>CM035443.1:109036973-109171973 GCA_020310875.1 Ceratopteris richardii | reverse complement strand
CAATATACTTTGCTGCATAAGTAGAGAACCACTCTCTATGTGGTGTCACATGGAAAGAAGCACCAGAATCTAGTAGCCATGTGTGGGAAAGAGAATCAACCATAAGAGCCTTGGTAGGCACAGTACTTTCAAGTGTCAACACATGAGCATCATCAGAAATAGCATTGATTTCTTCAATCTTCATAGTCAAAGTAGATGGTGCAGGTAGCTGTTTAACATGTCCATCAACATTTTTCCCTTTAACTTTAGCATTCTTCAATGAATATCATTCTTTCTTCATGTGTCCTTTCTTATGAAAATAATGGCATTCGATATCCTTCTTCCTTGATTTAGTTCTACTCTTATTTCATTGACCATTCTTTTCCTTGTTCTTGCTCTTGCCATGTTGTTGATTCTTTCCTTGGTAAGAATCACAAACATTATATGCATCTCCACTCTGAGTGCCAACCATAGATTTTCTATGAATCTCCTTACTCAAGAGTGCTCCACATATGTCATCATAGACCAGTTTACCTCCATGTGTTATTGCTAATAGCAGAAAAATGTATTCCATGACAATGCCAAGGTGCATAACAATAAGAGTGCTTTGATTTCATTATCCATGTCCATTTTCTAAGCATGTAATTGAGAGAATATAGCACCAAAATCATTCAAATGAGCAACACCACTACCTGTGTCCTTCATGTGAAGGTCGTTTAACTTTCTCATGAGATACACTTTAATTGATGTCGTTTCTTTTTCATATGTATTGCATAACTTCTTCCAAAGCTCCTCTACACTTTCATATTTGAACACTATAAAGTAAACATTATTTGCCAGGTACAATCAAATGGTAGACCTAGCCATTTCATCCAACTCATCAACCAAGGGGGAAGAATGTAATAAAGTGATAGGTAGGATATGGTTGAACCATGCCCATGAAAGGACTAAGATGTAATCCTCAACCATGGATTTTGGGGTAATTGGTTAGCTCCAAGAGTATTGACAATTACGATCACCGTGTGCTAGAGAGATGACTCTCCTCCCAACCTTATGCCTCTATATATAGCTCTCTCCAAGGGGTTGCCTTCTTGGGCAAGTGGATTGTAAACATCCATGTGTCATCTATGCAACTACATTAGTGCACCAAGGTCCAAGCATCCTAGTTAACTAGAGTTAACTCAAGTGAATTCTTCTAGAAGGTTCTAGAGCACTTTGGGCAAAATGCACTCCCCATGGTTCCCATGGAGGTTGAACCCAAGACCTCCTCCTTCACACCCTTGAGACTTAACCACTAGGCTGAGTGGATTACTTGTTTATAACACCTTTTACATAAGTCTAGTGTGGAGATCTTTGATCATACACACAAGTGACCAAATGGTGTCCGATTTCAAATTTGTCTGAACCAGTTGGACACTTACATCATAAAATTTAGTTTGTTACATTCTTCCCACCTTTGAAATCATTTTCATCCTAAAAAATATAGCTATATAAGTATTGTAGGCAAACCTTGAGCCTCATGCTCTAAAACTAGAAGAACATGTTTCATCTCCGGGGTAGGATCCTTGCCCAAATGATTCAAAACAAAATCTAGTTTTCCACTTTGATAAATTGATCAAAGTAAAAAGTAGTGAATGAATAATAAGGATGGATCTAAAAACATCCCTAGCCAATTCACTATCTTACTAGGTGTAGTCTAGGCAAAAACATGTGACATGGGTGGATTCCAATTACTAGTCCATTTTCGGGCATGCCTAGTGCATGGAAATAGTAACTAAGGTAGGATTCATATCCCTCCCAAGCCTTTGACAACTCTTGATTCATTTGAATTCGATTTGAAAAACTAGAATTTTGATTGGCCTAAACATCTAACTTGGATGTTTGTACAAGGTTTACTCCCAACATACATTTACTTGATTTTTTCATCTGACTAGAGGACTACCTTGTCCTAATGTTCTTGAAAAATCCTATGTAAAAAGTAGGAGAAATTTTTCCATTTACATTTGGTCAACCATAATGTAATTTGAAAAAGTCAAATCCAAAATGAAAATTGTCCAACTAGGACACTTTTCTCGAAAGACTATAGTGAAAAGTTCTTGGGAATTATCAATATGATGAGCAATTCCTAATTTCTCTATTCTAGAGCGAACTGAACTCTTGAAAGTCATTAGAGTTATGCTAGATAACTCGAAGTAGACTCAAATGAATAAGTTAAATTAGAATTATCATCTTTTGAAGATTGAAAGAGTTCTTGTATAGAACATCTATCTTGAATGTTTAATTAAGTTACCTGGTTCCACTCGGCTAACCCTATAATTTCATGAAAGGAATCTAATAATCTATCTAAGTCAAATACAAAAGATTTGGAAAGTGGAAATAAATAACTAAAACTCTGTACAACCAATTTAAACTTCGAAGATACGTGAACTTGCAATGAGTCCAATTTTAGATGACTCAAGCAAGACTTTAACTAGTCAAAGAATTGTTTCAACAAGGTAGTGAAGAAATTTATCTATCTTTAAGACAAAGAAATTAGATTCTCAAAATGTTTCATGGAGTAAATCTAAACATGATCCAAGCACAAGATACTTTTGTGGTATCCAATATTAGTCTGTTGACCCAATGAGATTCTAAAGATGATATTTTACTCAAAATAATGCTTCACTTGAGACTAAGTTAATCTTTCTTTTATTTAATCTCTCTATGAGTGTTTACTTGAACTGTAATTCTTGTGCATTTCTTTGAGTCATAGGATTGGATTTACCAAGTCACACTAGGAACTTGATAATTGACTTAGTCAATCTATTGCTTAGTTGAAAGGATCATTTCAATGTTAATTCCTACTTCTTCAAAAATTTATCAAATATTTCTGAACCAAATTTTATCTTGAAGTTTTCCATAATTCAAATATGAATAAGTCTTTCTGCTATTGAAAAAGAAGATCTTGGAAGTTACTTGCTTCATATCTTCTTGATTACTTGATCTTGAAGTATCTTGAGATCATGCTTTTATCCTCCTTGAATTTAAACTTCTCCTTTGAAGTTTTAGTTCCCTTGAGGATGAAATTTAACTTCAAGATTCATTTTAGGACTAAAAGATAATTATCATCTCATGGTCCGATACCATCTTTTCTACATCCATCTGAGTATAAAATCTAGTGTCCCATACCATCCTATGTTATATTCACATTGACCTATGAGTGATACTTATCCTAAAGTCTAAACATATCTTTATAGAGTACCTTCTCACTTCAATTCTTTAACAGAGTTTTGAAGTTTCAGGCATAACCTCTAACTTAATTTTCTAGGTTTTGATTATTTCACATGATTGTTTCATGATCTCATGTTTTTACTTGGGAAATAAAAAACTTTGGATAGGAAATCCATCCTTCCTTTCTTGGGGTTTCAAAAGAAAACTAGAAGTTCTTGAATTTCTCAAATTCAAGTCCTATTGGTTATACACAACCAATTTGCAGCGATAATATATTTTTCATTTCTTTTCTTTAGATTCCTTTCTTACTAAAGCTTTAAGTCACTACCTCGAGGACTTTATCAAGAAAACTTTTCTTAAGTTATCATCCTACTTGGATTCATGAGACATTACACTGTAAAATCTCTTTCTAAACTTGAATTTCTGATTCACTAAGTATCTCTTGGACTTAGAGTCATTATAAAGTTTAAGGTTTGCAAGTAGCCATGTTTTCTTGCTCAACAAGATGGCAAGAAAAGTGAATGCTTGACTTTTGACTTGTGCCTAATTTTACTAAGCAAGACATCTAACATACTTAATGGAACTCACCATTAAGTATATGATACCTAGGTATCACCTTGGGAAAGAATAGACTAGTTACTTAAGTTGCAAGGTCATAAGTAACTTTGCAACTAACTAGTTTTAAATCTGCCCAAATGTCTAACTTGAGCTTAAGAAAGTCAGGTAAATACTAGTAAACTACATTCATTTGTCTCCTTATCAAACAATCATGCACTTTCATATGCAAATTCATGTGCTTGATGCATGTATGTGTTGGCATGGTTTTCTTTTCATGCCTTAAACTGATTGAAGCAATTCTTGAGCTTGCGATGCATGTATGTCATGCATTCATGCACAAACATACTAACTTGGCATCCTTTAAAAGATATAAATCATGTAAGTGCACATGCTTGAGTGCATCAAGTAAATTTCCAAGCAAGAAGGGAGCTTATGTTGTGCATGAAAACATTCTTTTGGAAGGATAAATGCACAAACAATAATTCATTTCCATGCATGAAGTGGAAATAAAAATTCATAGATCCAAACAAGTGCTTGATGTGTTTTTAAATACATCTATGTTCATCCATTTTTCTTTCATTGATCACTCAAAAGCTGCATAAACATTATAAAAATGAAGACTTATATTATACTTCCATGATAATTAAATGCAAGCTACATGAAAGCAAAGAGCAAAGCAAGTATTGAAAAAACATCAAATTGAAAAATAATTATCTTTAGATCAAGCTACATCCTTCCATTGTTGATGAGAAGAGCCACATGCTTCTCCTTGAGGCTTCATTTGCATAGCTTTATCCATCCATTGGATAGAGACTTAACCAATCTGGTTATAGTGAAGCTCGCTTCAAGAGAAGGTTGAATGCTCAACCACCTTCTGTTGCACGTGGTCTCGAAGAGAATGTTCGTGGCAAAATAGAGATTGGTGATTGAAAGGGTGCTCATGCAAGTTCTTGATCTTAATGGATAGAGTACTACTTCCTAAGTGGTAGGCCGAGAGTTCAATCCTCATTGGGAACTTTTTGTCTCATGGTATAAGGAAATTGTTTCTCATGGATAGGTCATGGGTTCCATCCCACCAATGAACAAGCTCTTGCAATTTTCCCATGAGGTAGTGCTTGTTGTGGATACCAAAATAATTTTGAGGATTGAGGCGAATTCCATCAAAAGAGGATTGCCCAAATGGTTTACTCAAGCTTCATGATATTGTTAGGTTTAGAGATCAAATCATGTGTGTTGAAGCATTGGTTTCATAATCTTGGCCTTTGTTTCCATCAATAACTCATGCTAGATATGATTTAAATACGTAACCGTGATGATTTTTGAACATCACGAATGATACACCTCTTGATTAGAATAGAATGCTCTCAACTTTGAAGTCGTGAGTTTGATTACTATGGGTAAAAGAATCATTTTGCTAGACATCACTTCGAGAGAGAAGAAATCAGCAACAATGGAGTGCCGAAAAAAAATTGCATGCCAATGAAAATGGTTTAACATGAGATGTTGAGGAAGGAGACGATGAGAGAAAGGTCTCCATGAAAGCTTAACGAAGCTCAGATACCAATGCAAGAGTATGATAATTATGATCACCACATGCTAGAGAGATGAATCTCCTCCATACCTTATGCCTCTATATATAGCTCTCTCCAAGGGACTACCTTCTTGGGTAGGTGGATTCTAACCATCCATGTGTCCATCGTGCAACTACATGTGCATCAAGTGTCCTCGTTAACAGGAGTTAACTCAGGTGGATGCATCTAGAAGGTTCTAGAGTGAATCCCCATGCTTCCCATGACGGTTGAACACAAGACCTACTCCTTCACACCCTTGAGACTTTATCACTAGGCTAAGTGGATTACTTGTTTACAAGAGCACATGGCCTTCTAAATAAGTCTAGTCGCCACATATTTGGTCACACACACGAGTGACGAGACGGTGTCTAATTTCAAATTTGTCTAATTGAGCGAACCCTTAGTGCATAGAATTCAGTTCATTACATTAGCCCATCACACTACTAGATTAGAGGTTGTGGAATAAAATCCTATAGAGATGCACCGATAGTCGTATTTAAATTCGAATTATTGATATAAGCCATAGGTGTATCAATATTGAAGTGATTCTTAGCTTTGGAATCTGAATAGCATTAGCACATTCTTGGAGTTGAGTTGAGGGAAAAATATCCAAAAAATCTAGTGGGTAAGCCAAGGATAATCAGAAAATTTCAAGAGATCTTACGATAAAGACTAAGTCTTTGTCATTGTTGCATGTTCAACGAGAATTGATCACTGTTTGGAATAGCTTTTCCAAGAACTCACTCTTTGAACTACTCTAAAGTTTTCCTAAGTACTGGCAATAAAATTCAGGAATGATTCATGAGAGTTACCTCTTAAAGCATAACATCCTAAGTAGGATGGCTTTCCTAATCAAATTTTTCTAAAATCAAGGCATAAAGAGGAAAAAGGGTAAGGAAAAAGGGTCTAGAAGTACCCTAGATGTTTGGCCTAAAAGGTTTTGCAAGGCCTACTGGGTGTATAAATACAATATAAAACCTTTCTCTTAGCTCTCCATATTGGTACCAACAATGGTTTGATAAAGAAACATTAGAAATGATCATGAGAGCATTTAAAAGAAACAAAAAGAAGGCCAAAACCAGGATGTATTTTCGTGGATTAGAGAAAGTATCCACTGGTATGGGATAGTGAAATGCTAACCCCCTTTGAGAAATTTTCTTTGATTTTTAGAAAGAAAAAAGAACTCATGATTCATAAGAAGCATCAATAAGGGTAACTTTTTCTTGGGAAAGTTCATTGATTTAATGGAATTGAATCACTAGACAAAAGGATAAAGAAATAAAGGAGAGTCTTTACTCTCAAAGAAGTGATGTCTACAAAACTTCACCAAGTCCAAGTTCTAAATCGAGTTCATGTTCAATGGTTCAAGATCCTTTCAAGCAAGGTTTGATAGACTAAGTTAGTACCAAGTTCCTAGTGTAACTTGGTAAAGTCAATCTCTTGACTCAAGTAATGCACAAGAATGTTATTCCAAGAAAGGAAATCATAACGAGATTGAATAAATGAAAGATTAACTTAGTCTCAAGTTAAGCATTAATGTTTTGAGGAAAAAAATCACCAATAGAACCTTGATGGGTTGACACATTGATGTTTTGCTACCACACTAGTATCTTGTGGTTGGACGATCTTTTGGATTTACTCCAAGAATTTTTTTGTTCACTTCTCTTAAAGATAGATGAAATGCTTTACTATGTTGTTGAAATAGGTCTTTGGATGTTTTAATTCTTGAATCATCTTGAGTTTGAATCCTGACAGGTTCAAGTATCTTAGAAATTTGAATTGGTTGCACCGAATTTTAGTTCTTTCTTTCCACTTTTCGATTCTTTTAGATTTGACTTAGATAGAGTATCCAATTCCTTTCAAGAAATACCAGGTTTAGCTGGTTGGAAGAGGGTGACTAAATCAAACATCCTAGATAGATGTTCTATACAAGAACTAATTAGATCTTGAAAAGATGCTAAGTCTAAGTTGACTTATTCATTTGAGTCTTCTTCAAGATACAAAGCACAACCCTAATAACTTTCATAAAGTTCAGTACACTCTTGAAAAGAAAAGTTAGGAATTTCTCATAAGATTGATGATTCGCAAGAACTTAAAGCTTAATTCTTTGAGAAAAGTGTTATACCTTGGACAACTTTCATTTTGGATTTGATTTGGTTAAGGTAGAGTGAGGTTGAACAAAAGTGAATTGCATACTTTCTCCTACAATCTACGTAGGATTTTTCAAGCCCTTTTAGGACAAACTAGTCCTCCAATTGGGTAGTAAATCAAGTAAAAATTGGTTGGAAGTGAACCATAGTACAAACATCTAAGTTAGATGTTGGGGTCAACTAGACTTCTACTTGCCTTCCAAATCAAATTCAAGTGGCACAAGATGTCTCAAAGACTTGATCGAGATAGAAATCCGACCTAAATTACTAACTCCATGCACCATTGACACCAAAAAATGGATAGTGATTTGAATCCACCCATTTCACATGTTAATACTAGATAGCACATAGTGAAATGATGAACTGGCCATGGTTGTTCTTTATCCATCCTTATTATTCATTCCCTACTATGCACTGAGATCGGTTTATCAAGTGCAAAGTAAGATGGTGTTTTGAATTACATGAGAATGGATCAACAAGTAGATTCTCCTCTATTCATTTGGAATATGAGATGAATCCAACTAGGGAGATGAAAACATGTTCTTCTAGGTTAGGACATGAGGCTTGGGAGTATGCCTATAGTTACTATATATAGCTTTATTTTTTAGGACAAAAATATTTCCCAAGAGGGAAATAATGTAATAAAGTAAGTCTATGATCTAAGTGTTTGGCTGCTTTGGATAGATTTAAAACCGGACATTATTTGGTTATGCGTGTGTAGGGCCAAAGATCTCAAGAGTAGACTTGAGCATAGGTTCATGTGCTTGGGAAGGAGGAGGTCTTTGGCTCAACCTCCATGGGGAGCATGGGGAGAGAGCTTTTTCCCAAAGAGCCTTCTAACTCAAGTTAACATGAGTTACCTTGATTCCAGAGAGATTTAACTCGATTGGCAAGTACACTTAGCAATAGTGGATTCTAGTGGAAGGTGCAAAAGTAGTGGTGGAGATCACACCAACCACTAGTGAACTCTAGTGTAAGGTACTAAAGGCATGAAGGATATCGCACATGCACTTGTGGATTCTAGTTACATTTTTGGTCCTTTTTATTTGAGTAGCTGTATATAGAGGCATAAGGTTGGAAGGCAAGTCATCTCTCTGGCATGTGGTGGTCCTAATAATTAGTTCTTTACACCAAGGTCTCTAAAAACTACCTAAGGTAATCCAATGAGCTTTAGAAGAGAAAAAATATCTTATGATAAAGATAATCTCTTTCTCTTTTTTGTATGTTCAATAGGAGTCATTTAGACCTGACACAACTTATCATAGAAGTTACAATTAAAAACATTGTAAAATTTTCTCCAACATTGGAAGTAAGATCATGAATGATTCATGAGAGAAGTGATTTACCTCTTACAACATAAATCCTAAGTGGGATTGAAATTTTGAATGAGATTCTTCCAAAAGAAGACATAAAGAGGTACAAGGTTCTCGAGAAACCCTAGTTATTAGGCCAAAAAGGTTCTCCGTAAGAACAGGTGTACAAAAAGGATATAACACCTTAGTCTTAGCTCTCAAAATTGATGCCAACAAGGGTTAGAAAAAGAACCATTAAAAATCACCAAGAGAGCATTCAAAAGACAAAAATAAGGGAAATGTATTTTTGTGGATTGGAGAATGTATTCACTACTATGGGATAATGGAATGCTAACTCCCTTTAAGAACTTTTTTTTTGATGTCCAGAAGGAAAATAACTCATTATTCATAAAAAGCATCATCAACTTATCCTTTTCTTGGGAAAGTACATTAATGTACCTATATTAAAAGAAGGGATAAAGAATAAAGGAGAGTTTTACTCTTAGATTCATATTAGAAGTAAAACCCATAAAGCTTGAAAAATCCTATGTAAAATGTAGGAGAATGTTTGCCATTTACATTTGTTCAACCATAGTGTACCTTGAATAAGTGAAATCTAAAATGAAAATTGTCCAACTAGGACACTTTTCTCAAAAGACCGTAGCAAAAAGTTCTTGGGAATTATTTTTTGATGAGCAATTCCTAACTTTTCTATTCTAGAGTGTAATGAACTCTAGAAATTCATTATAGTTATGCTAGATAACTAGAAGCAGACTCAAATGAATATTTCAACTTAGAATTAACATCTTTTGGATATTGAAAGGGTTCTTGTACATAACATCTACTGTGAATGTTTAATTTAGTTACCTGGTTCGAACCGGGTAGCCCTGGGCTTTCACGAAAAGAATCTGATACTTTATCTGAGACAAATCCAAAAGATTTGGAAAGTGGAAAGAAAGAACTAAAACTATATACAACCAATTCAAACTTCAAAGATATGTGAACTTGCAATGAGTCAAATTCTAGATGACTTAAGCAGGACTTTAACTACTCAAAGACTTGTTTCAACAAGGTAGTGAAAAAATTTATCTATCTTTAAGAGAAATAAATTAGATTATGAAAACGTTTCATGGAGTAAATCTAAACATCATCCAACCACAAGATACTTTTGTGGTATCCAACATCAGTCTGTCGACCCATTAAATTCTAATTATGTATTTTACTCAAAATAATGCTTCATTTGAGACTAAGTAAATCTTTCTTTTATTTAATCTCTCTACGAGTGTTTACTTGAAATGCAATTCTTGTGCATTTGTTTGAGTCAAAGGATTGAATTTACCAAGTTACACTAGGAACTTGCTATTTGACTTAGTCAATCTATTCCTTAGTTGAAAGGATCATTTCAATGTTAAAGTCCTACTTCTTCGCAAATATGAAATTTTTTTGACCATAATTCAATTATGAACAAGTCTTTGTCCTATTGAAAAGAGAAGATCTTGGAAAATACTTGCTTTGTATCTTCTTACTTACTTGATCTTGAAGTATCTTGAGATCATGCTTTCATCCTCTTCATCTCACGGTCCAATACCATCTTTCCTACATCAATCTGAGTATAAAATCTAGTGTCCCACACCATCCTATTTTATATCCACATTGACGCATGAATGATACTTATCATAAAGTCTAAGCACATCTTTAAAAAGTACCTTCTCACTTCAATTCTTTAAAAGAATTTTGAATTTTCACGTATTACCTGTGACTTAATTTTATAGGTTTTGATTCATTCACATGTTTGTTTTATGATCTCATGCTTTTACTCGGAAAACAAAAACCTTTGGATAGAACGTGTATCCTTCCTTTCTTGGGGTTTCAAAAGAAAACTAGTTATAATTCCAAGTCCTTGAATTTCTCAGATTCAAGTCCTATTGGTTATACACAACCAATTTTTAGCGATAATATCCTTTTCACTTCTTTTCTTTAGATTCCTTTCTTACTAAAGCTTTAAGTATCTACCACGATGACTTTATAGGAATCTCTCTACTACTTAATTCTAAGCTTTCACTCATGCTTTTGAATTTCACCTTTAAGAAATACCTTTGAGGATAGGAAAATTTTATGATTTACCTTCCACAAACTTATTGGGAAAAATTTGAAGTAGTTCCAATCACAAGTTCTTGGACAAACAATGCCAAGCTCGATCAAGTCTTGTTGACCTTGTGACAAGAATAAAGACTTCATCTTTAACTTAAAGGTATCTTGAACTATCGA
Source organism: Ceratopteris richardii (assembly GCA_020310875.1). NCBI lineage: Eukaryota > Viridiplantae > Streptophyta > Polypodiopsida > Polypodiales > Pteridaceae > Ceratopteris > Ceratopteris richardii. The sequence continues at coordinate 109,160,945 of CM035443.1, read as the reverse complement.
AAGCTTGTTTGCTTACCCATGGGAGCCTTTAAGAATCCAAAACTAAGAATCTTATCAATATTGATACACCTCTAGGTGATATTAACCATTCGACTTTAAGTAACATTGCCAGTAGTTTAGGACTTCTTTGGAAGTACTAGCTGTCTAACTAGATTGAAGAATTCCTTTCTTACTACTAGGGAGCAATTTTTTCTTCCAACACTTGAGATTGATTCTAAGGAATCAAGATCATGAGAAAATGATTAATCTTGGAATCTTTTGCACTGTTGGAAGGATATTAGAAAGGAATTCTAGACTTTTAGATAATATTAAGAATCTTTATTGCTTCAGTTGTGTTCATTTCTTGAGTATCAAACTAAAGGATGTCGGAGTTTGAGGTTTGCGGAAGCTTGCAAACAACACAAGGAAGAAGAAGAATCTTGGAGCACAACACAATATGCTGAATGTATTACCAATAGAATGTACAAAGATTAGTATCCCGTTAGGGCAATAGGCGTATATACAAGTCGGGGAAAAAAACCTCCTAAAGAGGGAAAAAATGCCTCAGTGTTCCTAGTGTGTTCACACACATCACTACCTAAATATATCAACAAATCCGCCTTGGGAGTGATATGGTGAAAAAGGAATTAGAACTCATGTATAGGGAAGTGTCAAGCTATGTGGAATCAATCCACAAAAGGAAGTAATCCCAAAGCTTTGCGAAAAGCTTCAAACTTCTCCCTAGGCACAACCTTCATGAAAAAGTCTGCAATGTCCTCCTACGTGGGCACATATCCCATGCTGATGTCTTCAGCAGAGAACCTCTCCTTGACATAATGATAATGCATCTCAATGTTCTTAGTGCGAGCATGGAACACATGGTTCCTCACAACTGCCAATGGGCTCTGACTGTTAGTGAAGATGGTGGTCATAGAAGACTAACTAACACCCAAATCAACCATAATGCATCTGAGGCACACACACTCAATAGTCACTATGAAAGCTACCCTATACTCAGCCTCACAACTGGAAGTGGAAACAATAGATTGCTTCTTGCTCAACCAAGATATGCATGAGCTACAAGGCATGAAGCAAAAACCTTTGGTGGACACACGAGTGTCATAGCAACTAGCCCAATCAGAGTTAGAAAAAGCATGCAAATCTGGTGGTAGTGATCCCCTCTACAATCCAAGTAGCTAGGTACTACTCAAGTAGTGAAAGATGCGCTTAATTGCCTACCAATGCTTGACACTTGGGCAATGCATAAACTTCCTCATATGTGAGATAGCAAATTGAATATCTAGCTGAGTAATGCATAAGTAAATCAAGCATCCAACAGTCTCCTGATAGAGAATAGCATCAAATGCATCTCCAGCATCATGAAGACTCAATCATAAAACTGCCTCCATAGGAATGGCAATAGCTATACAGTCTTCAAGGCCAAAACATTGCAATAATGTGTCAATATATTTCGTTTGACACAAAATTATTCTGCCATCAACTTGCATAAACTGGATGCCCAAATAATGATGCAAATGCCCCAAATCAAACATATCAAATGAGGCATGCAAATCAGCCTTAAAATCGGCAATATGCTCCTCATGAGGACTAGTAAGGAACATGTCATGAACATACACAACAATGATCAGAAGCACATCATTAGCACGTTTAACATATAAGGTGCTTTTAGTTGGACGGTTCTCAAAACCATGCGCAATTAAATAGGCATGTATCTATTCATACCAAGCACGTGGTAATTGCTTTAAACCATATAATGCCTTCTTTAACCTGCACACCTAGTTTTCATGCCCTTTCTACATAAATCCATGGGGCTGAAAAACCTACACTTCTTCATGCAAATCACCATTCAAAGATACAATTTTGATGTCCAAATGATGTACATTTGAACCATGATGAGCTGCTGCTACGAATAGTAGTCATTCGACAAGTAGGAGAAAATGTGTCATCAAAATCAATGCCTCTTTCTTGAGCATAACCCTTTGCAACAAGCCTAGCCTTATACCTGCCAACTTTTCCATCAGGCTTATGCTTAAGCTTGTATACCCACTTAGTGCCAATGGCCTTCTTGCCAGGAGGCAAGTCACATAAAGACCAGACATCATTTTTCATTATACAATCATATTCGGATTGCATAGCAGCCATCCAATTTTTTGAATTTTGTGCTTCATCAAATGAAACAGGCTCATTCTCATCATAAAGGCTAGAGGTAGCCATAGCATAGCAATCTGATGCCAAAGAGGCACTATGAGAGCCTGAACAAGTACGATATGATAGAGGTGCATCTAATTTGCTATCACATAAAGTTTGCACCAGCCATTTGGACATAGTTTTTGCCTCCTCAATATCAGCTCTCTCATCAACAAGTGCATCATGCAAATCTACATCAGAAATGGAATGATCTGCATCATCACATGAAACCTGTAAAGGTTGAGAAATTGCCTCATTAGGATGAGCACTAGATTATTCGCCTGTAAAAAGAGGCAACAAAGTATCATACATGTCTTTGGAGCTAACATATGTCTCCTTAGTACATGAAAGTAAAGGCTGAATAGCATCTTCCATAAAAACAACATCATGGCTAACCAAAATGCACTTAGTTTGTCGATGATACAAAGGATAGCCTTTTCTTTCAGAACTGTACCTAACAAAAATACATTTCACTGCTTTATCATCCAATTTCCTATGTTGTTGTTGAGGCACTAATGCATATGCCAAACAACCAAAAACACGTAGGTGAGCAATAGATGGCTTGCGACCATGCCAAGCCTCATATGGAGTGATAGACTGCAATGCTTTAGTGGGACACCGATTAAGTACATATGCTACACACATGATAGCCTCAAGCCAGAAACTATGTGGTAAAGCCTGACTCTTGACCATGCACCTTACAATCTCCATGAGTGACCTGTTCTTCCATTCAACAAATCTATTCTGTTGAGGTGTATATGACACTATACATTGATGTTTTATCCCACATTCAACCATAAATGCATTGAAGTCAGAAGACATGTATTCCCCCCCTTGATGAGAACGGAGGGTGCCCATTGCTGATAGATTTTGAGCCAAAAAAAAAACTCTTTGTAGCACTTAAACACTTAAACACTTAAACACTTAAACACTTAAACACTTAAACACTTAAACACTTATACACATGCGTGCTTGGAAAAATCATCGATGAAAGTCACAAAGTAAAGATAGTTCCCAAAAGAGGGATGTACGCATAGGACCATACACATCACTATGAACAAGCTGCAATTTCTGAGTAGCTTGAATTGAACGATCTTTTGGAAAGGAGGAATGTTGCATTTTTCCCAAAATATAACCTTCAGACATGTTTGCTGGGTGCCTCAAGTTTGGGCAAAGAGGATACTATTTCAGATTTTTGCAGGCATATCAAACTAGAAAAACTCAAATGACCAAAGCATGCAGGCTAAAGCTTTGCATCTGACATAGTTTGAGAATCATGAGCTTATAAAAACCACAACATAAAATGCCAAAAGCAATAATCATGTTTCATAGTCTATGAGCTTATACCCACAACATAAAATGCCAAAAGCAATAATCACATTTCCATTTGATAGATTATGAGCTATACATTTGTCATCAATAAATTTCACAACCAAGCCAATCTTGGCTAAAGTTGAAGCTGATAACTGATTGTTCTTGATCCCTGACACAAATAAAGCATTCGACAATCTAAAAGAAGTACAATCAGCAGTAGTCAGAATGATCTTACCAACTCCCATGACTAGATAAGAGGAGTTGTTGGTGCATGTGATAGTATTCTCTATAGGGGTAGGCTCGAGTGAAGTGAAGAAACTATGCTGTGATGTAATTTGTTTGATTTCCCCACTATCAAAGTACCAACCATCCGAGTCTAGTGCGGACATACACTGTTCAAAGGAAGATGGGTCAAAACTACAAACACTAGTAAATGCCCATTCTTCATTCTGCACTAGATTAGTAGACTCTGTTTTTGGTGTAGAGGACTCTGCAACAACCATTCCATCTTCCTTTTTCTTTGCCTCTTTTGTAGCCAAATTTGGACAATTCTTTATGACATGATCAATTGATTTACATTGCTTGCAAAATAGTTTCTAATTTTCTATTTTCTTGTCGTCTTTGTCATCCTTCTTTGATTGTGCAGAATTAGCAGATTTTTGCTTACTAGTAGAAGAGCTCCATTTGCCTTTGCCCTTCTGACTGGCCAATAAAGCTTAATCTACAACACGCATAATGGACTTGTTCTGCCTTTAATGATCTTCATGCAACAAAACAAAGACTAACTCCTCAAATCCTAAGGCATTTGTATTTCCTTTCATCATCAAACGAAGAGTACAAGCAAAACTCTAATATGAATTGGGAAGACCATTCAAAATAGTCTCCACAAGTGAACTGTCAGGCAAGTCTTCATCAGCAGAAATCAACTATTCCTTCAAATCTTTGATCTTTGTCAGAAAATTGTCCATGGAATCATCTTCATTCATGTGCTCACTCTCTAACTATTTTCAAAGGTAAGTAACACGAGATTCATTCCTCGCTTAGTATAAAGTGGTAAGTGTATCCCAAGCATCCTTAGCTGTTCTGCAAGAGTGAATGTGAGGAATAATGGGATGTCTGATAGACAAGGCTATCCATGCATGTGCATGAGCATCTTTGCCATCTCAACAAATTTGCTATGCAGTAGGTGCAACAAAAATCGTAGCATGAACATGAATCTGGAGAATATCATCATCTTCAATGCCATCTACATGAGCTTTAGTACGTGCATTTGGAGGTGTAATAGGATGTTTTTCAACACCCTACACAATATTTCACATTCCTTTTGCAACCAATACATTACACACCATATAAGCCCACAATGGGTAATTTGTACCATCCAACTTATCCTCTACAACCATCATATGAAATACATCATTGATTTTAGCCATGGCCATTGACTAAAATACCCTGATGCAAAAAATTGATTGTATCTTAAAAAGTTGAACATAACTACCGTGTCCAGTTCTCCTACCTGTAGCAAACTTCGAGAAGCTTATACTGGCAAACCAAAACCTATATATATCTTTGGCACAAAAAGATGAAATAACGTGCACAAGCACTTTGATAGTGCATTTGGAGGCTGAAACGAGCTCAGATAACAATTTTGGCACCACACAATAAAATTGTTTTGATCTCCTAATCACCTTGAATATGCCCACCAAATTTTGTGCGATTCTAAGAGTGGGACTGGATGTTGGGATAGATGGATGGACACTCCAAGAAATGAGTAGGTACTGCCAAATCCCACTTAGTACAAGCCCCTTATAGCTTCAGAGTTGATATGTGGGCCCTCTTAGCTTTCTAATGATACTATATAAGTGCCTACGTACTTTGGAATTGATGTATGAAAAGATTGAATCAAAAAATACTACTTCCAAATAGAAGGATCAATGAAAACCTTCTATTTTTTATTACACACCTCCTGCTTGTTATGCTTAGTGCTACCAGTACATTAGGAATTAGAAAAATTCCTTTTATAGGTATCTAATTGGCTTAGTAAGCTAATGATTCCAAGAGGAATCACTTGAAATGATGCACTATACACAGAGCAATCAATTTAACAAATAAATCATTACCCCCGATTTTTTAGGACCTCCATAGAGTTTGACGAGTGAGTGCTTCGATGCACTTTTCTCCAAATTGGCTGAATGGATTCCCTTCAAAATTTTTCACCTTGTAGATAACTTGGAGCTGATTCCAACAAGCTATGGATCATTGAATTTGGTGGATAATTTACTGAGATATGAGCAGCGCAAGTTGATAGTTGTGAATGACTATAACAGAGAGATTATAGATGAACTATGTAGATGTATTGTATTAATGAGCAGTGTTGTACAAGATCATAGGCTTGAAAATCATAGCCTAATGATGAAGAGTAGTTTAGGCTACAATGTAGACATCACACTCTTACACAATGGCAATGGAGAGCTCGGGAATAGAGTCATCTAACCGCGACTTTTTCAAGTCACTTTATATAAGTGTTACATTCAAATTTGAATTTGCATTCAACTTTTGGCTCTCTCTAAAAGTAATCCTTCAATCTAGGAAATATTCCCTCAATGAAGTAGATGCTTTTCTAACTAAAAACTCCACGAGTTTTTGGTAGGTGATTACAAATATTCTCTCAAGTCAAATAAATGACTTTTACAAATGTAAAAGGATAAATTTCTACTAGCAATGGTTTCCATGGAGCTTCATGTGTTTATGAACTTTAAGCCAAATGTGTGGGCTTGGAATTTGCACCAACAGCTCCCCCTCAAGCCAAACATTTTGGCTTGGTCTTCATCTTCAATCTTCATGAATGTCCTGCAATCCAATCATTGATTTAAACCTGCAAAGTTTTGAACCATCTAAAGCTTTAGTCAAAAAGTCTGCACATTGCATATTAGTTGATACATATGCTAACTGAATATCCTTTCTCAATAGCTTCTCTCTCACATTATGATAGTGGACCTCTATATGCTTGGTCCTAGCATGATAAATAGGATCTGCTGCAAGGTGTAATGAGCTGGTATTGTCTCCAAAAATCATTGGAGATGTAGTATGCAAACCTAATTCTGTATACAACAATCTGATCCATATGGCCTCTTGAGTAGCATTGGCCAATCCTCTATAATCTGCCTCTGTAGACGATAAAGCAACAATAGGTTGCTTCTTTGAAGACCATGATATTGGCTTATCACCTGCAAAGGATAAGTATCCCGACATACTCCTCCTATCATCTTTGCATCCTGCCCAATCTGCATTTGAATAAACCTGGATGTCCAAGTCTAATGTATAAGGAAAATACAATCCATGATGTTGAGTGCCCTTAAGGTACCTCAAGATCCTTTTGGCAGCCTCCAAGTGAGGTGCCCTAGGTTTGTGTATAAACTGACTTAGAACACTTACTCCATAAGCAATCTCAATCCTTCTCAAAGTAGAATAGTCCAAGCTTCCCACTATGCTTTGGTAACGTGCAATGTTCTCAAGTACATCACCTTCATGAGCACTTAATTTTAGGTTTACCTCCATTGGAGTACTTGCAACTTTGATGGAACTTCTTCAACATATCCTGTATATACTTTCTCTGAGTAATGTAAATTCCCGAGTTAGTATAGACTAACTCAAGTCCAAGAAAATATTTTAGTAATCCAATGTCACTAATTTTGAACTCCTTCATCATCTACTTCTTGATATGTTTGATGCCATTAACATCATTACCTGTGAGTGTGATATCATCAACATATACACATGGGTATATTACCTCTGAATTACTTCTCTTGATGGACAAAGAAGTATCTGCTTTACTCATGATAAAACCTTGATCCTGAAGGTACGTAGTCAACCTATGGTTCCATGCCCTAGGTGCCTGCTTCAATCCATAAAGAGCTTTGTTCAATTTACATACATATGTTATCTTGTTTGAATCTTCATAGCCAGGAGCTTGAGACATGTACACCTCCTCTGAAATCTAGCCATTTAGAAATGCATTTTTTACATCCAACTGATACATGTTCCTATTCTTTGATGCATCCACACTTACCAATACCTTGATGGTTGGCATTTTGGACACATATGAAAAGGTTTCTTCATAATCAATTCCTTGGGTTTGTGCAAAACCCTTAGCCACAAGTCTAGATTTCTACCTGCTTATTGATCCATCAAAATTCCTTTTGATCTTATAGATCCATATAGAACCAATTACCTTCATAGAATCCTTCTTTGGTACTAGTTCCCAAGTATCACTCTCCTTGAGTGCTTCAATTTCCTCATCCATAGCTTCCTTCCAATCTGCTTGGTCTTTGCCTCTTCATATGATGATGGTTCTTCAATTGAAAAATCTTTTGCAAGATAAACAGAGTGCTTAGTAACTAGGGAAGTGTCATACCCATATTTGATTGGCTTCTTGCTCTCCCTTTGTGATCTTTTGATTTCTTGGTTGGATGATTCAGGTATATCCTCCAATTTCTTCATCTTGACTTTGCCTTTGGACTTCCATGCCTTGAACTCTTCTAGTTTGATGATGTCTTCATCATCTGAATTGATGTCTCCATTCTGAGTAGGCTCCTCCTTAGTGAGGCTTGGAAACTCCTCTTCCAAGTCATAAGGTAGTTTTACTTTCCTGCATTCAGTATCAAACCAAGAGTCATTTTCATCAAAGACAACATCTCTACTGACCATGAATCCCTTGTTTGAAGGATTGTAGAACCTGTATCCTTTCTGATTTAGATCATACCCTATGAAGATGCACTTCTCTGCCTTAGGGTCTAGCTTACCTCTTATTTGAGAAGGGATATGCACATAAGCTACACATTCAAAGATCTTGCAATGATCAAGTGAAGGTTTTATACCATGCCATGCTTCATATGGGGTCATCCCATCAAGAGATTTGGATGGCAACCTATTTACAAGACAAGTGGCAGTAGATACACTCTCTGCCCACAAGTAGTTAGGTAATTTTTTCTCATTTAACATTGACTTAGCTATTTCAGCAATTAATCTATTTCTCCTCTGTGCCACCCCATTTCTCTTAGGGGTATACCTTGTTGTGATTTCTCTTTTGATTCCTCTGTCCTGGAAGAATATGTCAAAATCATTTGAGAAGTACTCACCTCCTCCATCTGACCTTAGACTTTTTAGATTTCTCCCTATTTGATTCTCACCAAGTGCAATATACTTTTTAAAGCAACTGAATACTTCATCTTTGTGCTTCATAAAGTACAATATAGTCCACGTACTGTAATCATCAATGAAAGATACATAATACCTTGATCCAGAGATTGAGAGATCTTTACTTGGTCCCCATACATCTCTATGGACAAGCTCTAGCTAGTCCTAATGCATGTAGCCTTTCCTTGAGAAGGGTAACCTGTGAGACTTTCCAAACTGACAAGCACCACATTTATAAGTCATGTGTTGCTTGGATACACTAGGTATCCCAAGCACACATTGGACTCTGCATATTTGCTTCAAGGTTCTTTCACCAACATGCCCTAATCTTTTATGCCAAATTTCAAGCTCTGATAATGTTTGATCTTTATGAGTATAAAGTGCAATGTTCCTTGTATCCTCAAGTTCAAAAGTGAATAATCTACCTGTCTTTTCTCCTTTGGAAATTCTCTTGAACCCATGCTAGGGATCCTCCACAAATGCTCCATGTTGGTTGAATCTAACCTGCAAACCCTTTTCCACAATCTGTCCAACACTCATCAAATTCTTGGTAATTGTGGGTACATACAGAACCCTACTCAACAGATTCTTGTTTCCATCAGAGGTCTTAACATTTCCTACTTTAATCACTGAGTGCTTCGTGTGATCACGTGTTTGTACCTGATGCTTACCCTTTGATTCCTCAAGATTAGAGAGAAGAGTTACATTGCCTGCTACATGGTTTGAGCATCCTGAATCAATGTAGAAGAAATGGTCATCATTTAGACCTAGTTTTGAAGTCATGTTCATAATCAGAAGAGAATCTTCTTGCTATCTGTGTAGTTCTTGTAATCTTTTTTGGATTTGTATCGTCCTTGGTAGTTGCTATTGTAGTTTTTTTTGTTGTAGTTGTTGTTGTATCCTTGATAGTGATTGAATCTTCCTCTTGATTGTGTATATCCACCTCTTTGATATCCTCTACCTCTCGGAATTTTGAAGTTCCTAAAACACTCATCTGTAGTATGATTTGATAATCCACAAATATTGCATGATGAGGAGTTATAAGGTCTCCCCCTACCTTGCTTACCTCCTTTGCCCCTTGCTCTTGATGTTCTACCTCTCCCTGCATAGTTGGCTTGGGAGGTAGTTCCTTCATCTTCAACCTTTTTCTTCTTCCCTTTCTCTTTGGACTTACTTTTATCAGTGTATAGGGTAGAAGAGCTATTACCTCTTGATGAATCTCCATTCTTATTGAGCTTGGCCTCATGGGTAAATAGTTGTCCCGTGAGTGTGGTAAGATCTGGAATCTGCATGTCCATGTACAAGTCCATGGCAGTTGTGAAGCTCTCCATCAGCTTTAATACCATTGATTACTTGTCTTAAATTAATGCTCCTCTTCAATTTCTTCTCCTATGCTTGCCAATTGATCTACGACATCTTTGACTTTGGTTACATACTCTGAGATGCCTTGCTTAGGTTGCTTTCTTTGAGTGGTGAACTCAATCCACAGTTGGTTCTTCCTTGCCCTTGTGTTGGAAGAGAAATAAGAAGACAATGTTTCCCAAGTCTCTTGGGATGTCTTACAGTTCCTAATATGTGGAAGAAGAAAATCAGAGATTGAGTTAAGTAAGTAGGACCTTGCTAATGCATCCTTTGCACACCATGTGTTGAGTCTTTCATGCTCATCTCTTGTAGGTTGTCCTTTGCTTCTGAATATGGGCATTTCCTCATCTCTTGAGATGTATCCATAGAGGCTCCTTCCTTGTAAGTATGTCTTCATCCTCAAGGACCATGCTTCATAGTTGTTCCTATCCAATTTATCAATGAAAGAAGGAAAAACATATCCCATTTTACCTTACCTTTGCTCTGATACCACTGTTGGGATAGATGGATGGACACTCCAAGAAATGAGTAGGTACTACCAAATCCTGCTTAGTACCATCCCCTTGTAGCTTCAGAGTTGATATGTGGGCCCTCTTAGCTTTCCAATGACACTATATAAGTGCATATATACATTGGAATTGATGTATGAAAAGATTGAATCAAAACAAACTACTTCCAAATAGAAGGCTCAATGAAGACCTTATATTGTTGATCACACACCTGCTGCTTGTTATGCTCAGTGCTACCAGTGCAGTAGGAATTAGAAAACTTCCTTTTAGATGTATCTAATAAGCTTAGTAATCTAATGATTCCAAGTGGAATCACTTGAAATGATGCACTATACACAGAGCAATCAATTTAACAAATAAATCATTACCCCCGATTTTTTAGGACCTCCGTAGAGTTTGACCAGTGCGTGATTTGATGCATTTTTCTCCAAATTTTCTGAATGGATTCCCTTCAAAATTTGGCATCTTGTAGAGAACTTGGAGCTTATTCCAACAACCTATAGATCATTGCATTTGGTGGAGAATTGACTAAGATATGAGCAACACAATTTGACAACTGTGAATGACTATAATAGAGAGATCATAGATGAACAATGTAGATGTATTGTATTAATGAAGAGTGTTGTACAAGATCATAGGCTTGACAATCATAGCCTAATGATGGAGAGTAGTGTAGGCTACAATGTAGACCTCACACTCTTACACAATGGCAATGGAGAGCTCAAGAATAGATTCATCTAACTGCGACTTTTTCAAGTCACTTTATATAAGTGTTACATTCAAATTTGAATTTAAATTCAACTTTTGGCTCTCTCTAGAAGTAATCCTTCAATCCAGGGAGATATTCTCGCAATGAAGTAGATGCTTTTCTAACTAACAAATCCACGAGTTTTTGGTAGGTGATTACAAATATTCTCTCAAGTCAAATAAATGACTTTTACAAATGTAAAAGGATAAATTTCTACTAGCAATGGTTTCCATGGAGCTTCATGTGTTTATGAACTTCAAGCCAAATGTGTGGGCTTGGACTTTGCACCAACACTGGAGGGGTCTGGACCATGCCTTAGATGAAGCAACAACTTGCTCTGATACCAATTGTTGGAGTTCGGGGTCTGTAGAAGCACATAAACAACACAAGGAAGAAGAAGAAGAAGAAGCTTAGAGCACAACACACAATACTGAATGTACTACCACTAGAATGCACAGAGATTAGTATCTCTTTAGGGCAATAGGCTTATATACAAGTTGGGGGGGAAAAAACCTCCCAAAGAAGGAAAAACGTGCCCCGATGGTCCTAGTGTGTTCACACACATCACTACAATAAATATATCAACAAAGGATAAATATCACCTTTAGGATATGGTGTCCCATTCCATTATGAAAGTTTGACTTGAAATTTCATTTATGTGATATGCATTCTTGTTCTTGAGTTTGAAACAAAAGTTATTGTCATTGGTCAATCTTTTGATGTTACTAGAGTGGTTTAAAAATATTGTCTCAATACTCTATGATTACATAGTTTGAAGTACAAGCATCTTATAATGAATGAACCAATGGACAATAATGTTACTATGAACACATCATTACGTTCTTTTCCTAACCATCAGTTATGCTTAATGATTCTATCTTTTTTTCTAGGAAATAGAAATCAAAGCTTCTAGCATGTGATAACTTCTATCTTTATAACATTTTTCAAAAGGACATATTCACGTACTTGTGCTAACATATTTTTGAACTTTATAGCTTGCTTAGGAAAAAATTCATGGATCAATGAAGATCCCTTTCTTGGAACTTATTGTATTCCTAAAAGAGAAGTTCACCTTGAATATGATAGGAACCATGCATGACTCATGAAATAGAAGCCTAGACTATTTCATTTAAGGTCATGTCTTTAGGAACTTATCTCATTTCCTAAATATCTCTTGCTTAGCTTTCCTCTTGAAGCTACAAACAACTGAAATGCAACCACCAAGTAGGTCTCTAATCCTTCTAAAAGGAACAATTCTTTCAAAGTTTCCATGTTTTCTTCACAAGCTAGAACCTAACATCCATCTATTGAACATCAAAGTTGAATTGATGATAAAGTTCAATCTCTGATTTCCATCACTCCTTGGGATGGAATCAAGTGAGAACTTGCAAAACTTCCATGGTTTTCTTGGCACTTTGCATCTTTACCATAGATGCAACTTATGGAACATAAAAGTTATCTATTGAACTTTGAAACTCCAATTTATGTTGAGTTCCTTGAGACAGAATTAAGTCAAAGCATTCACTTAAAAGTGCTCATGAAATTAGGAAAAATTTTCTTAAGTTATCATCCTACTTGGATGCATGATAAATTAAACTTTAAGATCTCTTTCTAAACTTGAATTTATGATTCTCTAAGTATCTCCTGAACTTAGAGTCATTATAAAGTTTAGAGGTTTGCAAGTAGTCATGTTTTCTTACTCACCAAGATGGCAAGAAAAGTGAATGTTTGACTTTTGACTTGTGCTTAATTTTACTAAGAAAGACATCTAACATACTTAATGGAACTCACCATTAAGTATGTGATACCTAAGTATCACCTTGGGAAAGAATGGACTAGTTACTTAAGTTGCAAGGTTGTAAGTAACTTTGCAACTAACTAATTTTACATCTTCCCAAATGTATAACCTGATCTTAAAAGAGTAAGGTAAATACTAGAAAAGTACATTCATTTGTCTCCTTATCAAACAATCACGCACTGTCATATGCAAATGCATCTGCTTGCATGCATGTATGTGTTGGCATGTTTTTCTTTTCATGCCCTAAAGTGATTGAAGCAATTCTTGAGCTTGCAATGCATGTATGTCATGTATTCATGCATAAACATACTAACTTGGCTTCCTTTAAAATATATAGATCATAAAAGTACATGCATCAAGTACCTTTTCAAACAAGAAGAAAGCTTGTGTTGTTCATGAAAAAATTCTTTTGGAAGGATGAATGCACAAAAAATAATTCAGTTCTATGCATGGAGTGGAAACAACAACTCATAGTTCTGAAAAAGTGCTTGATGTGTTTTTAAATACGTCTATGTTCATCCATTTTTTTCATTGCTCAATCAAAAGCTGCATAAACATTATAAACAATGAAGACTTATACTATGCTTCCATGATAATTAAATGCAAGCTACATGAAAGAAAAGAGCAAAGCAAGTACTAAAATGAAAACATCAACTTGCAAAATACTTATCTTCAAATCAAGCTGCATCCTTCCATTGTCCACAAGAAGAGCCACATACTTCTCCTTGAGGCTTCATTTGCATAGCTTTATCCATCCATTGGATAGAGACCTAACCAAGCTAGTTATAGTGAAGCTCGTTTAAAGAGAAGGTTGAATGCTCGACCGCCTTCTATTGCATGTGGTCTAGAAGAGAATGCTCATGGCAGAACAAAGATTGAGGATGGAATGGTACTCATGAAAGTTCTTGATCTTAATGGATAGAGTACTACTTCCTAAGTGGTAGGTCGAGAGTTCAATCCTCATTGGGAACTTTTTGTTTCATGGTATAAAGAAATTGTTTCTCATGGACACGTCATGGCTTCCATCCCCACCAATGAGCAAGCTCATGCAATCTTCCTGTGAGGCGGTTCTTGTTGTGGATATCAAAATAATTTTGAGGATTGAGGCAAATTCCAACAAAAGAGGATTTCCCAATTGGTTAAATCAAGCTTCATGATATTGTTGGCTTCAGAGATCAAATCTTGTGTGTTGAAGCACCAATTTCATAATTTCGGACTTTGTTTCCACTGATAACTCATGGTAGGTATGATGTAAATAGGTAGCTGTGATGATCTCTGAACATCTTGAGCCATGCACCTCTTCATTAGAATGGAATGCTCTTTATTCTGAAGTCATGAGTTTGAGTACTATGGGTAAAAGTTCCATTTTTCCAAAGATTACTTTGAGAGAGAAGAAATCAGGAACAATGGAGGTCAAGAAAAAAAAATTTCATGCCAACAAAAATGGTTCAACATGAGATGTTGAGGAAGGAGATGATGAGAGAAAGGTCTCCATGAAAGCTTAACCAAGCTCGGATACCAATGCAAGAGTACTGACAATTATGATCACCACGTGCTTGAGAGATGAATCTCCTCCATACCTTATGTCTCTATATATAGCTCTCTCCAAGGGACTACCTTCTTGGGTTGGTGGATTCTAACCATCCATGTGTCAACCATGCAACTACATGTGCATCAAGTGTCATATGCATATGCATATGCATATCAGGTGGATGCTTCTAGAAGGTTCTAAAGTGATTCCACATGATCCCCATGAGGGTTGAACCAAGACCTACTCCTCCATACCCTTGACACTTTACCACTAGGCTAAGTGTATCACTTGTTTTTAAGAGCACATGACCTTCTACATAAGTCTAGTCACCAGATTTTTGGTCATACACACGAGTGACCAGACAATGTCTACTTTTAGATTTGTTTGAACTAACCAAACCCTTAGAGCATAGAATTTAGTTTATTATATTAAACCATCACACTCCTAGATGGAAGATTATGAAATAAAATCCTCTAGAGATGCACCGATAGTGGTACTTAAATCCCAATAATTGATATAACCCAAAGGTGTATCAATCTTGAAGTGATTCTTAGCTTTGGAATCAGAAAAGCATTAGCACATGCTTGGAGTTGAGTTGAGGGAAAATAATCAAAAAAATCTAGTGGGTAAGCCAAGGAGCTTTAGAAAATTTCAAGAAATCATATGATAAAGACTAAGCCTTTGTCATTATTGCATGTTCAACAAGAATTGACTAGGGTTTGGAATAGCTTTGTTAAGAATTTGGACTTGGAACTACTATGAAATTTTCCCAAGTACTGGCAATAAAGTTCATGAATCATTCATGAGAGTTACCTCTTAAAGCATAACATCCTAAGTAGGATGGAATGTTTAATCAAAATTTTCCAAAATCAAGGCATAAAGAGGTAAAAGGGTCTATAAATACCCTTGATGTTTGGCCTAAAAGTTCTTTGCAAGACCTAGTAGGTGTGTAAATAGAATATAACACCTTTGTATTAGCTCTCCATATTGGTGCCAACAAGGGTTAGATACAGGAGCATTAGAAATGATTATGAGAGCATTTAAAAGACACATAAAGAAGGCCAAATCCAGGATGTATTTTTGTGGATTGGAGAAAGTATCCATTAGTATGGAATAGTGGAATGCTGACTCCCTTTGAGAATTTTTCTTTGATTTCTAGAAAGAAAAAGGAACTCATGATTCATAAAAAGCATCAATTAGGGTAACTTTTTCTTGGGAAAGTTCATTAAGTTAATGGACTTAAACCACTAGACAAAAGGATAAATAAATGAAGGATAGTGTTTACTCTCATAGAAGTGAGGTCTACAAATCTTCACCAAGTCCAAGTTCTAAATTGAGTTCAAGTTCAATGGTTCAAGATCCTTTCAAGCAAGGTTTGATAGACTAAGTTAGTACCAAGTTCCTAGTGTACTTGGTGGGTTGACACACTGATGTTTTGCTACCACACTAGTATCTTGTGGTTGGATGATATTTTGGATTTACTTTGAGAATGTTTTTGACAATAAAATTCACTTGTCTTAAAGATAGATGAAATGCTTTATTACCTTGTTGAAATAGGTCTTTGAATATTTTTATTCTTGAGTCATGTAGAGTTTGAATCATGACAAGTTCAAGTATCTTAGAAGTTTTAATTGGTTGCATCGAGTTTTAGTTCTTTCTTTCAACTTCCCAAATCTTTTGGAGTTCACTTAGATAGAGTATCCGATTCCTTTCAACCAAGATCGGGTTTAGCTGGTTGGAATAAGGTAATTAAATCAAACATCCTAGATAGATGTTCTATATAGAAACTCATTAAATCTTAAAAAGATGCTAAGTCTAAGTTGACTTATTCATTTGAGTCTTCTTCAAGTTACATAGCACAACCCTAAGAACTTTCATAAAGTTCAATACACTCTTGAAAATAAAAGCTAGGAATTTCTCATAAGATTGATGATTTGCAAGAACTTAAAGGTTAATTCTTTGAGAAAAGTGTCATAAGTTGGATAACTTTCATTTTGGATTTGATTTGGTCAAGGTAGAGTGAGGTTGATTGAAAGTGAATTGCATACTTTCTCCTACAATCTACATAGGATTTTTCAAGCCCCATAAGGACAAACTAGTCCTCGAATTATGTATTAAATCAACTAAATCTTGGTTGGAAGTGAACCATAGTACGAACATCTAAGTTAAATGTTGGAGTCAACTAGACTTCTAGTTTGCCTTCCAAATCAAATTCAAGTGGTACACGATGTCTGAAATTCTTGATAGAGATAGAAATCCGACCTCACTTATTAAGTCCATGCACCATTGACACTAAGAAATGGATAGTGATTTGAATCCACCCATTTCACATGTTAGTATGAGATATCACATAGTGAAATGATGAATTGGCCATGGATGTTTTTTATCCATCCTTATTATTCATTCACTATTGAGCACTGAGATCAATTTATCAAGTGCAAAATAAGATGTTTTTTTTATAATTACATGAGCATGGATCAACAAGTAGATTCTCCTCTATTCATTTGGAATATGAGGTGAATCCCACCGCGGAGATAGTTACTATATGTAGATTTTATTTTTATGATAAAAATATTTTCCAAGGGGGAAATAATGTAATAAATTAATTCTATGATCTGAGTGTGTGGCTGCTTTGGAGGGATTTGATATCAGACACTATTTGGTCATGCGTGTGTAGGGCCAAAGATCTTAAGAGTAGACTTAAGCATAGGTTCATGTGCTTGGGAAGGAGGAGGTCTTTGGTTCAAACCCCATGGGGAGCATGGGGAAAGAGTTTTTCCCAAAGAGCCTTCTAACTCACGTTAACCTAATTTAGCTTGATTCTAGAGAGATTTTACTTTGAGTGGGGAGTACACTGACCACTAGTGGACTCTGGTGGAAGGTGCAAAAATAGTGGTGAAGATCACACCAACCACTAGTGAACTCTAGTGGAAGGTACTAAAGGAGTGATGGATATCACTCATGCACTTGTGGACTCCAACTACATTTGTAGTCCTCTAGTATACGTCTGCAAAATTTCATGAGCATTGGATTCTTGAATCTTGCGATATTGCCATTTTTCTGCTCATGGGTCTGAGTACTGTTCAGCCTAGGAAAATCAAGGTCATGCTACCACTTGCTAAACATCTTTCTCTTAGTACATCAATTTTGTTGAAAAAACTCTTGATTGTTAGCTTACTAAGATAGTAAGAGTTCCCCAAAAGGAATTGTATTAATTGTTGCTGTGGCTAGAGAATTGTTCAAAACTTTGGACAGGTGTATGAACATAAATAGCAAGTTTTTTGCTCTTGAATCTACTCCAACTTATCTGTTTTGATTCAAATTTTTGAGAGTGAACTTCCAAGGTACATAGGGTGTCTAATACATCCTTTGGCAAGCTAAAAGGGCCCACCACATAACTTTGGAGTCCATTTGGTTGGTGTAGTGCAAAGTTTTTGCATCACCACTTCATCTTCATCAACTACAAATCCATCTCTTCACAGTGGTATCAGAGACAGGTTGGACAACATGGCAAATGGATTTCCTTCATCAATTGACAAATTGGATAGAGGTAACTACTCACCCTGGTCATTAAGGATGGAAGATTATCTTCAAGGAAGGTATTTGTATGGTTATATAGCTAGAGATGAAGTTATGCCAACTTTCAGAAACAAAGGTCAACCAACACAAGAAGAGCAAGAAAGATTGAGCACATGGTGCTCCAAGGATGCACTTGCAAGACCTTATCTCCTCAAATCTATCTCAGATTTTTTATTTCCTCACATTAGAAGTTGTAGAACATCTCAAGAAGTGTGGAATGCACTTGAAGCCTTCTTCTCTTCAAGTACAAATGCCAGGAAGCATCAACTATGGCTAGAATTCACAACTCTCAAGAAAGCTCCCAAACAAAATGTGACTGATTTTGTCACAAAGCTCAAGGACAACGTAGATCAGTTGGGAAGCATTGGAGAGGTAATAGATGAAGAAAAAATTTTAAGGCAAGTCATCAATGGCTTGAAGGCAGATGACAAGTGGGAAGCATTCACCATAGCTATGGATCTATACATGGATATGCATGTACCAGATTTCAACACACTGATAGGAAAAGTACTTAATCAAGAGGCCAAGCTTATCAATAATGGAGAAAGCTCCAAAGGTAATCAATCTTCAGATTTGTATACTGATAAAAGCAAGTCCAAAGAAAACAAAGGAAGAGGAAAGAACGTGGATGATGAAGCAGGTACACATCAAGCTAACTATGCAGGTAGAGGAAGACATGGTAGAGGTAGAGGCTGATTGCTCTCTTGGTCGAAGAGAAAGTGCATACACTCAATGGTATTTTACCCCAAATTGCTAATGCTAGGTAAGCTTCTATCACCTTAAGTCTCCAATTTCACTCCAATGTAACCTTGGAGAAGAAGGGAACATATGTGCACAAATAAGTGCCCATCTCCGATGATTCCTTTTAACAACCTCCCCTCTCTCTTTCTCACCTCTACACCTACATGTGCCTTCCCTCTATCTCTCTTTCTCTCTGTCCCCCTACTACTCTTATCCTTTTCCTTTTTGTCTTCCCTCTCACTTTCTTCCTTGTTCACACTCCCACTTCTTTCTCTAAAACCCTCTATCCCTTTCTTTCCCTATGACTGCATATGTTAGTTGAATCATGGTACTGTTACCCCTAGAACCTTGCCGAAAGAGGAAAAACCATGGACACACGAGCCTCAACTATCAGAAACGGTCTATATCGCTCTTGCCAAGGATCCCACTTTAGCTCGTTGTTCACAAGAGTGAAGATAGATAGGAATCTTTGTTAGCAAGGTGCGTCTCTTTTTGAATATCCGTGATCATGGGACTTCGTTATGTGATGTCCAATCCATTTACTGAGTCATGTTCCTTTCTCAATTTCCATATGCACCCCCTCCCCTTACACTTGCGCTGCAGAATTCAGACTCCGTGGTATGCACCTAAATGGATGCGTTTACTCAAAAGTGTGCCATTAGAACTTCACTTTAAGCATCATGCTGATGAAGGTTGTTTTTTGGAAAGCAACACAATAAAATTTTATGAGCATGACTCTGGCATCAATCACGAGTAAGCAAGTGATGATTTCTATTGGCTTGCCATTACGAGAAGATTATCGAGTGACTTTACTTCATACTTTGGATACTGAATTAACATAGAACTACATCGCCCTAGTCCCTCGCTTTCTCAATTTGCACACGCAAATGGGGATGTATCCGCATCTGGACATGACCTTTGTCTTACAAAACCAATAACAGATCTACTTCTCATACACTATAATCCCACTTTAATCTATTGTGCCCATTTTAGTACATTAAAAGAGCTGCAATTCCTTATGATCAGTAAGCAGGTCGTCAGCCCAGAATCACACTGAAAAGATTTCATTCAGGGCATTGATATCGAAACACGCTCTAGAATACCGATGCAAAATAAGAGAGCTTAGACACAATTAAATCCGCAGGACAGATGGATGCAAACTTAGCAGAGATGAGTGCTGAATGCAAAGATCCCAAAAAGCGTAGGTTACTTCATGGTATTAAATAGGCACGAACTATGGTGACTTGTTGTGATCATGATTCATAACTGTGAGAAACAATTATGCATGCAAGCAATCAGAATCTCAGAGAGGCAATTCTTATGCGAGCTTCCTAGTAAAGAAAACGAAGGGCACCTCTGAAGTTTTGCAGAACTCGAGGATTACCTCCTTTCAATTGGGTATGTTGAGGCATGTGAAGCAGTCTACAGCAAGAACGCCAAAAAAACAGAGGTAGGTGTGCGTGATGCCTTGAAGCGGATAGGTAGAAGCACAGGATCAACAAACATCCCTCTAATTCCCGACAAACAGGAGCACATCATCCCGCTCTTCAATCAGCCAAAAAATTGGCCCCCGTCCTTCTCAATATGAAATTCAGCCATGCCCTCTTTCTCCTTCGCAAGAAGTGTCGCCCAAGCTACCTGTTCCCTCTCAAGATATTCCCCTTCCTGATCTTCCTTATACTTGAACGAGTCTCGTCCGCTTCCAGCAGACCTCTGCTCCCTCGCGCAGAGAACACAAGCAATCCCAGTCGACCCCCGATAGTATCTCCCACCTTGTTTATATCTGCTACTGTTGTCGGCAACCATCCAAAAAACCCACCAAGACTCCTCCCCCCCTTTTCTGTTTCTCAGTCAGAACAACGGAAAAAGAAACGGACCTGCCCCCCCTCTCCTTTTCTGTAGCTGTTTTTGTTTTCTCTGAACAATCCCCTTTTCCGTTTTGATGGGACGTTTCCTCCCAAACCTTCCACTTTCTTGATTTCTCGTAGAGGCCTTGCCTCCTCAATAAATGGCAGCTTTGCAACACCCTGCCATGCATAGCGTTTGCCATTCATATCAACTTCAAAATCCTCTGGATAAAAGTCAATGATCGGAGAGTTGGGATCTGTCATGAGAGGTCTATAGTGTAGAGGCAATGCTAAACAGCGGGCAGCTGGTAGAACTCCCATAAGCTGATCAAATGGCATTGAATGGTTTTCCCAAAGAAAAGTTAATATTTACTTTGTCCAGTCCTTTTATGTCAGATGCAAAGGGAGCATAATGATAAGGATAGAACCATTGCCATGAGCAAACTCCTTCCTAATAATACCGCATTACCCAGCACAAACCTTCGGTTTACTTGGCAACCACATCCCTTGAAAGGGCCTCAACTTCTTTAGCAGTATGCACCTCAAATTTCTCTGCATAGTAGCATTCTTTCCATCCAGCTTGGCCAAGTTTGACCTTATTTTCAATAGGTTCCTCTGCATTGAAAAGATCTGATTTCTCCTTTAGTAATTCCTTAAGGCTCCCCTTGAACTCCTGTGCCAAGTCAACAACTAGATCTTCCTTAGTAGCAACTCCAGTAGAGACATCTCCATTTATTCGCAGAAGCTTCGCTGAATGTGCCAAAGAATCTTTTGATTGCCCTTTATGCGTAGAAAATTTCACTTGTTGGTTTGAGAATGGAGAAGGGCCTGGTGCAGAAGCAAGGCGTGAATTTCGATTTGGCATTACTGCAACAAGCTGTGATTGATCCAGATTTGGAGCAACAATTCCATCCTTAGACTGTCTTCCCTTCTCACGTTGCCTTCTTTCTAGCTGGTGCTGATGTAAACAGGCCCGCTTTTGAAATATTTTTTCTTCATTTGCACCAACTTTTTGAATGAAATGTTCAACACGCTTCAAATCAACCTTACTCCCATTGGTCAAGTAGCCACCCATCTTCCGAAATTCATTCTTGTAGATTGCCATTAGCAAATTTATCCCACCCTCACGTATCTCCAAGGTTGGCATGTGGGGAAGAAAATCATTTCCAACAAAGAAGCACATGAACACAAAATCATCGATCAAGCGCTCAAAATCGATTTCGAATGGAGGGTTAGGTATCTTGAGGTCATACTCCAAGTATTCTCTTAGTATCCATACTTGAAGAAACTGAAAGGGCTTCTTGGCAACCCCCATGTCCTCTCCCTTTTCATCAAATTCTCCAGATTTCCTCTTAGCTTAACCTTCACATGAAGCTGCTAGATGGCCCATTTGTCCACATAGGAAACATTTATCTTGTTGCCCAGGCAAAAATACAACCTCACGTAAAATGGAAAAATGCAACTCATGTGTGGCAAGAGCAAGCATAATCAGATCAGCATCCAACCCATATAAACAATGACATGTATTCGGATCAAACCCAGGGAGATTTCTTTGACCACGAATGTAGGACATAATCTTGTGTTCTCCTTCACCAGGAGCATTCGAATCAGACAAGATTACTTTGATATTTTTCCGTCTAGGGTCATTGTTCATTCGAAGATGAATATAATACTGAAGTGCAATAGCTAAGATCCCCATAAAAGGTGTTCCAGGTGTAATGACATTGGGATCACATGCTTCAAACTTCTCCTTTGGCGGAATAATATGACCTTCAGCCTCAAACTTACTATATCGAGCATACTTGCATAGACTATCAAAAAACATACCAGAGTATCTTTCTTCTGCCAAATAGCAACACATTAGTGCATAAAAACCAATCATTTCTTGAGCTAACAGATGCAGAGGAGGAAGACAAGGCAGGGGGAGATCCCAAGACTCTAATTCATGCTCTATTTGTGGATTAAGTAATCATATAACTAAAAATTGCTTTAGGAACTCCAGGAATCAAAGAGGTAGAGGCTACAATAGAGGAAGTTATGGCTACTCATGAGGAAGGTTCAACAACTACCATGGCAACCACAACAATTACAACCATTCAAACTATCAAGGAGGCAATGGAGGAAGAGGAGACTTCAATAACTACACAAAAGACTCAAATCAAGAGGACTCATTGCTAATCATGAATATGGCCATGCCACAAGGTAAATCTGATAAGCATGTTTTCTACATAGATTCAATTTGTTCCAATCATGTGGCAAGAAATGTGGACCTCCTATCAGATTTAGAAGATCCAAGGAACAAGCATGAGGTACAAATAGGAGATGATATAAGACACCTTGAAAATAGGAAATGTCAAAGCACCTGATGCAAACATCAACTTACTCAGTAAGGTACTCTATGTCCCTACCATTACAAATAATTTGATAAGGGTTGGGCAGATAGTAGAGAAAGGGTGGCAAGTGAGGTTCACAAAAGCAGGAGCATTTGTTGAAGATCCAAGTCAAGGATTCAAGAGAATTGCAAAAGTTGAAAAGACATGTAGATTTTTCACATTTGAATTACAAGACACTAGAAAAATTGCTCTCTTTAATTATGGTAGTCAGACATTTATAGAATTGGAAGTATGGCACAAAAGGTTAGCACATATTGGTGAAAAATCATTAAAGCGAATTTGCCGGGACCAAAGTGTACTTGGAATCCCTAACTTGTCAAAACAACACATGATTTATAAGTGTAGTGCATGTCAATTTGGAAAGTCTCACAGGTTACCATTCATGAAGAAAGGATATATGCATGGAGATCTCTTGGAGTTGGTTCATACAGATGCATGGGGACCTAGCAAGGCTGCTTCAATATCTGGATCAAGGTATTATGTCTCCTTCATTGATGATTGGAGAATACTTCTCCCATGAATTTTACTCCTTTCTTCAAGAAAGAGGAATCAAAAGAGAGATCACTACAAGGTACACTCCTGAGAAAAATCAAGTGGCAAAAAGAAAGAATAGGACAATAGTTGAAGCTGCAAGGTCTATGCTAAATGAAAAGCACTTACCTAATTACTTATGGGTTGAGGCTATATCCACATCCACTTATTTGATTAACAGGTTACCTTCAAAATCACTTGATGGCATGACACCATATGAGGCTTGGAATGGAAGAAGACTAAAGAGAGAAAAAAGTGGCATGGCCACCTTAGTGTGTTCATACACATCACTACCTAAATATATCAACAAATCCCCCTTAGGAGTGATGCAATGAACAAGGAGTTGGCACTCATGTATAAGGAAGTGCCAAGCTATGTGCAATGAATCTATGAAAGGAAGTAAGCCCAAAGATTTATGGAAAGCTTCAAACTTCTCCCTAGCGAGAGCCTTCATGAAAAGGTCTTGAATGTTCTCTTGCATGGACACATATGCCAAGCTGATCTCTCCAATAGGGTACCTCTTCCTCCAATAATGATACTGCACCTCAATATGCTCAGTGTGAGCATGGAATACAGGGTTCTTTGCAACTGCCAATGCGCTGTCAGTGAAGATGATAGTGACAGAAGATTGTCCAACACCCAAATCAGCCATAAGGTGTCTGACTACACACACTCAACAATTGCTGTGAAAGTTGCCCTATGAAAGACATGTTTGCATAGTATGTACATTATATTTGCGTTAAAAAGCAAGATCTAGAAGCGTGAAATGCATATGTATTGTCCTCTTTAGATATTGAAATATGGTGAATGTCGCAGAGTCTTGTTTTCTTCTTATAGAATGTTCAAGTCTTCTACAGAAGAAGTTTAGTTCATAAATAAAAGTTATAGTGTGATGGGGAATATGGTCTCCACATAGGAACTAAACGCCAATTCACCCTCCCAAAGATCAAATGTGTGAAGTACCATTGCATTTCAAAATTGATACTTCTCTAAGTTCACACAAAAAATTCTCTTCACAAAATAAGTTCTTTGAGCTTTGTAGCAAGATCTAAATAAAACCCAATAAGGTTTTTAGATGTCCTTCAACTATCTCATCCAAGATAGAATACTAACCATCTACATAGTCAATACACATGCAGATATAGATAGTGATGCTTGAATCTTTGCATATCAAGATTCAAAACTAGATACTTCATGAGTCTCACTGATACACTATAATAGAATGGATGTTTTTCGACATGTATTGTGATCATAAGCATCATAGTTTATGTCCAAATATCCATCACTATGGAAATTTTAGTCATCAAGCTTATTCATAAAAAAGGAAGAAAAAATAGGATTGAAAATTGGCATCCAATTATGATGTTACAAATAGGTTACAAGATCCTTGCTAAAGTTATTGCTAATAGAATTGCTTGTCACTTACAAAGCTAGATTAGTGAGGATCAAAAAAGGTTCATCAAGGGGATTTCCATCCTCAAGGCTATCACTGATGTTTGGGAAGGTCTGGTTTTTGCTGAAGAGTCCACTCAAGATATTCTATTCCTTAAGATTGACTTTGATAAAGCTTATGATAGATTCAGGGTAGGACTTCATTCTCCAATCTCTAAAAGGCCCAGGTTGCGGCTAAAATTACATGAAGATGATCTCAAAGTTGCTAGGAAATGTTTCAGCTTAGATAAACACCAATGGATAGCTTTTGCAAGCTATTCAATTAAAATGTTCTATGAGGCAAGGTTGTCCCTTAGCCCCTCTTGTGTTTGCGATTGCTACGGACGGGCTCAATTTCCTTGTGAAACATGAGGCTCATTTAGGTCTTATTCAAGGCCTGTTTCTTCCCCTCAATAAAAACTAGATGATCATGAGGCTCTTTCTTGATAATACGAATGCTTTTTGTACATAAAGATCCTTCCAACATTGATACCTTTTGGTGTTTGAGTGGTACGCAACTACTTGGATTGTTTTGTCCCAAGGGAGGATCACTATTGCCAAATTTAGATGCTTTTTCTGACTCTAACTGGGCTGGTTGCTATGGCACTTGTGTGTCCACTAGTGGTTTTTGCTTCATGCTTGGTAGCTCATTCATATCTTGGTTGAGCAAGAAGGAGCATACTGTGGCCACTTCTAGTTGTGAGGTTGAGTATAGGGCAGCTTTCACATCAAGTGTTGAGTGTGTGTGTGGCTCATAGACCTTATGGTTGATTTGGGTGTTGGTTAGTCTTCTGCCACCCCATCTTCACTGACAGCTAGAGTGCATTGGCAGTTGCGAGGAACCCTATGTTCCATGCTTGCACTAAGCACATTGAGGTGCATTATCATTATGTTAGGGAGAGGTTCTCCACTGGAGATATCAGTTTGGTATATGTGCCCACACAAGAGAACATTGTAGACCCTTTCACAAAGGCTCTTCCTAGCCAAAGATTTGAAGATTTTTGCAAAGCTTTGGGCTTATTTCATTCACTAGATTTATTCCACATAGCTTGGCACTTCCTTATACATGAGTGTCAACTCCTTGTTCATCACATTGTGAGGATGGATTTGTACTTGATGAAGATGAAGTGGTGCCGCAGAAACTTTGCAATACACCAGCCAAATGAACTCTAGAGATATGTAGTGGGCCCTTTTAGATTCCCAAGGGTTGTATTAGACAACCTATGTACCTTGGAAGATCACTCTCAAAAATATAAATCAAAACAAATAGGTTGGGAGATAATCCAAGATAAAAAACTTGCTATTTTAGTTCATACACGTGTTCAGTGTTTTGAATAGTTCTCTAAGCACAACAAAAATTGGTTTAACTCCTTTTGGGGAACCCTAATTAAATTAGTAAGCTATCAATCATGAGTGATTTCATAAAAAAATGATGAACTACATGCAGAGAAAGATGTTTAGCAAATCAAAGCATTGTAGACATGTAATATGTTGATTCTATCATGCTTTAAATCATGGCAAATGATCAACTACACACTGAGAACAAGCTCTGAGAAAATCACTGTTCTGATGGAGCTCTAATACAGAAGTAAAATGCAAATGTAATGATCATATATGTATTAAAACATGTACAAATACAATTTCATTGGCAATCATTCATTGCTCAATGTGTGAGAGGTGAATGAGCTATGAGATGAGCTCTCACTTCACAATAAAAATCACTCAAAGTGATCTCATCGGCTTGAGATACATGGGGGTCTTTTTGATCCTCTTTTTATAGTCATGTTTGGAGCCAAGCTTTGAATTCAAATTCAAACTTCTACCTAAAAGGTGAATCCTAAAGTGTAGGACAGATTCCCTCATCACTCAGAAACTAATTGATTCGTGATTTTGGAGCTTCCTAAATCCACGTGGGTGTAAATCACTTTTACAAGGATAAATATGAGGGATTTTTACAAGAGACTAATCATATGTAGTTTTGCATAGGTTATGCCAATAAATCAAGCATAAGTTAATCAACCAAGTATGTGGGATTGGGTTTAATTGCACCAACAGCTCCCCCTCAAGCGTAACATGCTTGGTCTTCATTCCTCCTTGATTTCCTACAAACCAATCATCCCTTTGAATTTACTGAGTTTTGTTCCATCTAATGCCTTGGTTAAAATGTTTGCACATTGTTGATGAGTTGATACATATGATAGCTGAATTTCCTTGCTCACAATCTTCTCTCTTACATAGTGGTAATGTACTTCAATATGTTTTGTCCTTGCATGAAAAATTGGATTGGAAGCCAAGTGAATGGAACTCATGTTGTCACCAAAAATACTTGGAGTTCCAATCTTCAATCCAAGATCTGTAAATAGTGTCTTCATCCACATTGCTTCTTGAGTAGATATAGCAAGAATGCTGTATTTAGCTTCAGTAGAAGAGACATCAACTGTGGGTTGCTTCTTAGATGACCATGAGACAAGTGTTGACCCTGCAAAGGTAAGGTATTTTGGGGTGCTTCTCCTGTCTTCCTTGGAGCCAGCCCAATCTGCACTCGAGAACAACTTTAAACTTAAATCAGATACATAAGGGCAGTATAACCCTTCATTCATGGTCCCCATGAGATATTTGAGTATCCTCTTGGTAGCATCCATGTGAGGATTCCTGGGTGTGTGCATAAATTGACTTAGCACACTCACACTATAACATATATCTATTCTTGTTAATGTTGCATAGTTCAAACTACCCACAAGACTTTGATAACCTGTGACATCTTCTATGTGTTCACCTTCATGTGAGCTCAATTTATGATTAACCTCTATTGGAGTACCTACAATCGTACAATCTTACATCTTGAACTTTGTCAACAAGTCTTTAATGTATTTCCTTTGAGTAAGGAGTAGACCATGATCTCTGTATACCACTTCCAATCCTAGGAAGTATGTGAGTATGCACCTCAATGTGCTTGCTCCTTGCATGATACATGGTATTTCTAGCAAGATGTAGGCTTGATATGTTATCTCCATAAATTGGAATTAGTCCAACTTGTATACCAAGATCTTTGAAGAGCTTCGTAAGCCACATTGCTTCACATGTAGTGAGGTATATTTAGCCTCTATTAAACTCAATGCAACTGTGGGCTGCTTTTTTCTCTTCCATGAAATTGCTTTTGTGCCTAGCATGAAAACATAGCTAGAAGTTGACCTTCTATCATCAACACTCCTTGCCCAATCTGCATCACTCCATGCTCTTACTTGAAGTTCTTGATCATACCTCTATAGTAACCCATAATTAACTATATCTTTCACATACTTTAACACTCTCTTTGCCTGATTAAGATGTGTATTTGTGGCCGCATGCATGAATTGAGATAGAACTCCAACTTTGTAAACACACAAGTCAGGCCTTGTGAGTGTAGCACATATCAATGATCCCACAATGCTCTTGTATAGTGTAAGGTCTTTTAGCTTCTTACCATCTTCCTTGCTTAACTTGACATTTGAATCCATAAGTTGAGCTATTGGTTTGCAATTTGTCATGCCGAACCTAAACAACACATCTAGAAGATACTTCTTTTGAGAGAGATAGATACCTTCTTTCCCATAGATCACCTCAATGCCAATAAAGTACTTAAGCACACCTAAATGTGATATTTGAACTCTCTTCCAAGCTTCTCTTTGATGGTCCTTATCCCTGCATCATCATCACCCATCATAAGGGAGATCATCTACATATATGCATATCAAACATATCTTGTCATTTGTTTTGTTCATATACAAGGATGGATCTGCCTCACTTGGAGAGAAACCACATCTCTTCAAGAAGTCCACCACCCTCTTCAAGAAGGCCTTCTTCAACCTGCAAATAGGTAGGATTATGTGGATCTACATACCCTTGAGGTTGTTCCATGAACACCTCTTTTGTAACTCACCATTCAAGAAAGAATTCTTTATGTCCATCTCCTAGATAGGCCAACTCCTTGCTGCACATAGGGCTATGAGAGTTCTAATGGTAGCCTTGTTTTCTATAGGGCTAAAACTCTCATCATAATCCACCCCTTGTGTCTATGTGAAGCCTCTGGCTACTAGTCTAGCCTTGTACCTTGCCAAGCTGCCATCCCCATTCCTCTTGGTCTTGTACACCACCTATTTCAGACTATCTTCATGCCTTCCTTCTTGGGTACTAGTTCCCAAGTGTTGTTTTCCTTAAGAGCCTTAAACTCTTCATAAATAGTCTTCCTCCACTCTCATTTGGTCCTTGCCTCCTCATAAGAATCTGGCTCTTGATCTACAATGACACTCATCATGTATGCATAGTGCTTTGCCATGAAAGAACCATCTGTATACCTTTGTGGGGGGTGCCTTCTTCCTTGTAGACCTCCTCCCTTGACCTTTGGGATATTGGTTCTTGAGTCTATTCAGCTTTATATTAGGAGTAATGGCCTTCTCAAACTCTTCCTCTTCTGGCTCCTCTTGAGCTTCCCTAGTGTCATAGTTTTTCTCTTGTAGTCTTCTATATTTTGAAGTAGGGGATGGTATTTCATAATCATAAGTGTAAGAGTGATCATATGAGTGTACCTTAGATGTAGAAGCCTCTGGTCCATTGATTATGATTGACTCTTGAAGTTGAATTTGCACATCAAAGTCTGCATATTCCTCTTGATCCTCTTCATCCAACTTTGCCTTGCCCTTGTCTCCATACCATGACCTTGACTCATCAAACACAACATCTCTTGACACATATAGCTTCTTTGAGAGAGGTTTATAGCACACATGGCCTTTTTGCTTGTTTCAATAGCCAATGAACACACATTTCTCACTCTTGGGCTCTAACTTTGTTCTCACTTCATTAGGAATATGAGCAAAGCATACACATCCAAATATCTTGAGGTCCTCCACGGTTGGTTTCTTGCCATAATAGACTTCATGTGGAGTCAAGTTGTGCACACCACCTATTGGAACCCTATTTATCAAGTAACAAGCTATTTTCAAAGCCTCATACAAATAAGACAATGGTAACATACCTTTATTTATGAGACATCTAGCTATCTAAACAAAATGTCTATTCTTCCTCTCTACAACACCATTTTTTTGAGGGGTGTACCTGAATGTATAGTGCCTCTTTATGCCATTTTCCTACAATTACTTTGTGAGTTCCTTAGAGAAATACTCTCCCCCTCCCTCTGACCTTAGTGTCCTTATGTCTGCATCACATTCTTTCTCAACGAGGGACCTAAACTTTTGAAAGCATGAAAACACTTCTGATTTTTCCTTGATAAGATATAGCCATACATTTCTTGAGTGGTCATCAATGAAAGTGAAAAAGTACCTAGCTCCTCCCAATGAAGCCTCTCTGCAAGGGCCCCATACATCTGAGTGTATATGCTCCAAGAGCTTAGAGGATCTGTACTCACTCTTTGGAAATGGCTTCCTTGCTTGTTTACTGAGTTGACAAGCATCACATAACTCATGTAGACTTTGGCCTTCAAGATTTGGTAGTCCCTATAGTAAACCTGCTTTGCACATGCTTTTTAACTTGGGAATATTGATTTTTCCTACCTCTTGTGCCAAAGAGCAATCTCTGCAATCCTTTTTCTACCAATCATCACATAACATACCTTGTTGTGTGTAGGAGCAACATCTAATGTGAACAATTTGCCTTCTTTCGTTCCCTTGGCACTTTGCCTCATTGCTCCACCATGCACCCTTTTGCATCAAATATAACTTGCATACCTCTCTCTACCATCAACCCTATAGAGATAAGGTTCTTGGAAATAGATGGAACATGGAGCACATCTTTAAGAGTCTTGATAGATTTACCTTCACCTAACTTCACATGTCCCACATGTGTAATGGGATGCTCCATGTTATCTCCTGTCTCCACACAAGCTTTTGAGCTTGGGACCTACATATGAACAAAATTTTCCTCCATACATGACATGTGATTACAACATCTAGAGTCTATCACTAGTGTAGCCATGTCTCATGGCTAGGAAGGTTTCCTTCTCATCATCCTTCTTGGAGTTATTAGCATAATTTCCTTTCTCCTTCTTCTTGCCTTTGTCATCCTTGAACCAAAAATTTGAAGAAATATGAATATGCTTACCAGATTAAAACATTTTTTTACCCTAAAGAGGGTTTTTCTTCCCTTTGCCATTCTTGCCCTTCCTTGAAGGTGATGCCTTGCTATCTCCTTTTGAATTTGAATCTTTTTCTTTGGACTACTTCCACTTGCCTTTTACTCCTTTCCCCTTCTTGCCACTCTTGCCTTTGCCTTTGCTAGCATATATGACCTGTGAGTGACCATATGATCTCTATACAAGATGGTAGTAATGAGGGGTTTCCACTTGTCTTCCCCTCTCAACCCATTGACAGTAATCAACACAAGATCTTCATCATCTACTTTGCATCCAATAGATGTCAATTGCTTCCTCAAATCGTTCGCCCTCAAGGTGTAGTCAACAATAGATTGACCACTACTCTTCTTCAAAGGTGTAGCTCATTCTTAAGCTGCATCTTCTTGCTTCTTGTGAAAGTGGCATATATCTTCTCTAAGGCCTCCCAAACATCTCTAATCATGATCAAACTCTGATATATGACCAATCATGGTATTAGAGATTACCTATGATATGTCGAAGATAGCTCTCCTATTCCTTTCCTCCGAATCCTTCAACATCTTCAATTCTTGATTGGTGACCTTTGGATCCTTGGGATCCACATCAAGATTATCTTCATCTCCACACACAATAGGCCATAAACATTTTCTCATGAGGTAGTTCATGACTCTAAACCTCCATGGCTGATAGTTGTCTTTGTCAAGCAACTCTAATTTTTTACCTAGATCTGCCATAATGAATAGGGAATTAGGGTTACATTGAAAAGAAACTCTTAGACTTGGTGTCCAAGC
This sequence comes from Ceratopteris richardii, assembly GCA_020310875.1. Taxonomy (NCBI): domain Eukaryota; kingdom Viridiplantae; phylum Streptophyta; class Polypodiopsida; order Polypodiales; family Pteridaceae; genus Ceratopteris; species Ceratopteris richardii. Next base: position 109,128,887 of record CM035443.1, on the reverse strand, counting down.
TTTTGTGTTCTTCTCCTAGAGTCTCTAAAGGATGTTTCCTACTTTGTTACCAACTAATTTAATTTAATCCCTTAGATTAGAAGTGAAATGAACCCAATACCTAGGTCCCTTCATACACCTTTTTTACTACCCTACAACAAAACTCTAATTTACCTACCTTATGATGATCCAAATCCCCTAATCTACTAGAAACACTAATGTGATTCATAAGCTTTCCAACAATCTATAGAACACCTCAAATGGATCTATTTAGGTCAATCAACTCTATATGAAACGGATTATGCAAAGGATCTGCAAAAATAAGGGTTATAGAGATACACCAATTTCTCTGCACAAAAAAATGATTTCAAGAAGCCCTCAATGCACTTTAAATCTCTTGATTTGGATATGCACACAATGGGTTACAACTGTTATAAGAAAACTACATCTATACCTACAAGAGACTAGAGGGGTGTGGGCTTGATAGCTCCTCCTTACTCCTCCTTTGTGCATATAACACCCTCCTTTCCATTTTTCCTAGGTTGAACTACTACACTTCAACTCCTTGAGCCTTGGAGGAATCTATCCTTGAGCCTCGTTGAGTATATGTCTCTTAATATTCAATGATCTACCAGAATTTCATGCATTTGAAGACTCTTCACCTTCTTTTATAGCTTTTGGATGCCTCTCCCAACTTTTCCACTGCCTTAAGATTGTCTTGCCTGACCTTTATTGACCTTGAGACCACCCTAAGTGATTTGAGTCCTAACTTTTGTCCACATTAAGGTCTTTTGACCCCTTTATCCACATAAAGCTTGCATAGTTTACATTTTCAACAATTGCATCTCATAGGGATTCCTAGAGTATGTCCAAGGAAAGGATTTCTACTTCTTGGTGTAAACATACATACATACATACAAACATACATACATACATGCATACATACTCCCCATTTGTATTACCCTGTCGGTAGCATGCTTTGGCGATCAATCTTCCATCTTGTTTGTATTCTTCTAGATATAACCCATCAGCATTGAACTTTACTTGTAATCCTTGGTCAACCATTTGTCCAACAGAAACCAGATTCTTTGTTATATTTGGAACATGCAGCACATTGACAAGATGTTTTACCTTCTCGACATCCATAGACAATGCTATGTTTCGTGTATGCTCGATAGGATGTGATGTGTTATCACCCATTTCAACATATCCAAGAACTGGCAATTTCTATGAAGTACTAAACCATTCCACATGACTGCTCATGTGATTTGAAGCACCTGAATCAACGTACCAAACATTATCATTCGATTTTGAAACAACAACAGACATCGTATTCATCATGTGATGTTGAACCATGAACAGCTTCTCACAATCATCTGCACTTGTGGATGCATAGTTATTTTGCTGCCTTTTGTTATTTTGATTCTTCAACTTGCAATTATGTTTGAAGTGTCTAGGTTTACCACAATTCCAACATCCTGTACTATCATTACTTGAATAATTTCTTTGGAAATTTCTACGACCTCTTTGGCTCCCCCTGCTTCGAAATTGGCCTCTTCCTCCTGCATGATTGTGTTGTTGACCTTGGTCTTGGTTAGTGTTTCTTCTTCCACTGCAAAACCTTTACCTTTTCCTCTGCTAGAGTAGAATACCTACTCAGAATTGGGCTTTCCTTGGGAGTTTGAATCCTCACCAAGATTCTTTTATTCAATAATAATCATGGATACCAAATCAGCAAAATTCAAAATATTTCCGTTGGTCTATATAGAAGTTTTGAACTGCTTATATGGAGCTCCTAAGTCATGAAGGCACACTTCCACCTTATCATCATCATCTGCATTCACAAAAATAGATGCAAGTGACTCACATATGCTTTTGATTTTCAGCGTGTAGTCACTTACCGACATGCCCTTCTTCTCCAATGTATGCAGCTCATTCTTGAGTTGCAATTTCCATGCCTTTGTATTAGTCTGATACAATGTGACCAAACTATTCCAAGCCTCTTTCGAAGTCTTGGCATCCTGTATGTGCCCAATCATGCTATCCTGTATGCTAATAGATAGCCAATACATTACCTTTCATGCTCCTTGATTCCATTCCTCATATGCTCTTAACTGGTCCACAATCCGATTCCTCTCTGGCAACTGCAAAGCATTTTTGTTCTCTCCTTTGATGTACTTCTAGTAGCCTTTTCCCATAAGGAAATTCTTCATTGTGAATCTCCAAGCATGGAAGTTGTTCTTGTCTAGCTTATCACTCATAAGTTGACTCATTCCATCTGCGTTTGCATTTCTGAAGCAATTCACAACATTGCAAAACACTACAAGCAACACTTCTGCTTGAACACTATCACACTATGAGGTGACAGTTTGATCCCAGAAAAACACAGATTTCGTGTATCAACAATATACGGAATTGCTTGAAATTTTGGATCTGGAATCTATGAGTGTTGCCAAACAGGATGCAAGTTATGCCAATTTTCCTAGCAATCTGAGGTCATTTGTGAATCGCGCTTTTTCCATGCTTCTCACGTACTCTTCACCGTCGGCCTTCTCCACGAGCTCTGTACAGCCACACTGGCTCTGATACCATGTCACGAGGAAGGAGATAAGGAAGAGAGATCACACACACACACTCTCACAATCAAAGTGAAGCACACACTCATATTGAGGCAAGGAAGAATGATCTTCTTCTTCTTATATTACATAAAAGGAATGTGCAAGAATGACCTAAAACAAGAATACAACTATTGCAATATATAAAGACCAGTACATAAGGAAAAACCTAATGTCCACGAATGAGTGAGCTGGCAAGAAACAAATGTGCCATTACTCTCCGTAGATAAATCTAATAAAGCTCAATGAAGTGTCCCTAACATATAATGGCATGACCACTATACTTGTTAGAGAAATGAAAAAGTGATACATGTCATCCTAGATCATCACATGTTGAGCTTGATATCTCAACATTTCTCTCTCTCACACACACACTCTCTCTCTCTCTCACACACACCATCTCTCTTTCTCGCTCTTTTTGCCTCTCTCTCTCTCTCTCCCTCTCTCCCTCTCTCTCTCTCCCTATCTCTCTCGGTTTCTTTTCTTTATCTCCCTCTCTCTCTCTCTCTCCCTCTCTCTCTCTTCCCTCTCTTTCTCTACTTATCTCTCTTCTTTTCTCTTTTTTTATTTCTCTTTATCTCTCCATCTTTTTCTCTCTCTTCCTCTCTTTGAATCTCTCTCTCTCTCTCCATCTTTATTTTTGTTTCCTTCTCTTTTTTTTGTCTTTCTCTTTCTCTCTCTTTCCCTCTCTTTCTCTTTATCTCTCTATATTTTTATCTTTTTGTCCTTCTCTTTGTCTTTCTCTCTCTCTCTCTATGTTCTTGTCTTTCTTTCTTTACCTTTCTCTTTATATCTCTCCATATTTCTCTTGCTACCTTTCACTTTCTATATCTCTCTCTATTTCTATCTCTATCTCCCTCTCTCTACCTCTTTATCTCTCTTTTGGTGTGAATCCTTTTTGCCACCTAGGGAGATGGATATGAAAGATCCAAGACAAGAGAGATTCTAGGCATAAATGGTTCATTTATCACAGATGCAGAGGCATAGAGAGGGTTTTGAGAGAATATATATAATGTTGAGTGTCTATTTACCATCCAAAATTGGGAGAGAGGAGCAACGTTTGGCTTGTCTCCTCTTTTGCATTCCACTGACCACACTTCTTCTAATGGGTTTCCCAATAGTCAAGTTGTGAAAAAATAGTTATAAGAAGAAAACTTCCTCTGACTGAGCACTTTTGTATGCACGGTGATGATGAGGGTGCACAGAAAATAAGAACACACCTTTTCTCTCTCAATTCATCTTCTACATGCACCCTAAGGTTCCATGAAAAAGAAAATTAAACCTCTTTTTCTTATGAAACACTTCATATGCACACGATTCCCTACCAAGGAACTCCACGACTCATGAATGAAAAAGATGAAGAAGATTCAAAATTGGAAAGCTTCCATTAGTGCATGAGTTGCTCTCCTCTCCACTTTCGATTCCACTATGCCCAACCACTTAGGATCTAATACCAAGTGTAATAGACAATAATGAACTGCTTGGAACTCACCTCCCATTCTATTTATAGCCCTTGCCTAGTCACCATCTAGAGTTCTCTCCAAGGTTCCTCTACTCCTTTTGCCATCATGAATAGGAATCTTGATCAAACTCTCTAGATTTTGGCCTCGACTATCCCCTGAGCAAGGAATTCTTGTCCCATTTTGTCATGTGCATCTCTGAAATATAAAAAAAATCCACATGCAAATCAAAATTGGTCATGTATGTATATGTGTATGTATGTATTTATGTATTTATTTATGTATTTATTTATGTATTTATTTATTTATTCATTCGATTCCACTATGCCCAACCACTTAGGATCTGATACCAAGTGTAATAGACAATAATGAACTGCTTGGAACTCACCTCCCATTCTATTTATAGCCCTTGCCTAGTCACCATCTAGAGTTCTCTCCAAGGTTCCTCTACTCCTTTCGCCATCATGAATAGGAATCTTGATCAAACTCTCTAGATTTTGGCCTCGGCTATCCCCTGACCAAGGAGTTCTTGTCCCATTTTGTCATGTGCATCTCTGAAATATAAAAAAAAATCCACATGCAAATCAAAATTGGTCATGTATGTATATGTGTATTATGTATTTATGTATTTATTTATGTATGTACATATGCCTTTATATATGTATGTATGCATGAATGTATGTACAAATGTATGTATTCATAGTAGGGAACTAAAAAAAATAAGCATAAGATTTGCAGCCCATAAGAAAAAAAAGCTCGATTTCATAAGTAAAAAAGGATCGAAAGCCATAACAAAAAAGACACCCATGCCATAACTGACAAAAACAGATTCCATTTGCAAACCTCATTCTACCTACAAAAATCACATTCTACTTGTAAAGAAAAAAATCTATCTATATGTCTTGTGTGTGCATGCATGCATGTGTGTATGTATGTGTGCGTATATGTGTATGTGTGTCTATTTGTATGTATGTGTGTGAGCATGTATGATTGTATATATGCATGTAAATTTATATGTGCATTTACGTGCGTGTGTGCATGTATGTGTGTGACTCAATGTGTGTGTATGTATGTATGCTTGTATGTGTGTATATATATGAGTATGTATGTATGTATGTATGTATGTATGTATATGTGTGTGTATGTGTGTATGTATATGTGTGTTTGTGCATGTATGTATGTAAAGTATGTTTCTATGTAAGGATGTATGTATGTGTGTGTATGTATGTGTTTTTATGTGTGTAAGTATGTAAGTATGTGTTTATGTTTAGGTATGTGTGTGCATGTTTATGTGTGTATGTTTATGTGTTATACGTGTATTTGTTGTATGTATGTGTTTGTTTATGTGTGTACCTACGTATATTTATGTGTATTTGTGTATATATGTGTCTATGTGTGTATGAAATCATGTGTGTTTATGCATGTGTGTGTGTATGTGTGCATATGAATGTGTACTTGTTTATTTATAGAATGTACTAATTAATTAATTTCCACAGTTGTAATTCTCTGAGCAAAATTCAATTATTATGTTTTTTTTGTAAATAAATTGAATAAATAGATAATTTTTAATGAAAAATAAATAAAGAATATAAAGTTTTCACTTCTTGAATCTTTTTTGTCGTGTAAATGCAAACTCCGTAAGATTTGGCGTGTAGATGGAAAGCTAGATAATCATTGATGTACTTCAGAACATACTAAAAGGACCTAACACTATGTCAAAACTAGTGAAATATAGTGATAGCATGAGTAAGAATATGCAAGAGAGAGAGAGTAAGAATAAAAAAGAGGCATGAATGAGTGAAAACACTGACCACGAGTTCCTCTTGGTGTGCGTGGCTTTTGACTCTACTTTTGGTGTAATGCCATGCTCAAGGTATAGGTTTTCTTTTATGTAAATTGTCATGTCAATATAGTAGGCGATAAAATGGTATGCTAATGGGAAAATTACATGTACAATAAAATGATATGATAAACAAAAAAGGCCATCGGTATATCCATCACTATAGCCATTGGTAAACAAAAAAATAAGTTCCAAAACATGTTCTGACCGAATCTTATAATGACATGTATACCGAACAAAACATGTATTTTTCAACCAAATTAGCACGTCACGTCACAATTTTTTTAGCTGATGGATTTTTAGTTCAATTTTCATCCATCCAATATTCTTATTATTCTGTAGTGTTCCTTAGAGACATTGAACTTTCTTTGTGGATACTTGTAGAAGCCCCACTTGTGTCTTCCAAAGGACTCGACGAAGGATGTAAAAGAAGCCCCATCACATTTTTTGGGTGTACCCTTGCTACATGACTTACCCCATGACCTATGTGAAATAAGCATTCAAATTGCATTATAGACCTATGATGTTCCCCTCTATGAAGTATTCTTCTCCCTCTCCTATCCTCCATCCATGCGATCTCTCTTTCTCTCTCTCTCTCCATCCATATTTAGAGTACATCCTTCTCACACATGTGCATGCTTCCCCAAGGGCATATGTGAGGCAATCTCCAAAAGCACTTATGTAACATTATCTTTCTCTCTCTCTCTCTCTCTCTCTATATATATATATATATATATATATATATATATATATATATATCGCTTGTGTGTGCAATGAAAGTTCCCCTATCTCTTCTCCTCACTTTCTGTGTATGAGGATCTTGTAGAGGGTTCTCTCTAATGTGTCATGATAGAAGGGCAGATAAACACTGTTGGAAACTTCAACAAAATCATCTCTTTCTATTCTATATAAGGAAAAGATGAAATGATGTGCATACATCCATCAACATCGACTGTTCAGTGTCTAATAGAGTTTATACTATCCATTAGGAACTAAAACTATGCAAATCTTGCACTCGGAAGGGGTCGTGGAAGGAGCATCAATGAGGGGTGTGGTAAGGATTTGGTGCTCTTGCAAGTCACTTCCCACATTTGCTTTGCTAGAGAGTCTCATGGTGCCTTCCCCATTCTTGTTTGTACTTAGTTAGTTCACATAATTGACCCCTTTCTCTCTTTTCCTTCTTGGTGTACTCTCTTGCACTTGTATGTAATTCTTTGTGTGCTTCATTGTAATTGTTTGTGAGTGCATTTTTGATAGTTATTGTGACCAATCAGTCTTGAAAAGTCCTCACGCACCCTTAATAACAACCCACAAATATCTAACAATTTTGGCATGCATAGTCGATGTTGAATTTATTTGACCTAATAATAGAAAAATACCGAATATGTTCGGCTTATTTGGAGAATTTTGAATAAACTTGAATAAAAAATCAAGTATCATTTTTTAATCAAAATTTTTTTAGTCAAAAGTGCATTCGATCGAAAAGCATTTTCTAAGAAAAAAAATATATTTTTGCATGCGATAAAAATCTCATTAGATACATGCTTTCTAGCAAGTTCATGAAGCTTTACTACTGCCATGGCATTCGTATTCATGTGATTGGTTTTTATGTTTTTAATCATCATATGTATACATGTTCGACTCGTGAAAGCATTTCTTACTTGTATACTTTGATGAATCAAATTTAAAATAAACCACGTGTGATTGTTTGACTTGCTACATTGATTCTTACTCTCACAATAGTATAGGAATATGAGCAATATATCTATTGAGTTTGTTTGAGTTTCTGCCTTGATTCCTACTCTCTCAATAGTATGGGGAGTGTATAAGGACTATTGTGATTGTCGGATTCTTTGAATCTTACTCTCACAATAGTCACTTAGATTTGTGTGAGCATAATTACACATAGTGTAGGGTTACAAGTGTTTAAAAATTATTGTGATTTTTTAATTATGGCTCTTACATTCACAATAATTATATACATTCATGTGATAAGAATCATTGGCATAGTATAGGAAGTGTATGTTGATATATTTAGGTAGTGATGTGTGTGAACACACTAGGACCCTCGGGGCACTTTTTCTCTCTTTAGGAGGTTTTTTTCTTGGCTTGTTTATATGCCTATTACCCTAATGTGCTATTTATCTTTGTACATTCTAGTGGTAATACATTCAATATTGTGTGTTGTGATCCAAGCTTCTTCTTCTTCCTTGTGTTGTTGGCATGCTTTTGCAGACCCCAAACTTTAACAATTGGTATCAGAGTAGGTCGCTGCTTCATCTAGGGCATCGTGGAAACCCTATAGGTCATAGTCTCAGAATCGCATGAAATTTGGTGAGCATAATCAAGGAGACTAGAAGCTCAATACAGTTTCACCATGTGGTGTCGAAATGACAATCTGAGCTTGTTTTGGCCTCCGAATGCACTATTGCAATGCTCGTGCAAGCAATTTTATCATTTTGTTCCAAAGATATATACAGGTTTTGGTTTACCATTATAAGCACCTCCAAGTTTGCTGCAAGTTTAGTGGAACTTGTTAGGGTGGTTCTATTCAACTTTTTCATATACAATCATTTTTTTGCATCATGTTATTTTAGTCAGTGGCCATGGCTGAAACCAATGATGTATTCCATATGTTGGCTATTGAGGATAAGTTGGATGTACCAATTACCCATATTGTTCTTATATGATGTGTCATGTATTGGTTGCAAAAGGACTGTGGAATATTGTGCATGGTGTTGAAAAACAACCTATTTCACCTGCAAACACAGTTGTTGAAGGTGATGAAGATGCCCTTGAACATGGTGATATTCTTCATGTTCTTGTTTGTGTTGGGGTTCTTGTTGCATCTACTGTAGAGAAATTTTTTAGGGATGGTAGAGATGCTCTAGTACATGCATTGATAGCGTTATCTACGAAGCATGACATTATTCCTCACATTTGCTCTTGCAGAATAGCTAAGGATGCTTGGGATACACCTACCACTTTATACCAGGCAGGGGGAACAATTGATCTCTACTGATGAAGTCTTGCTTGAAAGTTCACTTGTGCATATTGTTCTGAATGGTCTTCTCGATGCATATCAAAGTTTTGCTTTTACTCTTCGTTTGATGATGATAGGCAATCCAAACACCTTAAAATTTGATGCGTTAGTCTCTATTTTATTGTAGGCAGGTCACTCTAGGCAGAACAGGTCCATTATGCATGTTGTAGATCAAGCTTTCCTAGCTAGTTAGAAGGGCAAAGGTAAATGGAGCCCTTCTACTAATAAGCAAAAAATCTGCTAATTCTGCACAATCAAAGAAGGAAGACAAAAATGAGAAGAAAAAAAAGCAAAATTTGTTTTGCGAATTATGTAGAGGAAATGATCATGTCATAAAGAGCTATCCAAAATTGGCTGCTAAAGAGGCAAGGAATAAAGAGTGGAATGGTTATTGCAGAGGCCTCTACACTCAAAATAGTGTCTGCTAATCTTGTGTAGAGTGAAGAATGGGCATTTACCACTGTTTAGAGTTATGACCCATCTTCTCATAAATAGTGTATGTGTGCATTAGACTTAGATGTTTGGTACTTTGATAATGTGGTGACCAAACATATTACCTCGTAGCACAGTTTCTTCACTTCACTCAAGCCTGCCTGTATAGGGAATATTATCAAATGTATCAAAAACTTCTCTTACCCTGTTATGGGAGTTGGTAAGATCATTTTTACTACTACTGATGGTAGTTCTTTACATTATCAGATGCTTTATTTGTGCCAGGAATGGAAAAAAATATATTATCAATTTCAGCGTTAGACAAGATTGGCTTGGTTGTGAAATTTGTTGATGACAAATGTACAATATATGATATGTCAAACTGTAATGTCATTATTGCTTCTAGCTTTTTATGTCATGGGTTGTATAAGCTTATAGACTATGAAAAATCTGTGAATGATTCCGCATGTGCAGTACATGATTCTCAAGCTTTGTCACATGCAAATCTTTGACATGCATGCTTTGGTCATCTGAATTTTGCTTGTTTGCTACACCTACAGAAATCTTAAATGGTGTCCTCTCTTCTCAAACTTGAGGTACCTCGTAAACATCTATGTGAAGGCTGTATTTTGGGCAAAATGCAGAGTTCCTCCTTCCCAAAAGATGGTTCAGTTCGAGATACTAAAAAATTGCAGCTTGTTTGAGTGATGTCTATGGTCCTATGTTAACCTTCTTTTGGGAACTATCTTTACCTTGTGATGTTCATCGATGATTTTTTCTAGGCATGCATGGGTATCCATTGAAAGCAAAGTATGAGGTGTTTATGTGCTTCAAATAGTTTTTGGTTTTGGCTGAAAATTTGTCAGCATGTAAAGTAGGCACCCTCCATTTAGATCGAGGGGGGGGGATATATATCCTCTAACTTTAATGCATTTTTGGCTGAATGTGGGATAAAACATTAGTGTAGAGTACCATATACACCTCAATCAAATGGAGATGTTGAACAAAAGAATAGGTCACTCATGGAGATGGCAAGGTGTATGGTCAAGATTCAGGCTTTACCACATAGTTTTTGGCTTGAGGCTGTTATGTGTGCAGCATATGTACTAAATAGGTATCCCACTAAAACATTGTTGTCTGTCACTTCCTATAAGGCTTGGCATGGTTGTAAGCCATTTCTTGTTCACCTACGTGTTTTTGGTTGTCTAGCATATGCATTAGTGCATGAACAATGACATAGGAAAATGGATGATAAAGCAGTAAAATTTATTTTTTGTTGGGTACAGTTCTGAAAGCAAAGGCTATGTCCGTATCATCCACACACTAAATGCAGTCTAGTTAACTGTGATGTTGTTTTTGTAGAAGATGCTATTGAGCCATTACTTTCATGTACTAAGGAGACATAGTTAGATCCAAAGACATGTCTGACACTTTGCTACCTCTTTTTATAGGTGGACAGTCTAGTGTTGGTCCTAATGAGGCAACTTCTTAGCCTTTATGCATTTCGTGTGATGATGCAGATCATTCTATTTCTGACATAGATTTACATGATGCACTTGTTGATGATAGAGCTAATATTGAGGAGGCAAAAACTATGCCAAAATGGCTATTGCAAACTTTGCGTGACATCAAATTAGATGCCTTGCTCTCATATTGTACTCGTTCATGCTCTCTCAGTGCCTCTTTTGCATTTGATTGCTATGCTATGGTTGCCTCTAGTCTGTGTGATGAGAATGAGCCTATTCCATTTGATGAAGCACAGAATTAAGAAAATTGGATAGCTGCTATGCAATCAGAATATGATGCTATCATGAAAAATGGTACCTGTTCTTTGGGTGACTTGTGTACTAGCAAGAAGGCCATTGGCACTAAGTGGGTAGACACGCTAGAGCCTGATGGAACAGTTGAAAGGTATAAGGCTAGGCTTGTTGCAAAGGGTTATGATCAAGAAAGAGGCATTGATTTTGATGAAACATTTGCTCCTACTTGTTGAAAGACTATTGTTCATAGCATATGTGCACTTGCAGCTCATCATGGTTGGAATGTACATCAATTGGACATCAAAACTGTGTTTCTGAATGGTGACTTGCATGAAGAAGTGTATGTTTTTCAGCCCCATGTCTTTGTGCAAAAAGCTCATGAAAACCAAGTGTGTAGGTTGAAAAAGGCATTATATGGTTTAAAGCAAGCACCACATGCTTGGTATGAAAACATACATGCCTACCTGATTGTAGATGGTTTTGAGAATAGTCCAACTGAGAGCACCTTATATGTTAAGCATGCAAATGATGTGCTTCTAATCATTGTTCTGTATGTTGATGACATGCTGCTTAGTGGTCCTCATGAGAAGCATATTATTGATTTTAATGCTGATTTGCATGCCTCATTTGAGATGTCAAATTTGGGGCATTTGCTTTGTTATATGGGCATTCAATTTATGCAAGTTGATAGCAGAATAGATTTGTGTCAAACCAAATATATTGACACATTATTGTAGTGTTTTTGCCTTGAAGACTGCAAAGTATTGCCACTCCTATGGGGATAGGTTTACGATTGAGACTTCATGATGCTGGAGATGCCTTTGATGTTGTTCTCTATTAGTAGGCTAATGCATGCTTGATTTACTTATGCATAAGTCGGCCAGATATTCAGTTTGTTGTCTCATAGATGACCAGGTTTATGCACTGCTCAAGTGTCAAGCATTGGTAGGTGGTTAAGCACATCTTTCGCTAATTGAGTGGTATCGGGCTACTTGTATTGTTTTATCCCAAGGGGGGATCACTATGGCTAGATTTACATGCTTTTTCTAATAGTGAGTTGGTTGTTTGCTATGACACACGTGTGTCCACTAGTGGCTTTTGCTTCATGCTTGGTAGCTCATGTATATATTAGTTGAGCAAGAAGAAGCTTACTTTCTCCACTTCTAGTTGTGAGGCTGAATATAGGGCAACTTTCATAGTGATTGTTGAGTGTGTGTGGCTCAGACGTATATAATAAATACTTTGATTTGACATGATTTTATGATACATGAAGTGATAATGTGGATTTAATATGAAGTGATTATGATGGATTTTGATATGAAGTTATTATGAAGTATTTTCACCTCAAATGATTATGATGGATGTAAACTAAAATGTTATGATGTGGATTATGTTATTCGTCTATATAATTATCTATGTATCAATCAATCAATCTATCTATCTATCTATATTACTATCCATATATCCATCATTCTATCCATTTATCTATTTATGTACTCTTATGTAATTTGCATATATCTATCTATAAATATATCAATCAATTTATCCATTTATTACAATATTTATCTATCTATTTATATACTTATATCTCTCTATCTTTATTTATATTATGTGGATAAAATGATGCCAATCATTTGGATTCATTTGAATGATGTGGATTGAGTGATGTGGATTCATTTGAATTATGTTGATTAAATGATCTAGATTCATTGAATATGTAGATTGAATGATGTCAATGATGTGGATTTATTTGAATTATGTGGATTAAATGATCGCAATGATGTGGATTCATTTGAATTATATGGATTAAATGATGTGGATTCGTTTGAATCATGTGGTTTCATTTGAAGTATGGGAATTGAATGATCCCAATGATGTGGATTCATTTGAATTATATGGATTATAGGATGTGGATAAATTTGAGTTATGTGGATCGAATGATGTCAATAATGTGTATTCATTTGAGATATATGGATTGAATTATATCAACAATGTGGATTGTATGATGTCAACGATATGGATTGAATGATGTCAATAATTTGAATCTAATATTTTTTTGGTAGATTTGAAACTAAAACATGGCAAGAATGCGAGATGTGAATAATGATGTTGATCATGTTGAATCATAAAGGATTTTTTCTTAATAGAATGCTCAATTTGCAGAATCGGGATTAGAATTTTTATTTCACAAAGACTTAGAACAAGAGGGATTAGAACAAGAACCATTATCAACGAAAGAAGTCAAAAAGCTATTTCAAAATCATTTTGTTCATGATGTTCTTTTTCAAGTTACAAGAAGTGCAAAAGAGATAACATCATTAAAAAATTTCGACTTACAACATAAAGGATTAGTAGTAGCTTTACTTCAATGCTTTGCTCAAGTTCAAATATTGTTACCAAATAATAATCAAATAGCACTTTATTTCATTCAAAAAGGTTTTATCCTTCACCGATGTGTAGATTGGGATGATTGCCCAAATTTGGGCCATCCTCAAAAATGTGCACAATTTTGTAATCAAGGACATGAAGTCCCTCTTCTTGAAAAGTGGCCATATATTTTGCTACCCCAAGAACATAACCTTATTCATGATTTATCATCACAGGGAGGAGATGTATACAATGAAAGATTAATAATTCCTAGTTTACAAAGAACAATTGATGATCAACAAAAGAGAATTGATGATTTAAAGAATCAAGTGAAAAAATCACAAATATATCTTGAAACATATGAGAAAAAATACGGAAGGCTATCGGAGGCATCATCATCATCATCATCTTTTGATCGTTTCACTACAGATGATTTATTCAATCAACAAAACAATGAATAGACAAGCCACTTTTGTAATATTTAGAATCATCATTTTATGATATATAAATACATTGTTTTTGCAATTGAATCTAATCAAAGTATTTAGAGTACATCATTTTTTTCATTTTAAATATCATCATCTATTATAGGTACCATGTCATCTACTTCTTCCATATCTGAATCATCATTGTGATCTACATCTAATTCATGATCACTCCATGAATCATTTTGTTAAACTTTCATGAGTTTGGAATTCTCCAAAAGTTTGTTATGCTATTGTAGAAGCTATCTTGGTTGGAGCATGTAACAAATGCATATTACAAAAAAGATACAAAAAATCAGTGGCACATGATAAACTTAAACAACTTCATTTTGAATGAAGAAAATCATATGCACTCCAATTGCATTCACAACTACCACTTGAAGTTGTTACTAAAAGCACTCTCATACCTATATGTTGTAACTACACTATTTCACCTCTATACTCTTTCCACCATACAAGAGTTGGATGCTTATGAATAACTTCAATGTGCTATACATCTTTGAAACGTCCTTGTTGATTTACATAAGCTACACTACAAAAGGTTCACTACCAAATTGTTTTTCAAGATTATGCCAAAAACGTTGTGACTCTATGAAAGACATACAACTCACAACTGCAACTTGATAAGAAGGATAATTCTCTAGCCATTACTCCCACCTAAAGATCCGCAATCATTTCTACAAGTCTTGGCTTGACTTCCAGAAATCCATTGAGCACAATATAAGCTATTGCAAACCATCTATCACAAAAGATATGAAGTGCTCTATGTTGGTGCAAGTTCCAAGCCTACACACTTGGCTAGGCATGAGAAGTCTTTATGTGCAATTGATTAAAGAACCGTGGAAACCATTGCCTATGGATTTTTATCTTTTACCATTTGTAAGAGTCAAATTGACTTGGAAGAATATTTGTAAAAGCCTCTAAACTCATGGAGTTAGATGAATTGTTAAGCCACAAATTCTTAGAGACAATATCTCCTAGATTAGTGGATCACTTTTTAGTGAGATCCAAAGTTGAATTCAAATTCAAATTTTGAATGGAGAATATATAAAAGATGAATATAAAAACTCGCAGGCTGAGATCACTACATTCCCGAGTGTTTTGATTGATCACATTGTAAGAGAGTGAGGCTCACATCATAGCCTACACTTCTATCTATCATTGGGCATTTATTATCATGCCACATGATCATGTACAACATTGTTTCATAATACAATAGATCATTCATTATATATGTTGATCTCTCTGTTATTGTCACTCAGAACAGTCACTTTGTATTGCTCATGTCTTAGTCAATTCTCTACCATTTTCAATGTTCTATAGCTTGTTGGAATTGTTGAAAATCAAGTCTCAATCATGCAAAAAAGGCTCAACCACGAGTTTTGCAAGTGGATCAATAAAAAAGGAGGACCCAAAGTCGTGGAATAAAGCTATAAGCTCCACCAAACTCAATCAAATTCAAATCTCATCAAATTAGCCACCAAAAAATGCACCTAAACTCATTGGTGGGTGGTTAGCTAGATTGTAGGAAAAGTAAAAGTCTATATAAGCATCATCCCACCTTTGTTTCTTGAGTTTTATGCATTCCACCAGTTTCCCACTTAGTTTAGTGAAGCCATAAACTCCAGCAAGAAGCCCCCTTGCTTGCTTACCTCATTTTCTCATGATTTTGCTCCGCTCTATCTAGAGGTGTAGTCAGGGTTTCCCAAATCTGATTGTACAAGATTGCAGAGCATTGTTTGCTCTCTCATTGTACTCATTTTCATTGATTTCAAGCTTCATTTGGTCTCTCATATTGTGCCCTAAACTTTGCCAAAGTTTCAAGTTATTTGGCTGAGTGAGTTGTGAGAAATTGCCAACTTTGTGAAGGTATATCTTTGCACATAGGCAGAGAGTGTTGCAAACAAGTAGCATGTTTTGCAGAGAGTGGTTCTCCCAGCTGGAATATCCATTTGGGATGATTTAAAGATTCTTTGGTAGCTCTTATAGTCTACTACAATTTTGCAAAATTGCATTTTAAGTCTTAGTACTGGTGCAGAGGAACGTTCAGAATAGTGAGCATATATCACTGCTTGTGGACCTAATGGGGGCTGCCATCTTCCATTTTTGCATTGGGGTGTTAGAATCATCCCCCATCAGTGGTATCAGAGCCATTTTGGAGGGTTGGAGACATTAGTGGCATCATATTGAAAACTTGACGGGATCAAGACAACTCGTGGAAGCACAAGGAGGACTCATCAAAGCAAGAAGACATCAAAAGGGGGCTTCGTCGATCGAGATCTCAACTAGTCGAAGGTTAGCAACGGAGAAGCTATCAAAAGGTAATATCCACATCTTCTAAAGAATAAAAACACTTGAGGAGAAGCTAGAGGAGCATCTTAGAGCTCAGTATGGCTGAGTATAATGCATAAATAGAGAAGTTAGAGTAAGGCAATTATCAACCATCGAAATTTAGAGTTAGCAACTACCTTATGGGTAAAGGATTCTCGGGATTAGTGAGCGACATGAAGCCAATGCCTCATGTACATGATCCACCACTTCAAGGGCAGGTCAAGGCACGTAATGAATGGATAGAAAGGGGTAGGAGAGTCATATTCATTCTATCTCAACACATAAGCAATAGCATGATAGGGCATATACAAGACTTGGACACATCCAAGAAGGTTTGAGAGACCTTGGAGAGATTGTACTCTTCATCAACCAAGGCAAGGAAGATTCAGATCAAGAATGAGCTGAATAATCTTAGGAAATCACCAAGTACTATGAGTACATTTTGAAGGTTAAGGAACTTGTAGATGCTTTAGGCTCAATTGGGAGCCCAATCGAAGACGATGATCTTGTTGCACACACTCTCAATGGCTTGAGAGAGGATGAAAGGTGGAAATCATTCACCACATCAGTTTATGTGAGAGATTCCCTACTAAAATTTGATCAATTAGTCACATTGATGGTGACCAAGGAGATGAACCAAGGAGGTTCACAATCAAAGGGCAACCAAGCCCAAGTTTTCTATGTAGGTAGGGGCAAAGGCAAAAGAGGTGGACAAAACTCCCAAGGCAGAGGGAGATGAAGGTCAAGCTCAAGCTCAAGCAACCAAGAATGCTCCAACCAAAGCTATGGATCAAGAGGAAGAGGAAGGAGTAGAGGAAGAGTAGGAAGATCACATGGAAGAGAAGCATCCAATGGAGAATGGTACAATTGTGGAAAACCAGGCTATTATGCAAGAGATTGTTGGTCCAAAGGAGGAGGCAATTGTTGGGAGAGGATGGTTGGATGCACTCAGAGATTGAGTAGGTGCTGCTAAACCTGCTTCACACCAGCCCTCTTTGACTCTAGGAATGCTTAGTACACTTGATTAGCTTCCAAATGATACCAAGAAAGCATATATGTACTTTGCAAATAATATGTGTAATGATCAAATCAAAACAGATAACTTTGCACTTCACAAATCCAAAAAAACTTGCTATTTTGGTATTGACACCTGCTCAGTTTTTCACTCGGTATGACCAGCACACTTACAATTGATCAAATTCCTTTTGGACATATTAAATTAGCTTTATAAGCTACCAATTGCAAGGGGAATGAGAAGAAATGACAAACCATACTCTGAGAAATCTCTTTAGCAAAATTAGAGTCACCCCCGACTTTTTAGGAGATGTGCAGATAAATACCAGAGGCTGCTTCGAAGATGATTTCTCGAAAATGGCTGAACCAAACTTCTTCAAACTTTGTAGTCTTGTAGCATTCTTTGAGCTGGTTCCAATAAGCTTCGAATCACTTGATTTGGTTGAGTAGACACTGAGATATGCCTATTTGAAGTTGACAGACTTGGAGATGATAACTCAGAAAAAAAACAGAGATAGTAAATGTAAATCTTTCTATTAGTTCACATGAATGTACAATCTCATTGGCTTGATAGATGTAGCCTAATGAGTTGGAGATGTGTAGGCTATAGTGTAGCACTCACACACTCAATGATTGATACAGGAAAATGCCTCGGGATGAGTGAAGAACTGTCGCGACTTTTTCCTTGTAGTTTTAATAGGAATTGAGTGATGATTTGAGTTTGAATTCAAATCAATCTCTCAGAATCTTTCACCTAAAAGTTGATTGAGATATTCTCTCAAATCAATCAACAACCTTTTCCACGACTTTCAATCAATTAGGTGTGATTACATAATATGCCAAGTCACTAAGACTTTTACAAGGGATAAAATGGTAAGAAATCATAGGCATAAGTTCCTATGGTCTTTGCTTCATGTAGAGTCTTCAAAGTAGATGTTCAAGCCAAATGTGAAGGCTTGACTTGCACCAACAGCTCCCCCTCAAGCCAAACATTTTGGCTCAAGTCTTCATCTTTAATCTTCAATCACATCCTGCAATCCAATCATGGATTTGAATCTGCATAATTTGTTTCCATCCAAAGCTTTAGTGAGTAAATCTACACATTGCATATTAGTGGACACATAAGTCAATTGAATGTCTTTGCTTAGCAACTTTTCTCTCACATAGTGGTAATGAACCTCTATGTGTTTTGTCCTAGCATGATATATTGGATTAGCTGCAAGGTGAAGAGAACTTGTGTTGTCTCCAAAGATAATTGGGGGCCTTGTGTATAGGCCTAACTCTGTATACAAAAGCTTCAACCAGATAGCTTCTTGACTGGCATTGGCTAGCCCTCTATACTCTGCTTCAGTAGATGACAAGGCTACTGTAGGTTGTTTCTTGGCTGACCAAGAAATAGGTTTATCACCTGCAAAACATATGTATCCTGATGTGCTCCTTCTATCATCCTTGCATCCTGCCCAATCTGCATCATGAATATACTTTAATGTCAATATCTGATGTATAAGGAAAGTACAAACCATGGTTCTGAGTTCCTTTGATATACTTCATGATCTTCTTCGCAGCCTCTAGGTGAGGTACCCTTGGTTTGTGCATGAATTGACTTAGCACACTCACACCATATGCTATGTCAATTCTAGTCAAGGTGGCATAATTCAAACTACCTACCATACTTTGATATCCTGTAATGTCTTGGACTTCATCCCCTTCATGAGCACTAAGCTTTAGGTTGACTTCCATAGGAGTACTTGAGACTTTAGCTTCCTGCATATTAAACCTCTTCAACATGTCTTGAATATACTTCTTCTGAGTGATAAAGATACCTGAGTTTGTATAAATAAATTCAAGACCTAAGAAGTACTTTAATAATCCAAGATCATTGATCTTGAATTCCTTCATCATCTGTCCTTTGATGTTTCTAATCCCATTGGCATCATTGCCTGTAATGATGATATCATCAACATAAACACACAAGTAGATTACCTCTGTACTACTCCTCTTAATGAATAGAGAAGTGTCTGCTTTACTCATCACAAATCCTTGGTCTTGGAGATATGTTGTCAACCTGTAATTCCATGCTCTAGGTGCCTGCTTCAATCCATATAGAGCCTTCTTCAATTTACAAACATAATTTACCTTCTTGGGATCTTCATAGCTAGGTGGTTGTGACATGTAGACTTCTTCAGATATCCATCCATTCAAGAAAGCATTCTTGACATCTAATTGGTACATGTTCCAATTCTTGGATGCAGCTACACTCACCAATATTCTGATTGTTGGCATCTTAGCCACAGGAGAAAATGTCTCCTCATAATCAATGCCTTGGGTTTGTGCAAAACCCTTGGCTACCAACCTAGCTTTGTACCTGTTGATTGTTCCATCAGAGTTCCTCTTTAGCTTGTAGATCCATCTGGATCCTATCACCTTCATAGAGTCCTTCTTGGGTACTAAGTCCCATGTGTCACTCTCCTTGAGAGCCTCTATTTCTTCATCCATAGCTTCTTTCCATTCTGTTTTTGTGATTGCCTCCTCATATGAACCTCGTTCTTCATTCAACAAATCCTTTGCAAGATATACAGAATGCTTAGTTACAAGAGAAGTATCATACCCATATCTGATAGGCTTCTTACTTTCTCTCTGAGATCTCCTCATTGCTTGAGTTGAGGATTCTGGTATATCCTCTAGCTTCTTCATTTTCATCTTTCCTTTGGACTTCCATGCCTTGAATTCCTCAAGGTTAATTATGTCATCATCATCTGAACTTGAATCTTCTTTCTGGATTGGTTCCTCCTTGGTGAGCTTTGGGAAGTCTTCTTCCATGTCATAAGGTAGACTAACCTTCCTGCATTCATTCTCATACCATGAGTCATTCTCATCAAAGATGACATCTCTGCTTACCTTGAAACCTTTGTTTGTTGGGTTGTAGAATCTGTACCCTTTTTTATTTAAATCATAACCAATGAAGATACATTTTTCAGCTTTAGGGTCTAGCTTTCCCCTTACCTGTGAGGGAATATGCACATATGCAACACAACCAAAAATTTTACAATGATCCAATGATGGTCTCTTACCATGCCAAGCTTCATATGGTGTCATTCCATCAAGTGACTTTGATGGCAACCTGTTAATGAGATAGGTGGCAGTAGATACACTCTCTGCCCAAAGATAATTTGGCAATTTCTTTTCATTAAGCATAGATCTAGCTGTTTCAACAATGAGTCTATTCCTTCTTTCAGCTACCCCATTTTGTTCCCCATTTTGTTCAGGTGAGTACCTTGTAGTTATCTCTTTCTTGATGCCTCTTTCCTGCAAGAAGTCTTCAAATTCATTGGAGAAGTATTCACCTCCCCCATCTGACCTTAGTCTTTTCAAGTTTCTACCTGTTTGATTTTCAACTAGTGCAAGATATCTTTTGAAACAATTAAACACTTCATCCTTATGCTTCATAAAGTATAACACAGTCCATCTGCTATAATCATCAATGAAGGACACATAGTACCTTGAACCTGAAATGGAGGGTTCCTTGCTAGGTCCCCAAACATCTGTGTGCACCAAGTCTAGGTAGTCTTCATGCATAAAACCTTTCTTTGAATAGGGTAATCTGTGTGACTTACCAAATTGACAAGCTCCACACTTGTATATCATGTGTTGCTTGGATACATTAGGTATCCCAAGCACACATTGATCCCTGCACATTTGTTTTAAGATTTTCACCTATATGACCTAACCTCTTGTGCCATATTTCTAATTCTGAAAGTGTTTGATCCTTGTAATTGTATAAAGCAATGTTCTTTGTGTCCTCTAGCTCAAAAGTAAACAATCTACCTGATTTTTCTCCCTTGGCTATCCTTCTGAATCCATGTCTTGGGTCGTCCACATATGCTCCATGTTGAGTGAACCTGACCTGTAAACCTTTTTCCACAATCTGACCTACACTCATTAAGTTCTTGGTGATAGTTGGAACATAAAGTACTCTGCTCAATAAGTTCTGATTACCATCACTAGTCTTTACATTACCAATCTTTACAACATAATGCTTAGTATCATCACCTGTCTGTACCCGATGTTTGCCTTTGGGTTCTTCCAAATCAGAAAGTAGTGCCACATTGCCAGCTACATGGTTAGAACACCCTGAATCAATATAGAATAAGTGATCATCATTGGTACCTGATTTTGAAGTCATATTCATGATCAATAGGGAGTCATCTTGCTCCTCTGTGTAGTTGTTGTAATCCCTTCTATTTCTGAATCCACCTTGGTAGTTACTATTGTGGTTGTGGTTGTAATTGTTTTTGTACTGATTGTTGTATCCATTGTAGCCTTGGTGTTGGTTGAATCTGCCTCTACCTTGAGAGTATCCACCTCTTTGATGGCCTCTTCCTCTCTGATTTTTATAGTTTCTGTAGCACTCATCTGTAGTATGATTAGATAGACCACATATATTGCATGGTGATGAATTGTAGGATCTCCCCCTACCTGGCTTACCTCCTTTGCCTCTACCTCTTGAAGATCTACCTCTCCCTGTATAGTTAGCTTGGGAGGTAGAGCCTTCTTCATCAGTCTTCTTACTTTTACTTTTATCTTTAACCTTCTTATTAGTGTATAAAGTAGAGGGGTTGTTACCTTTTGATTGCTCTGCATTCTTTGTAAGCTTTGCTTCATGTGTGAATAGTTGACCAATCAGAGTTGTTAGATTAGAAGCATGTATGTCCATGTATAGGTCCATTGCTGTGGTAAAGCTCTCCCATTTGTCATCAGCTTTTAGTCCATTGATTACCTGCCTTACTATTTGTTCCTCTTCAATCTCCTCTCCAATACTTGCAAGCTGGTCTGCAATGTCTTTGACCCTAGTGACAAAGTCTGAAACTGATTGCTTTGATTGCTTCCTAAGAGTAGTGAATTCAATCCATAGTTGATTCTTTCTGGCCCTTGTACTTGATGAAAAATATGTTGACAAGGTTTCCCAAGTCTCTTGGGAAGTCTTGCAATTCCTTATGTGAGGTAAAAGGAAATCAGATATAGAGTTAAGAAGGTAAGACCTTGCCAATGCATCTTTTGCACACCATGTGTTGAGCCTCTCTTGTTCATCCTTGGTGGGTAGTCCTCTTGCTTTGAATGAGGGAAATTCCTCATCTCCTGAGATGAATCCAAATAAGCTTCTTCCTTGTAGATAGGTTTTCATCGTTAGAGACCAAGCTTGGTAATTGTTCCTGTCCAATTTGTCAATGAATGAGGGAAAACCATCTCCCATGTTACCTTATTTGCTCTGATACCACTGTTGGGAGAGGATGGTTGGATGCACTCAGAGATTGAGTAGGTGCTGCTAAACTTGCTTCACACCAGCCCTCTTTGACTCCAGGAATGCTTAGTACACTTGATTATCTTCCAAATGATACCAAGAAAGCATATATGTACTTTGCAAATAATATGTGTAATGATCAAATCAAAACAGATAACTTTGCACTTCACAAATCCAAAAAAAAACTTGCTATTTTGGTATTGACACCTGCTCAGTTTTTCACTCAGTATGACCAACACACTTACAATTGATCAAATTCCTTTTGGACATATTAAATTAGCTTTATAGGCTACCAATTGCAAGTGGAATGAGAAGAAATGACAAACCATACTCTGAGAAATCTCTTTAGCAAAATTAGAGTCACCCTCGACTTTTTAGGAGATGTGCAGATAAATACCAGAGACTGCTTCAAAGACAATTTCTCGAAAATGGCTGAACCAAACTTCTTCAAACTTTGTAGTCTTGTAGAATGCTTTGAGCGGGTTCCAACAAGCTTTGAATCACTTGATTTGGTTGAGTAGACACTGAGATATGCATATTTGAAGTTGACAAACTTGGAGATGATAACTCAGAAAAAAAACAGAGATAGTAAATGTAAATCTTTCTATTAGTTCACATGAATGTACAATCTCATTGGCTTGATAGATGTAGCCTAATGAGTTGGAGATGTGTAGGCTATAGTGTAGCACTCATACACTCAATGATTGATACAGAAAAATGCCTCGGGATGAGTGAAGAATTGCCGCGACTTTTTCCTTGTAGTTTTTATAGGAATTGAGTGATGATTTGAGTTTGAATTCAAATCAATCTCTCAGAATCTTTCACCTAAAAGTTGATTGAGATATTCTCTCAGATCAATCAAAAACCTTTTCCACGACTTTCAATCAATTAGGTGTGATTACATAATATGCCAAGTCACTAAGACTTTTACAAGGGATAAAATGGTAAGAAATCATAGGCATAAGTTCCTATGGTCTTTGCTTCATGTAGAGTCTTCAAAGTAGATGTTCAAGCCAAATGTGAAGGCTTGACTTGCACCAACAGCAATCAAGGATACAAAAGGAACCAAGCTAATTATGCTAATACTTCAACAAATTCAGAAAATGAGAACTTGCTTATGATGTATGGTTCAAGTGAAAGAGTCAATATAGATTTTACATGGTACATTGATAGTGGTTGTAGCAACCATATGAGTTGCAATAAAGATGTTTTCTTTAATTTACATTCACATATCACTCAAGGACATGTAGAGACAGGGGACGACATTGAGCACAAGATTACACATGTGGGAGATGTTGCATTGAATGGATCTCAAAGCTCCAAGGTGTTGAAGGATGTGTTGCATGTGACATCCATCACAAAGAACTTGGTTTCGGTAGGTCAAATGGTTGAAAGAGGTTATGAGGTGAGGTTCAATGAGCAAGGATGATTTGTTGAAGACCCCATGCAGGACTACAAGCTCATAGAAAAAGGAAAGAAGAAAGGAAGACTCTTCACCATGGAGGTAAAGCCATCAACCCCTCACACTATCTACTTGTCAATTGGAAATAAACAGATTGCAGAAATCGACTTATGGCATAAAAGAATTGGGCACATAAACTTACAAAGGATGAAGGACATGCAAAGGAAGGGCTTGTTGAGTGGTCTACCTGATCTTACATCTCAAAATATGCAACATTTGTTCCATGCTTGTTAATTAGGAAAACAAAGTAGGCTGCCATTCAAGAAGGGAGCACATGTGACCAATGAAGTGTTGAATCTCATACACATAGATGTATGGGGACCTACAAGGGAGCCATCCATTGGAGGTAATAGATATTTTGTCACATTTATAGATGATCATTCAAGGTTTGTTTGGATGTATTGCATGAAGTCAAAGTCAGAGGTGTTTTACCACTTCAAGAGGTTCAAAAACCTAGTGGAGAACATGACCATGGCATCAAAAGGCAATTCGCTTGCAGGTATACACCTCAACAAAATGGGGTGGCAGAAAGGAAGAATAGATACATAGCAGAAGTGGCTAGATCTTTGTTAAATGAAATGAATCTTCCTAACTCTTATTGGGCTGATGCAACAAATACAACCATATACATTATGAATAGGTGTCCAACCTTAGGAGTACATGGAGTTACACCTTATGAATATTGGTGTGGTAAGAAACCCAATCTTTCACATCTCAAAGTATTTGGTTGTGTGTGTTATGTTCACATACCTCAAGAATTGAGACACAAGTTAGACCCGAAGGCATATAGGTGTATATTTCTTGGATATTCTTCAGAGAAAAAGGGTTTTAGATGCTATAACCCTTGCACCAAAGAGCTTAAGGTATCTAGGGATGTAATATTTGATTGGTTGCTGCCTTGGTATGGTAGCAAAGATGTGTTACAGGTTGACGATGCATATGAAGTCGAGAAGAAGTTCAAAGAGCAACAACCGAGCATGGAGATAAGTGGTCCAACCACTTCAAGCACACCATCAGAAGAGACTAATACATCAGCTTGGCATGGAAGAACAAGGAATGAAGCTCATTCAAGTGAAGGAAGTAGCAATAGAAAGGAAAAGGCAAATGATGAAGACCATCGATGGGTAGACATGGAATCTACAAGTGATGAAGATATGGGAAAATTAGAAACTTTAGGGTTAAAGCATCTAAACCAAGGAGAAGGAGATTCCTACCACCTAATGGTGATGTAAGGTCATCCAATAGGGTTAAATACTGTTCAAAGGTTAACTTATGATTCATTCATTGCAAGACACTATGCTTACATGAGTCAAGTTATAGCTTGTGAAGAACCTAACTTTTTTGAAGAAGCAAATAAGCATAGGGAATGGATTGAAGCCATGGAGGAGGAAGTCAAAGCACTTGAAGAAAATGATAGTTGGTCATTGGATCCAAGAACAAAGGACATGAAAGTCATTGGCAACAAATGGGTGTACAAGGTAAATAGGCATGTAGATGGGAGCATCTCTAGGTATAAAGCAAGGCTGGTTCCCAAAGGTTTTGCTCAAACCTATGGCATGGTCTTTGATGAAACATTTAGCTCAGTAGCAAAGATGTCCACCATCAGAAGTTTGATTGCAAATTCAGCCTCAAAAGGTTGGAAGATGTACCAGTTGGATGTGAGGAATGCTTTCCTAAATGGAGAGCTTGAAGAGGTAGTCTTCATGGACCAGCCCCAAGGCTTTGAAGATGAGAGGTTTCCACATCATGTATGCAGGCTAAAGAAGGCTCTTTATGGACTCAAGCAAGCCCCAAGAGCTTGGAACCAAAGACTTGTGGAGTACTTAGTAAAATGTGGATACAATCAGAGTCATGCAGACCCATCACTCTTTGTGAAGAAGGAAGGTAGCAAAATTGTTTTCATTTGTATATATGTTGATGATTTGATTATTACAGGGGATGATGAAGCCAACATCAAGGACATAAAGAGGAAGCTTGGATGTGAATTTAAAATCTCAGATATAGGGATTTTAAGGTACTTCCTTGGGATTGAAGTACTATATAAAGAGGAAGGTATATACTTGATGCAAAGGAAATACATTCTTGATCTTTTGAAGAAGTTTGGCTTGTGTGATTGCAAGCTCATTTCAAATCCATTAGAAGTAAATGTTAAACTAAGTGCTCATGAAGGTGAAGAAGTGAAGGATGTGACCATGTATAGGACAATAATTGGTTCTCTCTTGTATGCTACTATGACAAAACCTGATATTGCACATGTAGTTGGAGCCAAGAGCACCAAGAGTACCTCATCTTGTTGCAGCCAAAAGGGTACTTAGGTACCTCAGTGAATGAAGGTCTATATTATCCATTTGATGATGGATTAAATGTACAAGCTTATTGTGATGCTGATTGGGCAGGTACCAAAGATGATAGGAGGAGCACTAGTGGATATGTTATCATGCTAGGGAAGAAGACCATCTCATGGATGTCAAAGAAACAACCAACCGTAGCTCTTTCATCGATCGAAGCTGAGTATAGAGGCTTAGCACAAGTCTCATGTGAGCTTATGTGGCTCAAGAAGTTGTTTGTTGATCTTGATTTGCAGGTTAAGCAAGTACCTATTTTCCAATAAAAAAGGAGGACCCAAAGTCGAGGAATAAAGTTAGAAGCTCCACCAAACTCAATCAAATTCAAATCTCATCAAATTAGCCACCAAAAAGTGCACCTAAATTGATTGGTGGGTGGTTAGCTAGATTGTAGGAAAAGTAAAAGTCTATATAAGCATCATCTAGCCTTTTTTTCTTGAGTTTTATGCATTCCACAAGTTTTCCACTTAGTTTAGTGAAGCCATAAACTCCAGGAAGCAGCCCCCTTGCTTGTTTACCTCATTTTCTCATGATTTTGCTCTGCTCTATCTAGAGGTGTAGTTAGGCTTTTCCAAATCTGATTGTACCAGATTGCAGAGCATTGTTTGCTCTCTCTCATTATACTCATTTTCATTGATTTCAAGCTTCATTTGGTATCTCATATTGTGCCCTGAACTTTTCCAAAGTTTCAAGTTATTTGGCTGAGTGAGTTGTGAGAAATTACCAACTTTGTGAAGGTATATCTCTGCACATAGGTAGAGAGTGTTGCAAACAGGTAGCCTGTTTTGCAGAGGGTGATTCTCCCATCTGGAATATCCATTTGGGATGATTTAAAGCTTGTTAGGTAGCTCTTATAGTCTTGTACAAGTCTGCAAAATTTCATTTTAATTCTCTATATTGATATAGAGAAAAGTTCAGAATAGTGAGCATATATCACTGCTTGTGGACCTAGTGGAGGGCAACCATCTTCCATTTTTGCATTGGGGTGTTAGATTCAACCCCCATCAGGAATCAGCTCTAAGTCCTCTAAATTTGGAAAAATTTTGAGGACATTCCATTCCGTGGATTGGGAGAAAAGCACGTCGAAGTACCCACTAGTCAAACTCTGCAGAGGTCCTAAAAAATCGAGGGTAATGCTATATTGCTAAATTGATTGCTCTGTGTAGAGTCAATCATTTTGAGTGATTTCACTTGGAATCATTATCTCATTAAGCTAATTTGATATCTTCAAACGGAATTTTTCTAAATCCTACTATACTGGAAGCACAAAGCTTAACAAATAGCAGGTGTGTACCAAAATAGAAGGTTTTTATTAGATTGTGAACTTGGGAGTAGTCTGTTTTGTATCAAACATTACTCACATCATTTCCAAAGTACATAGGCACTTTTTTAGTGTCATTGGAAAGCTAAGAGGGCCTACAACTCAACAATGGAGCTAAAGAGGGCTCGTACAAAGCAAGGTTTAGTAGTACCAACTCATTTTCTAGAGTGTTCATCCATCTTTCCCAACGGTGGTATCAAAGCAAAGTTAAGGTAAAATGGGAGATGGTTTTCCTTCTTTCATTGATAAATTGGACAGGAACAACTATCAAGCATGGTCCTTGAGGATGAAGACATACTTGCAAGGAAGGAGTCCTCTATGGTCACATCTCAGGAGATGAAGAGATGCCCATTTTCAGAAGCAAAGTACAACCTACAAGAGAGGAGCATGAAAGACCCAATTCATGGTGTGCAAAAGATGCATTGGCAAGGTCGATCTTACTTAAATCAATCTTTGATTTTCTTCTTCCACACATTAGAAACTGTAAGACATCCCAAGAGACTTGGGAAGCATTGTCTTGCTATTTCTCTTCCAACACAAGGGCTAAGAAAAACCAATTGTGGATTGAATATACCACTCAAAGTAAGCAACCCAAGCAAGACATCTTAGAGTATGTGACCAAAGTCAAGGATGTAGTTGATTATTGGCAAGCATAGGAGAAGAGATTGAAGAGGAGAAGATTGTGACACAAGTAATTAATGGCATTAAGGCAATTGACAAATGGGAGAGCTTCACAACTGCCATGGACTTGTACATGGACATGCAGATTCCAGATCTTACCACACTCATGGGGCAAATCTTTACTCATGAGGCCAAACTCAACAAGAATCGAGTTTCATCAAGTGATAATGGCTCTTCTGCCCTATACACAGATAAAGGCAAGTCTAAACAGAAAGGAAAAAGCAAGAAGATTGAGGATGAAGGAGCTACCTCCCAAGCCAACTATGCAGTGAGAGGTAGAAAATCAAGAGGAAGGGCAGAGGAGGTAATAAAGGTAGGGGGAGGCCTTATAACTCACCATGTAATATGTGTGGTTTGTCAAATCATACTACAGATGAGTGTTACAGGAACTTCAAGAATCAGAGAGGTAGAAGTTTTCAAAGGGTGGATATACACAATCAAGAGGAAGATTCAACCATCATCAAAGCTACAATAGCAACTACAACAACAACTACAACAACAACAACTACAACAACAACAACTACAACAACAACAACCACAACAACAACAACTACAACAACAACTACAATAACAACTACTAAGGAGGCTACAAATCAAGGAAAGATTACGACAATTATATAGAGGAACAAGAGGATTCCCTTCTGATCATGAATATGACTTCAAAGCAAGGTATGAATGATGACCATCTCTTCTACCTTGACTCATGATGTTCAAACCATGTGGTAGGCAATGTAGCTCTTCTCCTAACCTTGAGGAACCTAAGGGAAAGCATCAGATACAAACAGGTGATGACACGAAGCACTCAGTGATCAAAGTAGGAAATGTTAAAACTTTTGATGGAAATAGAAATGTGTTAAGCAGGGTTCTATATGTACCTACAATTACCAAGAACTTGATGAGTGTAGGAAAGATTGTGGAAAAGGGTTTGCAGGTCAGGTTCAATAAATATGGAGCATTTGTGGAGGATCCCTAACATGGATTCAAGAGAATTGCCAAAGGAGAAAAGATAGGTAGATTATTCACTTTTGTACTTGAAGGTACAAGGAATACTGCACTTTATAGTTACAAAGACCAAACACTATTAGAGCTTGAAATTTGGCATAAGAGATTAGGGCATGTTGGTGAGAGAACTTTAAAGCAAATATGTAGAGATCAATGTGTGCTTGGGATAGATAATGTATCCAAGAAAACACATGATCTATAAATGTGGTGCTTGTCAGTTTGGAAAATCTCACAGGTTATCTTCTCAAGGAAAGGCTACATGCATGAGGACTACCTAGAGCTTGTCCATACAGATGTATGGGGACCAAGTAAGGATCCCTCAATTTCTGGATCAAGGTATTATATATCTTTCATTGATGATTTCAGTAGGCGGACTATCTTGTATTTTATGAAGCACAAAGATGAAGTAATCAGTTGCTTTAAAATGTATCTTGCACTTGTTGGGAACCAAACAAGAAGAAGTCTAAAGAGACTAATGTTGGGAAAGATGGATGGATGATCCAAGAGATTGAGTAGGTACTGAGAAAACCTGCTTTATACCAGCCCTCTTTAGCTTCAGACTTGATTAGTAGACTCCCTTAGCTTTCCAATGACACCAAGAAATGGCCTATGTCCTTTGGAAATGAAGTGCGCAATGATTGAATCAAAACAGATAACTTTGGAAGTCACAAAGTCAAGAAAACCTTCTATTTTGGTCTTGACACCTGCTCAATGTTTTGCTCAGTGTGACCAGCACAGTAGCAATTGATAAAATTCCTTCTAGGGGTATTCAATTAGCTTAGTAAGCTAACATTTGCAAGTGGAATGATGTAAAATGACAAACTATACTCAGAGAACTTGATTTAGCAAAATTAGCTATACCCCCGACTTTTTAGGATTGTAGGAGAGATAGACCAGTGAGCACCTCGACGATGATTTCTCTGAATTGGCTGAATGAAATCACTTTAAACTTTGTCACCATGTAGACGACTTTGAGCTGAATCCAACAAGCTTTGAATCACTGAATTTGGTCGAGTATTGACTGAGATATGCCCTTGACAAGTAGACAGACGTTGGAGTAGACAATTAGTGAGCACAGAGATGAATGATGTAAATGTATCTATAAATTAACACTTGTGTACAATCCCATTGGCATGACAAGCATTGCCTAATGGTGTAGAGAGGTGTAGGCTATGGAGTAGTCCTCACACACACTCAATTACAGAATAATGAAGCTCCGGAGTGAAGTCTCTTAACCACGACTTTTCTTGATCACTTTTACATGTGATGACTAAGAATTTGAATTCAAATTCGAATTCTTGGCTCCTTCTAATCAAGCTTCTAAAAACTTGGAGATATTCTCTCAATCAAGTGAACTACTTTTCCACGAATCATTTGGGTAGGTGATTACAAAAGATTCCAAGTCAAATTGACTTTTACAATAAGGTAAAGTGGTAAGAAATCACTAGCATGTGTTCCTATAGTTCTTCTTATATGTAGAGTCTTCATGATAACTTTCAAGCCAAATGTGTAGGCTTGTGATTTACACCAAAAGCTCCCCCTCAAGCCAAACATTTTGGCTTAAGTCTTCATCTTCAATCTTCAAGTACATCCTGCAATCCAATCATAGATTTGAAGCTACAAAGTTTGGTCCCATCCAAAGCTTTAGTCAGCAAATCTGCACATTGCATGTTGGTTGACACATAGGTCAGCTGAATGTCTTTGCTTAGCAACTTCTCTCTCACATAATGATGATGAACTTCTATGTGTTTGGTCCTAACATGATAGATAGGATTAGCTACAAGGTGAAGAGAACTTGTATTATCTCCAAAGATAATTGGAGGCCTAGTATATAAGCCCAATTCTGAATACAAAAGCTTAATCCAAATTGCTTCTTGAGTGGCATTAGCTAGCCCTCTATACTCTCCTTCTGTAGAAGACAATGCAACAGTTGGTTGCTTCTTTGCAGACCATGAAATTGGTTTGTCTCCTGCAAAAGAAATGTATCCTGAAGTGCTCCTCCTATCATCCTTGCATCGTGCCCAATCTGCATCTGAATAGACTTTTATATCAATATCTGAAGTATAAGGAAAATACAAACCATGGCTCTGTGTACCCTTGAGATACTTCAAGATCCTTTTTGCAGCCTCTAAGTGAGGTATCCTTGGTTTGTGCATGAATTGACTTAGCACACTAACTCCATATGCAATATCAATTCTTGTAAGAGTAGCATAGTTCAAGCTACCCACCATACTTTGATAACCTGTAATGTCTTGGACTTCATCACCTTCATGGGCACTTAGCTTTAAGTTCACCTCCATTGGAGTGCTTGCTGCTTTAGCATCCTGCAAGTGAAATTTCTTCAACATGTCCTGCACATACTTCTTCTGAGTAATGTATATTCTTGAATTAGTGTAGACTAATTCAAGTCCTAAGAAATATTTCAATAATCCAAGATCATTGATCTTGAATTCCTTCATCATCTGGCTTTTGATGCTTCTGATTCCATTGACATCATTACCTGTAATGATGATGTCATCAACATAGACACAAAGATAGATTACCTCTGAATTACTTCTCTTAATGAATAGAGAAGTGTCAGCCTTACTCATGACAAAACCTTGGTCTTGGAGGTATGCAGTTAGCCTATAATTCCATGCCCTAGGTGCCTGCTTCAATCCATATAAAGCCTTCTTTAATTTGCAAACATAAGTTACCTTCTTAGGGTCTTCATAGCCACAAGGTTGTGACATATAAACCTCTTCTGAAATCCGTCCATTCAAGAAAGCATTCTTGACATCCAATTGGTACAGATTCCAATTCTTTGATGCAGCCACACTCACCAACACTCTGATTGTTGGCATCTTGGCCACAGGAGAAAATGTTTCTTCATAGTCAATGCCTTGGGTTTGTGCAAAACCCTTGGCTACCAATCTGGCCTTGTACCTGTTAATTGTGCCATCAGAATTTCTTTTCAATTTATAGATCCATCTGGATCCTATTACCTTCATGGAGTCCTTCTTGGGTACTAACTCCCATGTATCACTCTCCTTGAGTGCTTCAATCTCCTCATCCATAGCTTCTTTCCATTCTGATTTGGTGATTGCTTCTTCATATGAACCTGGTTCTTCATTTAACAAATCCTTTGCAAGATAAATTGAATGTTTAGTAACAAGAGAGGTATCATACCCATATCTGATAGGTTTTTTGCTTTCTCTTTGAGACCTTCTGATTGATTGAGTTCAAGATTCTGGTATGTCCTCAAGCTTTTTCATCTTCATTTTGCCTTTGGACTTCCATGCCTTGAACTCTTCAAGGTTGATAGTGTCTTCATCATCTGAACTTGAGTCTACATCCTGAGTAGGTTCCTCCTTTGTAAGTTTTGGAAATTCTTCTTCCAAATCATAGGGTAGTTTGACCTTCCTGCATTCATTCTCATACCAAGAATCATTCTCATCAAAGATCACATCTCTGCTTGCCATAAATCCCTTGTTGGTAGGGTTATAAAACCTGTAACCTTTTTTATTTAAATCATATCCAATGAAAATACATTTTTCAGCCTTTGGATCTAGCTTTCCTCTTACCTATGAAGGAATGTGTACATATGCTACACATCCAAAAATTTTGCAATGATCTAATGATGGTCTCTTACCATGCCATGCTTCATATGGTGTCATACCATCAAGTGACTTTGATGGTAACCTGTTTATGAGATAGGTGGCAGTAGAAACACTCTCTGCCCATAGATAGTTAGGTAATTTCTTCTCATTAAGCATAGATCTAGCTGTCTCAACAATTAACCTATTTCTTCTTTCAGCTACCCCATTCTGTTCAGGAGAGTACCTTGTGGTTATTTCTCTTTTGATGCCTCTGTCCTACAAGAAGTCCTCAAATTCATTGGAGAAGTACTCACCTCCTCCATCTGACCTTAGCCTCTTCAAATTCCTTCCTGTCTGATTTTCAACTAGTGCAAGATATTTCTTAAAACAATTAAACACCTCATCCTTGTGCTTCATAAAGTATAATATAGTCCATCTGCTATAGTCATCAATAAAAGACACATAGTACATTGAACCTGAGACTGAGGGGTCTTTGCTAGGTCCCCATACATCTGTGTGTACAAGCTCTAGATAGTCTTCATGCATAAATCCTTTCTTGGAGAAGGGTAACCTGTGAGACTTACCAAATTGACAAGCACCACACTTGTAAATCATATGTTGCTTGGATACATTAGGTATCCCAAGCACACATTGGTCCCTGCACATTTGCTTCAAGGTCCTTTCCCCTATGTGCCCTAATGTCTTGTGCCAAATCTCAAGCTCTGAAAGTGTTTGATCTTTATAACTGTATAATGCAATGTTCTTTGTATCTTCCAACTCAAAAGTGAAAAGTCTACCTGATTTTTCTCCTTTAGCTATCATTTTGAATCCATGTCTTGGGTCCTCCACAAATGTTCCATATTGATTGAATCTGACCTACAACCCTTTCTCTACAATCTGACCAACACTCATTAAGTTCTTTGTAATTGTAGGTACATAAAGTACTCTGCTCAACAAATTCTGATTACCGTCACAAGTTTTCACATTTCCAACTTTAACTACAGAATGCTTTGTATCATCACTTGTTTGGACTTGGTGTTTACCTTTGGGTTCCTCAAGATCAGAGAGTAGTGCCACATTACCAGCCACATGATTTGAACACCCTGAATCAATATAAAATAAGTGATCATCATTTGTACCTAACTTTGAAGTCATGTCATGATCAAGAGAGAGTCATCCTGCTCTTCTGTGTAGTTGTTGTAGTCCTTTCTGTTTCTTAATCCTCCTTGGTAGTTGCCATTGAAGTTGTTGTTGTAGTTGTTGTTGTAATTGTTGTTGTGGCCTTGGTGATGGTTGAACCTTCCTCTAGACTGAGAGTAACCACCTCTTTGGTAGCCTCTTCCTCTCTGATTTTTGTAATTCCTGTAACACTCATCTGTGGTGTGGTTTGAAAAACCACAAATGTTACATGGTGATGAGTTATAAGGTCTCCCCCTACCTTGCTTACCTCCTCTGCCCCTAACTCTTGAAGATCTACCTCTCCCTGCATAGTTGGCTTGGGAGGTAGAGCCTTCATCTTCCACCTTCTTACTCTTGCCTTTATCCTTAGATTTCTTATCAGTGTATAGGGCAGAAGAGTTGTTACCTTTGGTAGTATCTCCACTCTTGGTAAGTTTTGCTTCATGTGTAAATAGTTGTCCCATGAGAGTTGTAAGATCTGGAGTGTGCATGTCCATGTAGAGATCCATTGTAGTAGTGAAGCTTTCCCACTTGTCATCAGCCTTGATCCCATTGATTACCTGCCTTAAAATTTGTTCCTCTTCAATCTCTTCTCCTAAGCTTGCTAACTGATGTGCAACATCTTTGATCTTGGTCACAAATTCTGAAACAGCTTGCTTAGGTTGCTTCCTTAGTGTTGTGAATTCAATCCACAACTGATTTTTCCTAGCCCTTGTATTGGAGGAAAAATATGATGACAAGGTTTCCCAAGTCTCTTGGGAAGTTTTACAATTTTTGATATGAGGTAAAAGAAAGTCAGATATAGAGTTGAGTAGATAAGACCTTGCCAATGCATCCCTTGCACACCATGTGTTGAGTTTTTCTTGTTCCTCCTTGGTTGGCAAATCTCTTGCTTTGAATGAGGGCAATTCCTCATCTCCTGAGATGTATCCATACAGACTCCTTCCTTGTAAGTAGGTCTTCATCCTTAGAGACCAAGCTTGATAGTTGTTCCTATCCAATTTGTCAATAAATGAAGGAAAACCATCTCCCATTTTACCTTATTTGCTCTGATACCACTGTTGGGAAAGATGGATGGATGATCCAAGAGATTGAGTAGGTACTGCTAAAACTTGCTTTATACCAGCCCTCTTTAGCTTCAGACTTGATTAGTAGACTCCCTTAGCTTTCCAATGACACCAAGAAATGGCATATGTCCTTTGGAAATGAAGTGTGCAATGATTGAATCAAAACAGATTTGGAAGTCACAAAGTCAAGAAAACCTTCTATTTTGGTCTTGACACCTGCTCAATGTTTTGCTCAGTGTGACCAGCACAGTAGCAATTGATAAAATTCCTTCTAGGGGTATTCAATTAGCTTAGTAAGCTAACATTTTCAAGTGGAATGATGTAAAATGACAAACTATACTTAGAGAAATTGATTTAGCAAAATTAGCTATACCCCCGACTTTTTAGGACTCTAGCAGAGATAGACTAGTGAGCACATCGATGACGATTTCTCTGAATTGGATGAATGAAATCACTTCAAACTTTGTCAGCACGTAGATGACTTTGAGCGGAATCCAACAAGCTTTGAATCACTGAATTTGGTGGAGTATTGACTGAGATATGCCCTTGACAAGTAGACAGACTTTGGAGTAGACAATCAGTGAGCACAGAGATGAATGATGCAAATGTATCTATAAATTAACACTTGTGTACAATCCCATTGGCATGGCAAGCATTTCCTAATGGTGTAGAGAGGTGTAGGCTATGGAGTAGTCCTCACACACACTCAATTACAGAATAATGAAGCTCGGGAGTGAAGTCTCTTAACTGCGACTATTCTTGATCACTTTTATATGTGATGACTAAGAATTTGAATTCAAATTCAAATTCTTGGCTCCTTCTAATCAAGCTTCTAAAAACTTGGAGATATTCTCTCAATCAAGTGAACTACTTTTTCCACGAATCATTTGGGTAGGTGATTACAAAAGATTCCAAGTCAAATTGACTTTTACAATAAGGTAAAGTGGTAAGAAATCACTAGCATGTGTTCCTATAGTTCTTCATGTATGTAGAGTCTTCATGATAACTTTCAAGCCAAATGTGTAGGCTTGTGATTTACACCAACAACTAAGGTCACATGGAGGAGGTGAGTAC
Source organism: Ceratopteris richardii (assembly GCA_020310875.1). Taxonomy (NCBI): domain Eukaryota; kingdom Viridiplantae; phylum Streptophyta; class Polypodiopsida; order Polypodiales; family Pteridaceae; genus Ceratopteris; species Ceratopteris richardii. The sequence continues at coordinate 109,092,553 of CM035443.1, read as the reverse complement.
TTCTCAAATGAGTTTGATGCATTCTTGTAGGATAGAGGAATCAAAAGAGAAATTACAACAAGGTATACGCTTGAGCAAAATGGGGTGGCAGAGAGGAGAAATAGACTAATTGTTGAAATAGGTAGCTCAATGTTAAATGAGAAGAAATTACGTAATTACTTATGGACAGAGAGTGTATCTACTGCCACTTATCTTGTTAACAGGTTGCCATCCAAATCTCTTGATGGGATGACCCCGTATGATTCAAGGCATGGTAGAAGACCTTCACTTGATCATTGCAGGATCTTTGGATGTGTTTCTTATGTGCATATACCATCTCAAATCAGAGGTAAGCTAGACCCTAAGGCTGAGAAGTACATCTTCATAGGGTATGAATTGAATCAGAAAGGATACATGTTTTACAATCCCTCGAACAAAGGATTTATGGTCAGTAGAGATGTTGTCTTTGATGAGAATGATTCTTGGTTTGAAAGTGAATGGAGGAAAGCAAAGTTGTCTTATGACTTGGAAGAGGAATTTCCAAGACTCACCAAGGAGGAGCCAAATCAGATTGAAGACATCAATTCAGATGCTGAAGACATCATCAACCTAGAAGAATTCAAGGCATGGAAGTCCAAAGGCAAAGTCAAGATGAAGAAATTGGAGGATATACCTGAATCATCCAACCAAGCAATCAGAAGATCACAAAGGGAAAATAAGAAGCCAATCAGATATGGGTATGACTCTTCTTTAGTTACTAAACATTCTGTCTATCTTGCAAAAGACCTTTCATTTTGAGAGCCATCATCATATGAAGAGGCAAAGACCAAGGCAGAATGGAAGGAAGCTATGGATGAGGAGATTGAAGTACTCAAAGAGAATAATACATGGGAGTTAGTGCCAAAGAAAGAGTCTATGAAGGTAATTGGTTCTAGATGGATCTACAAGATCAAGAGAAATTCTGATCGATCAATAAGCAGGTATAAGGCTAGACTTGTGGCTAAGGGTTTTGCACAAACCCAAGGAGTTGATTATGAAGAAACCTTCTCACCTGTGGCCAAAATGCCAACCATCAGGGTATTGGTTAGTGTGGCTGCACCAAAGAATTGGAATATGTACCAATTGGATGTAAAAAATGCATTTCTTAATGGCTGGATTTCACAGGAGGTGTACATATCTCAACCTCCTGGCTATGAGGACCAAAGCAAGGTAACAATATGAGTGTAAATTGAACAAATCTCTTTATGGAATGAAGCAGGCACCTAGGGCATGGAGCCATAGGTTGACTACATACCTTTAGGATCAAGGATTCATCATGAGTAGAGCAGATACTTATTTGTTTATTAAGAGAAGTAATTCAGAGGTGATATATCTATGTGTATATGTTGATGATATCATACTTACAGTGAATGATGCTAATGGCATCAATTAGATTAAGAATCAAATGATGCAGGAGTTCAAAATCAATAATCTAGGATCATTAAAGTATTTTCTTGGACTTGAGTTAGTCTATACTAACTCTAGAATTTACATTACGCAAAGAAAGTATTTACAAGACATGTTAAAGAAGTTTCATTTGCAGGATGCCAAGGTAGCAAACACTGCAATGGAGGTAAACCAAAAATTACGTGCTCATGAAGGTGATGTGGTTGATAATATTGCAGGATACCAAAGCATAGTGGGAAGCTTGAACTATGCTACATTGACAAGGATTGATATTCCTTATGGAGTAAATGTCTTAAGCCAATTTATGCACAAACCTAGGGCACCTCACTTAGAAGCTGCCAAAAGGATTTTGAAGTACCTTAAGGGGACTCAAAATCAAGGTTTATATTTTCCTTATACCTCAGATTTAGACATCAAGATATACTCAGATGCAGATTGGGCAGGATGCAAAGATGATAGGAGGAGTACCTCAGGATATCTATCTTTTGCAGGTGACAAGCCTATATCATGGTCTTCTAAGAAGCAACCTACTATTGATTTATCTTCAACATAAGTAGAATATAGAGGATTGGCCAATGCTACTCAAGAGGCCATATGGATCAGATTGCTATATATAGATTTGGGTTTGCGTACTAGATCTCCAATGATTTTGGAGATAATACAAGCTCACTACACCTTGCAGCAAATCCTATTTATCATGCTAGGACCATGCATATAGAGGTCCACTATCATTTTGTGAGAGAGAATCTATTGAGCAAGGAAATTTAGTTGGCATATGTATCAACCAATATGCAGTGTGTAGACTTATTAACCAAAGCACTTGATGGAACTAAACTTTGGAGGTTTAAAGCTATGATTGGATTGCAGGATATTCAAGAGGATTGAAGAAGAAGACCAAGACAAGATGTTTGGCTTGAGGGGGAGCTATTGGTGCAAGTGCCAAGCTTACACACTTGGCTAGGCATGAGAAGTCTTTATGTGAAATTGATTAAAGAACCATGGAAACCATTGCCTATGGATTTTTATCTTTTACCATTTGTAAGAGCCAATTTGAATTGGAAGAATATTTGTAAAAGCCTCTAAACTCGTGGAGTTAGATGGATTGTTAAGCCACAAATTCTTAGAGAGAATATCTCCTAGATTAGTGGATCACTTTTTAGTGAGAGCCAAATTTGAGTTCAATTTCAAATTTTGAATGGAGCATCTATAAAAGATGAATGTAAAAACTCGCGGGCTGAGATCACTACATTCTCGAGTGTTTTGATTGATCACATTGTAAGAGAGTGAGGCTCACATCATAGCCTACACTTCTATCTATCATTGGGCATTGATTATCATGCCAAATGATCATGTACAACATTGTTTCATAATAGAATAGATCATTCATGATATTTATTGATCTCTCTATTATTGTCACTCAAAACAGTCACTTTGTAATGCTCATATCTCAATAAATTCTCCACCATTTTCAATGTTCTATAGCTTATTGGAATCAGTTCTAAGTCCTCTACAGGCTGACAAATTTTGAAGACATTCCATTTAGTGGATTTGGAGAAAAGCGCGTCAAAGTACCCATTGGTCAAACTCTATAGAGGTCCTAAAAAATCGGGGGTAATGCTATAATTGCTAAATTGATTTATCTGTGTATAGGCAATCATTTTGAGTGATTTTACTTGGAATCATTAGCTCATTAAGCTAATTTGATATCTCCAAAAGGTAGTTTTCTAATTCCTAAAGTACTAGAAGCATTGAGCTTAACAAGCAACAGGTCTGTGTACTAAAATAGAAGGTTTTTATTAGATTGTGAACTTGGGAGTAGTCTGTTTTGTATTAAACATTACTCGCATCATTTCCAAAGAACATAGGCACTTGTTTAGTGTCATTGGAAATCTAAGAGGGCCTACAACTCAACTCTAAGGCTAAAGAGGGGTGGTACAAAGTAGGATTTAATAGTATCAACTCATTTTTTGGAGTGCCCATGCATCTTTCCCAACACTATATTAGGATATATGAAAATTGATACTATCGAATAAATTTGACCACATGATTTTCATGTAATAAACCTTGTTTAATGAAAGATAATCCACCTAAATCTTTCAATAATAGATTTAGTGTATAAACTACACATGGAATCCAAGTAATTCCTTCATGCTTGTTTTGTATTGCAATTCCAACACTTCAATGATTAGATGGATTATCATTCACTATTGTAGTGACATTCTCTCGGACCACCCACATAGGATATAGCATGTCCATATATGTTTACAAGGAAAACTGAACTTTTCTCCTTAAGGGAGGTATCAACTGCTTCCAAAAACCATGACACTAATCAATGGCTTCTTCTAACAAGTTGTCCATCCATCTAGTGCTATTGTGCATCCATATATGGGTATGTAATCAAGCACTATTCATTTTAAAATGGCTTCAATATTGTTCTTCACTTTATCTACATATTTTGTTTGCATTTTATTGTAATCTGGCATGGTGAATCTTTTTCATGCAATTGGCATCAAAGCATCTTTGAAAATAGGATTATGAATAACATTGAAAGGAATTCCACATGCGAAATCTCGATTTAACATGAATTTCAAGACAATCTTGCTTTTCAAAAGCTACATGTATTATGTTTTGTGATTTATTACAAACAATATGTGAGTGCCACACATCTTCAATGCTTCATCCACCAATATGTGTGTCAAACAAAACTTCCTTAAACGTTGATCAAGAAGTAATGATGGTAGAATCAAAGTTCCTAGTGCATCTCTATGTAGCCTTGACTCTAAAGTATGAGTCAAATAGTAACATCGAAGGAAATTGGGTTTTGGAAGAGTTTCTCTAAAATAATCATTTGATCTAGCTTTCTGCCATAGTGGCTCTTAATCCTCTTTATCCTATAAAGCTTCAAACTACTTAGCAAAGAATTGGAATCAACCCCACTTGTTGTTGAACTCCAACTTAGCTTCCTAGATAAAATTTGCATCTGTGAGTGGTCCAAAAAGTCCTTGCAAACAATGCGACTTGGCATGGGCCCTTTCTATCCTACTAATTGATGGGTCTTCTATAGGGATTACGCCTAGTCCATCATCAAATTCTAGAGGTGGTACTATTGGGTATTCTTCTATAGGGATAGATCAGTAATCAATGGGCATATTACTAGGCTAGGAAGCTCTGATAGTGCTTTATTCTAAAGTCACTCTCAAAATCTACTAAGTAAAATAAAATGCATGTTCATAAATCGAGACACAAGATCCCGGCAAGATTGCAATACTTTTTCAGTAGGGACATGAGTTCCCATACTTAGCCTTTATCGTGCACTATGCAATCGAGCTCAAAAGGTGTCTACTACAAGTATCTAGAGTAGGTTGTATGCATAATCTAGTTTGTGGATTATCTTAACATAGTGGAGGAGGTGTAAGGGATGCTCATCTAAGTTTTTTACATGGTTGGATTTACAATTACAAGATTTATATGTAAGGGTGTGCTTCCTTCTGGAATTACAATAATGTGTGGAAGCATTAGCAATGTAGTTGTTATTACATGAGGTAGGCTTATGCGATGATGGAAATATTTATACATTATGAGATTGTAAATTATGAGAGGCATTGAGTTGGTTTTGGGGCTGTTTAGACGCCCATTACTAAACAATTGAGGGGTTCTAAGTGCAAGGATTAGATGTGTATTGAGATTGAGGTTTAGAGAAGGCTCGAATATGAGATGATTGCCTAAGTTTATCTAGATGGGGAATTTGAGGGGTGGCTGTTAGGACCATCAAGAAAGATTTGGGCACCTTGGTGTTGGAAGCATTAGGGCATGCCTTCAACAAATACATAGATAATGAGACCTATCATTTCTATACTTGTTGAGTTTTTTTACTTCAATCAATCAGTCTCACAGTCTTGGTGGTCTAACATGGCAGTGAATCCTCAGAGGAGCAGTTGGTTGCTTGCCTTTCTTCACCCATATCTAGAACATCAAGAAGAGTGTTCTTTGTACTTCTCCGACAATAAATATCAACCTTTGGGGTTGTGTTTTCAGCCACACTCGTAAAACTATAGGTTTCTTGAAAGGTTTTCAATTTTGGTGGGAGTAGCACTACAAATTTATGTAGGTTTTTTAGCCTAAAACATCAAAGTTGACTGACACTCGCATGTGTTGTTGGCTAGTTTTTGGGTTGTGCATTCAACCTTTTATTATCATTTTACTACATATATTGAGCACATACACACCATGTACGCTTCTGTGGATACTACTTATGTACATCCACAGTCCATGCGGTCATTGATATAGTGGTTATGTTTTTGCATAAAGCCTTTTACGTTTGATAAAGAGGGTCATGGTGAGGTTTTCTTAATTGGGAGACACCGAAATGTTGAGGACTCTTCGGTGATGTAGGTAGAAGACTTACCCAACCTTGCCATAGGAGATGTATGATAGTTGTTCATAGGTGCTCGATAAGCGTAGTTGGCTTCTATTGGGTAATTGATTATATGTAGTGGATTCAGTAATTCACTATGTAGGACATGTCAGTACTTGTAGTTTTATGATATTTTGACACTAGTCATATAATCATTTTCCAGAGGATACTCTGGCAAACTTTTTCCAAACTTTTGGCTTTGCCAACTATATAATGGTCCATTTATTCCTTGATACACTTATTCGTTGGTGTTTGGACTCTTCTAGCTCCATTATCATTCTATTCAGTTCTCTACCATCATGGCATTAGAGGTCTCAAGCACATCTAGTGGATGAAGGTCTAGTCCCATTGTTACGAGGAGGAGCTATAACTTGCATGGAAAAGACCATTTTGAGATCCGAAAATTTGATGGAACAAACTTTGCTATATGGAAGAATCAAATTAAAGATGTGCTAATTCAAAGGAGGCAATCGAAGCCAGTAAATGGAATTTCAAAGAAGCCTGCTAACATGGATGAAGATGATTGGGATGAGTTAGATGAAATGGCCAGGTCTACCATTCATTGCACCTAGTAGATAATATTTACTTTACAATATTAGACTATGAAAGTATAGAGCGGCTTTGGAGGAAGTTATGCAATACATATGAAAAAGAGACTTCATGAAATAAAGTGTATCTGATGAGAAAATTATATGACCTTCGCATGAAGGACACAGATAGTGTTGCTGCTCATCTAAATGAGTTTGATGCTATATTCTCCCAGTAACACTCAAAAAATGGATATGGATAATGAAATGAAAGCAGTCTTTTTGTTATGCACCTTGCCATCATCATGGGATACGTTTTGCACAACTATTAGCAATAGTGCACCTGGTGGTAAACTTGTTTATGATGACATATGTCGAGCACTCTTGAGTAAGAAGATTCATAGAAAAACTATGGTTGGCACTCAGAGTGGAGATGCATATAATGTTTGTGATTTTTACCAAGGAAAGAATCAGTAACGTGGCAAGAGCAAGGACAAGGAAAAGAATGGTCAATGGAATATGAGTAGAAGTAAATCAAGGAAGAGGGATATTGAATGCCATTATTGTCATAAGAAAGGACACATGAAGAAAGATTGTTATGCATTAATGAATGCTAAAGGTAAAGGACAAAATGTTGATGGGCATGTTAAACAGTTACCTGCACCATCTACTTCAATTGTGAAGATTGAAGAAATTAATGCTATTTCTGATGTGCTGACGTGTTGACACTTGATAGTACTATGCCAACTGAGGCTGTTATGGCTGATTCCCTTCCCACACATGGCTATTAGATTTTGGTGCTTCTTTCCATGTAACATCACATAGAGGATGGTTCTCTAATTATGCAGCAAAGTCTCTTGGTATTGTCAGACTTGGTGACTCTTACCAGTGTGACGTTGTGGGGATTGGAGATATGGTTGTGTAGTTCATTGATGGTTAAAAATTTACTATGCATAATGTATGCCATGTACTGAGTAATGTCATGGGTAGTGTCTTCACCTATTTCAAACATGCACTTTAACCAGAAATACCTAAATATTTGGGGAAAAATTTGGTAAAGTTCATATGGTTGCCACAATCACTATCTATATACCATATGTTGCCTCCTTGAGCTTTTTAATCTATCATCTACATGATTGCTAAAATATTTGCATTGACATGTGTTGACAATGATGATGATAATGCATAGTTGTCTTGAACTTTAAAGTTGAATTTCCCCTCTCTCTTTGATATCAATCCCTAGCATAGTCGCCATAAATTCCACATAAATAACATTTCTTCAAAGTTTTATTGTTGTTGTTATGCTTGATTGATTGTACGTTCCTGTTGTCTTTCTATATCTTCCTCATCCTCTTTGAAATGACATTTTCCTTTGTTGCTCTCGATTTCAAAATCCTCCTTAGCGTTTTCCTTCTCTTCCTTTACCCATGTCTTTTCCTCCTTCTTTGCCTACGAAGAATACTTGGATCTCATTTTTGTTTGCCTTATATCATCTATATTCAATTCTTGAGTGATCAGTAAGAAAGCTCTTAACATTCAAGTAGATTGTAGTTTACGTAAACACAATTGAGTAGGGAATCACTTAATTCTTTCATTTTCAACATGAAGCCATTTATTTAGCTACTAGGTGTCTTACTCAAGTTGCTTAGCTCATTCTTTCGTTAGATTTTCCTAGCATTGGTTGATTTAGGGTATCCTTTTTCTAAGATTTCTCAAACATTCATGGATGTATCCAAGTCTTGGATATGTTCTATCATACTATTGCTTATATGTTGATATATAATGAAGATTGCCCTCTTATGTATTTGATTCTACTTTTTTAATGCTCTTAAATTATGTTTGATTGGGTTTTCTCCCAAAATAAGCCTAGCATCAATGAAATGAATGAGTTCCCATAGACCTTTTCCCATGAGGAATTTAGACACCCTAAACCTTCAAGGTTAATATCTGTTCTCGTTTAGCTTTCAAATACGAGTGTCTTACTCAATTGTGGTGATGTCCCCTTAAAAGTGAAATCTCGTAAGTCTTCGTTTCTACAAGGTTAGTTATATAAAACAATTATTTTACCTTTAGTATCCGACAATGACAAAGAAAGTTGCTTTGAAGCCTTTTCTCTTCTGAAATGTGTCTCTTTTGCTTGATGTATGACTATTTTAAGCTTGAATCAATAGCTTTCTTTGGGTTCACTAGTTTTAGTTGTCTCTTTGTGATCTCCTTTGAAGCTTTAGTGTCAAATTGCTCGACTACCATTGATGTGAGAATGTTTAGATCATTCTCTATGCAACATGAAGTATGAATGGCCTCATAGGTACACTACTGCAATTTAAAACTTTTCTTTCTTAGAGTTCTAATGAAATGAACCCAAGAGCTTTGGTATAATCAAACTAGAGTTATGTTAGAGTTACTCACTCAGAGTTCCAATGAAATGAGCCACATTCATCTCACACAAAATTCTCCCTCACACTAGAAGAACCAATGGGAACAAGTGAATCAAATGAACAATCAACATTTTGTATGAAGACGATGACCACACTTCACTTAATGAACAATTTGTCCAGCTAGATTATGCAAAGAATAGATCCAAATGTTGATTTAAACTTAGAGAGCTATATTGTCTAGCCATAAAGCCATAAAGGATAAGAGATGGATAATAAATGAAGTAGAAAGTTTGGACACAACTCGGAGCTAACTAGCTAGATGACTATGAAAGCAAATAGAGGGATATGGCTATCTGAATCTCACTCAGACGTAGGAAAATGTCTTGCTTAAGGAGGAGGCTTGCTTGCTTCCCTTATTCCAATTCTAATGAGCTCAAATGCAAATGGGGGTTAATGTTGGGAAAGATGGATGGAGACTCCAAGAAATGAGTGGGTACTACCAAATCCTACTTAGTACCAGCCCTTTGTAGCTTTAGAGTTGAGTTGTGGGCCCTCTTAGCTTTCCAATGACACTATACAAGTGCCTATGTACTTTGGAAATGATGAATGAAAATATTGAATCAAAACACACTACTTCCAAATAGAAGGATCAATGAAAACCTTTTTATCACACACTTGCTGCTTGTTATGTGTTAGTCCTACTAGTACAGTAGGAATTAAAAAAATTCCTTTTAGAGGTATCTGTTAGCTTAGCAAGCTAATGATTGCAAGTGAAATCACTTGAAATGATGAACTATACACAAAGCAATAAATTTAACAAATAAATCATTACCCCCGATTTTTTAGGACCTCTGCAGAGATTGACCAGTGAGTGCTTTGACGTGCTTTTCTCTGAATTTGCTGAATGGATTCGCTTCACAAATTTTCAGCATGTAGATAACGTGAGCTGATTCCAAAAAGCTATAGATCATTGAATTTCGTGGAGAATTGACTGAGATATGAGTAGCACAAGTTGACAGTTATGAATGACTATAATAGAGAGATCATAGATGAACAATGTAGATCTATTGTATTAATGAACAATGTTGAACAAGATCATAGGCTTAACAATCATAGCCTAATGATGGATAGTAGTGTAGGCTACAATCTATGTCTTACACTCTTTTTCGAGTCACCTTTTATAAGTACTTCATTCAAAATTGAATTTGAATTCTACTTTTGGCTCTCTCTAAAAGTAGTCCGTCAATCTAGGAAATATTCCCTCAATGAGTTAGTTACCTTTTTAAATAACAAGTCCACGAGTTTTTGGTAGGTGATTACAAATATTCTCTCAAGTCAATTAAATGACTTTTACAAATGTTAAAAGATAAAGTTCTTCTAGCAATTGTTTCCATGGAGCTTCATGTGTTTATGAACTTCAAGCCAAATGTGTGGGCTTGGTCTTTGCACCAATAACTTCCCCTCAAGCCAAACATTTTGGCTTGTTCTTCATCTTCAATCTTCATAAATATCATGCAATCCAATCATTGATTTAAACCTGCAAAGTTTTGTACCATCTAATGCTTTAGTCAACAAGTCTGCAGTGAGCTGGTATTATCTCAAAAAATCATTGGAGATGTAGTATGCAAACCTAATTCTATATAAAACAATATGATCCATATGGCCTCTTGAGTAGCATTGGCGAATCCTCTATACGCTGCCTCTGTAGAAGATAAAGCAACACTAGGTTGCTTCTTTGAAGACCATGATATTGGCTTATCGTGTGCAAAATATAAATATCCTGATGTACTCCTCCTATCATCTTTGCATCCTGCCCAATATGCATCTGAATAAATCTTGATGTCCAAGTCTGATGTATAAGGGAAATACAATCCATGATGCTGAGTACCCTTAAGGTACTTCAAAATCCTTTTGGCAGCCTCCAAGTGAGGTGTCCTAGGCTTGTGCATAAACTGACTTAGTACACTTACTCCACAAGCAATATCAATCCTTGTCAAAGTAGCATAGTTTAAGCTTCCCACTATGCTTTTGTAACCTACAATGTTCTCAAGTACATCACCTTCATGAGCACTTAATTTTAGGTTTACCTCCATTGGAGTACTTGCAACTTTGGCATCCCCCAAATGAAACTTCTTCAACATATCCTGTATATACTTTCTGTGAGTAATGTAAATTCCAGACTTACTATAGACTAACTCAAGTCCAAGAAAATATTTTAGTCATCCAAGGTCACTAATTTTGAACTCCTTCATCGTTTGGTTCTTGATCTGTATTATGCCATTAGCATCATTACCTGTGACTATGATATCAGCAATATATACACATAGGTATATTACCTCCGAATTACTTCTCTTGATGAACAGAGAAGTATCTACTTTACTCATGATAAAACCTTGATCCTGAAGGTATGTAGTCAACCTATGGTTCCATGCTCTAGATGCCTGCTTCAATCCATAAAGAGCTTTGTTCAATTTACATACATATGTTACCTTGTTTGGATCCTCATAGCCAAGAGGTTGAGACATGTACACCTCCTCTGAAATCCAGCCATTTAGAAATGCATTTTTTACATCCAACTGATACATGTCCCAATTCTTTGATGCATCCACACTTACCAATACCTTGATGGTTGGCATTTTGGCCACAGGTGAGGAGGTTTCTTCATAATCAACTCCTTGGGTTTGTGCAAAACTCTTAGCCACATGTCTAACTTTGTACCTGCTTATTGATCCATCAGAATTCCTTTTGATCTTATAGATCCATCTATAACCAATTACCTTCATAGAATCCTTCTTTGGTACTAGTTCCCAAGTATCACTCTCCTTGAGTGCTTCAATTTCCTCATCCATAGCTTCCTTCCATTCTACCTTGGTCTTTGTCTCTTCATATGATGTTGGTTCTTCAATTGATGAGTCTTTTGCAAGATAAACATAGTGCTTAGTAACTAGGGAAGTGTCATACCCATATCTGATTGGCTTCTTGCTCCCCCTTTGTGATCTTTTGATTGCTTGGTTGGATGATTCAGGTATATCCTCTGATTTCTTCATCTTGACTTTGCCTTTGGACTTCCATGCCTTGAACTCTTCTAGTTGATGATGTCCTCATCATCTAAATTGATGTCTCCATTCTGATTAGGCTCCTCCTTACTGAGGCTTGGAAACTCCTCTTCCAAGTCATAAGGTAGTTTTACTTTCCTGCATTCACTATCAAACCAAGAGTCATTTTCATCAAAGATAACATATCTACTGACCATGAATCCCTTGTTTGAAGGATTATAGAACCTATATCCTTTCTGATTTAGGTCATACCCTATGAAGATGCACTTCTCTGCCTTAGGGTCTAGATTACCTCTTATCTGAGAGGGGATATGCACATAAGCTACACATCCAATGATCAAGTGAAGGTCTTCTACCATGCCATGCTTCATATGGGGTCATCCCATCAAGAGATTTGGATGGGAACCTGTTGACAAGATAAGTGGCAGTAGATACACTCTCTGCCCACAAGTATTTAGGTAATTGTTTCTCATTTAACATTGACCTAGCTGTTTCAGCAATTAATCTATTTCTCCTCTCTGCCACCCACTTTTGCTCAGGGGTATACCTTGTTGTGATTTCTCTTTTGATTCCTCAGTCTTGCAAGAATGCATCAAAATCATTTGAGAAGTACTCACCTCCTCCATCTGAGCTTAGTCTTTCTAGATTTCTCCCTGTTTGGTTCTCAACAAGTGCAAGATACTTTTTAAAGCAACTGAATACTTCATCTTTGTGCTTCATAAAGTACAATATAGGCCACTTACTGTAATCATCATTGAAAGAGATTGGGGCATCCTTACTTGGTCCCCATACATCTGTATGGACAAGCTCTAGGTAGTCCTCATGCATGTAGCCTTTCCTTGAGAAGTGTAACCTATGAGACTTTCCAAACCAAGCACCACATTTATAAATCATGTGTTGCTTGGATACATTAGGTATCCCAAGAACACATTGGTCTCTACATATTTGTTTCAAGGTTCTTTCACCAACATGCCCTAATCTTTTATGCCAAATTTCAAGCTCTGATAATGTTTGATCTTTATAACTATAAAGTGCAATGTTCCTTGTATCCTCAAGTTCAAAAGTGAATAATCTACCTGTCTTTTCTCCTTTGGCATTTCTCTTGAACCCATGTTGGGGATCCTCCACAAATGCTCCATATGGATTGAATCTAACTTGCAAACCCTTTTCCACAATCTATCCAACACTCATCAAATTCTTGGTAATTGTAGGTACATATAGAACCCTACTGAACAGATTCTTATTACCATCAGAGGTGTTAACATTCCCTACTTTAATCATTGAGTGCTTGGTGTCATCACCTATTTGTACTTGATGCTTACCTTTTGGTTCCTCAAGGTCAGAGAGAAGAGCTAGATTTCCTACCACATGGTTTGAGCATCCTGAGTCAATGTAGAAGAGGTGGTCATCATTTATACCTGGTTTTGAAGTCATGTTCATAATCAGAAGAGAGTCTTCTTGCTCCTCTGTGTAGTTTTTGTAATCTTTTCTAGATTTGTATCCTCCTTGGTAGTTGCTATTGTAGTTGTTGTTGTATCCTTGATGGTGATTGAATCTTCCTCTTGATTGTGTATATCCACCTCTTTGATATCCTCTACCTCTCTGATTCTTGAAGTTCCTGAAACACTCATCTGTAGTATGATTTGATAATCCACAAATATTGCATGGTGAGAAGTTATAGGGTCTCCCCCTACCTTGCTTACCTCCTCTGCCCCTTCCTCTTGAGGTTCTACCTCTCCCTGCATAGTTGGCTTGAGAGGTAGTTCCTTCATCTTCAACCTTCTTGTTCTTCCCTTTCTCTTTGGACTTACTTTTATCAGTGTATAGGGTAGAAGAGTTATTACCTCTTGATGAATATCCATTCTTGTTGAGCTTGGCTTCATGGGTAAATAGTTGCCCCATGAGTGTGGTAAGATCTGGAATCTGCATGTCCATGTACAAGTCCATGGTAGTTGTGAAGCTCTCCCATTTGTCATTAGCTTTAATACCATTGATTACTTGTCTTACAATCTACTCCTCTTCAATTTCTTCACCTATGCTTGCCAATTGATCTGCTAAATCTTTGAATTTGGTCAGATACTCTGAGATGCCTTGCTTAGGTTGCTTTCTTTGAGTGGTAAACTCAATCCACAGCCGGTTCTTCCTATCCCTTGTGTTGGAAGAGAAATAAGAAGACAATGTTTCCTAAGTCTCTTCGGATGTCTTACGATTCCTAATATGTGGAAGAAGAAAATCAGAGATTGAGTTAAGTAAGTAGGAGCTTGCTAATGCCTCCTTGGCACACCATGTGTTGAGTCTTTCATGCTCCTCTCTTGTAGGTTGTCGTTTGCTTCTGAATATGGGCATCTCCTCATCCCTTAAGATGTATCCATAGAGGCTCCTTCCTTGTAATTATGTCTTCATCCTCAAGGACCATGCTTGATATTTGTTCCTATCCAGTTTATCAATGAAAGAAGGAAAACCATCTCCCATTTTACCTTAACTTTTCTCTCATACCACTATTGGGAAAGATGGATAGACACTCCAAGAAATGAGTGGGTACAGCCAAATCCTGCTTAGTACCAGCCCCTTGTAGCTTCAAAGTTGCGTTGTGGGCCCTCTTAGCTTTCCAATGACACTATAGAAGTACCTATGTACTTTGGAAATGATGTATGAAAAGATTGAATTAAAATTGACTACTTCCAAATAGAAGGATCAATGAAAACCTTATATTTTTTAGTTGCTGCTTGTTATGCTCAATGCTACCAGTACAGTAGGAATTTGAACAATTACTTTAGATGTATCTTATTAACTTAGCAAGCTAATGATTCCAAGTGAAATCACTTGAAATGTTGCACTATACACAGAGAAATCAATTTAACAAATAAATCATTACCCCGGATTTTTTAGGACCTCTGTAGAGTTTGATCAATGAGTGCTTCGACATGCTTTTCTCTTAATTTTCTGAATGGATGCCCTTCAAACTCTGTCAGCATGTAGCTAACTTGGAGCTGATTCCAACAAGCTATAGATCATTGAATTTGGTCGAGAGTTGACTGAGATATGAGTAGCACAAGTTGACAGTTATGAATGACTATAACAGAGAGATTATAGATGAACAATGTAGATGTATTGTATTAATGAACAATGTTGTACAAGATTATAGGCTTGAAAATCATATGCTGATGATGGATAGTAGTGTAGGCTACAATGTATGCCTTACACTCTTACAAAATGGCAATGGAGAGCTCGGGAGTTGAGAGTTCTACATGCGACTTTTTCAAGTCACCTTTTATAAGTACCTCATTCTAAATTGAATTTGAATTCAACATTCGACTCTCTCTAAAAGTAGTCGTTCAATCTAGGAAATATTCCCTCAATGAAGTAGTTACCTTTTTAACTAACAAGTCCACTAGTTTTTGGTAGGTGATTACAAATATTCTCTCAAGTCAATTAAATGACTTTTACAAATGTAAAAAGATAAAGTTCTTCTAGCAATTGTTTCCATGGAGCTTCATCTGTTTATGAACTTCAAGCCAAATGTGTGGGCTTGGTCTTTGCACCAATAGTTTAGACGTTCGAAGTAGTCTTTGACAATATACAAGTGGAACGGCAATTTTTCTAATTTCTATGCCTCATCATACCTAAATGTGATAGGTTAAGATTGCCTTAGATATTTGAATCACTTTACTACAGATTTCACGTTTAATTTTGTAAAGCCTTGTTGTTGGATTACTAACACACTTCAGTGTACTTTTTGAAGTGAAGGTGACAATGGACCTAGCCCTGGGCTTCAAAAGATACTCATGAAGCATGGGAAGACGAGGGCTTCCAATGGGGTCTATTTGAGAATATAGATGGCAGCAAATTTATATTGTATGAAATTTGAGCCCGATTGGTATACGTACTTTTACATGGATAAATCTTAGATGCTTCCAAAAATAAAGCTAATAGAAATGGAGCTATCAAATTTTATGCATTATAGATAAAAGATTTATTGGTATGAAAGTTGCATCTGAATAAAGGTAGCTTATGTTTCTTATTGTGCTCATATGCATTGACAAAAGCATTGAGATATTGAACAATGACTATATGCATATGGTAGAGGTTAATACTCAAGAATAAGCACATTAGCTTTTGGACTTGCTTGCCGCAAAAGATTCTGACACAATCTAAAGAAAACGTTAGACTTGACCATGTATAATATATTCCAAATCTGTTTGCGAGTTCATAGGTTGGATAGGCTTCTAGCTTTATCAATGAAAATCCCATAACAAATCTAACTTCAGTCAAGAGTTTCTGGCTGCGGAAGGATATTCAAATTTGTATGGTAAGATCATTATAAACTAATCTGCTTGACTTGTATATTTGATATACATGCAAAAGAAACCAAGTCATTTCCTTGTTAATACCTATAGAAAGATATGTACATCATTTTCATTATGATATAAACAACAATGGCTCATATGGAACCGTCTTACTTGCATTTCTGCAAAGAGAAAAGGAGTGAAAGATCTCATTGAATGTAGGGACAATGAGTTTGGGCATGAAAAGTAATGCATCACGAATCTTCGCATCCAAAGTCCCGGCCTGAAAGAGGACCCATCTCATACATTACAAATTAGATTAAGCAGCATCAACACTACCATGGTCCATGCTCATCTACAAGCTGATTTGTCATATGACTCTCATTTATTATTGAATAATACTCGGATGTTTACCAACCTTGTATGTCCTTTCTTAATGCTTGAAGGGAATTTCCCTAATCATCCTTGGATTTATCCAGAAGATTCAATCATTTCAGAGTTTTCAACAATGATAAAACTCAAAACATCCTTGACATATATATGATAAAAGTTAATGAATGGTTTAATCTTCATGCAATAAAACTCAAAATATCCTCGACTAAGTACAAATAATATCTAAAAACAGCACTGGCGGTTCCTTATGTGTACCATTTATTCAATGATTGATAGACATAACCAAAACATCAATCCGAGAACTTTTGATACTTCCATCAACTTGTCAGAAAGATCGCTATTGCCCCGTGGAAAAAAGGTCTTAAAGATACCAAGCATAAATTAGTATATGGTTTAATGGTTACGAAAATGGATATTCTGAGTGTTCAAAGCAACAGATTTTTCCTTTCGAACATGGTCGTCAAACTTTGAGTTCAAAGTTTCGTCATGTTGTAACCAATCTTATACAATCGAACAAAATTTTAGGAGCATGTGATGAGAACAGTCTAAACCCTTGAACAAGAATTTTTCCTTTCAAGAATTCTAATGAGGACATTTTAAATCCTTGAACAAGAATTGTCCAACTACGAATACATTGATTCCACTCATGTCAACAACCTGCACATTGGCATTTTTGATGCTCCACCCCTGCATTCTATCATGCGAGTCTACCCATCATCATTTTGTCTCAATCGTGGGTCTCGATGCAATGGCTAGAGAACCTCAACTTTTGATTCTGGCCATGGGTCCAACAAATGGCAGCATGGTGTGAGGCATGGAAATGGGCATTGGACAACATAGATTGGTGATGCGGCATGGCAGTGGACATTCGGCAATTGGCATGACAGATCATGAAGAATCCAATGTTGAACACAAACGTTCTCTCCCAAATCCCGCCAATAGCACTACTAAAGCTCTCACTCAAAAGTTCCAAATATGAGTGAAAAAGCAAATACATGCTACATTTTGCATGACTTCAACCTTTGGAAGTCCAAAGAATTTTGAAACTCAAATGCATATTGAAATGGTGCTCTTGAGTATTTTGTCTACGTTCAACCTCTTGAGCATTGAATGCTTCATGCAAGAGCATTAAATGATCCAAATTACAAGCCCCAATGCCACCAACTACCATTGCTTTGTGATCAGTGATCACTTGGCATTGGGCTAGGGCCTAGACTTTAAACTAATTAACACTCATACACACACACACACACACACACACACATATATATATATATATATATATATATATATATATATATATATATATATATATATATATATATATATATATATATATATATATATATATATGTATGTATATATATATATTTATGTGTATGTGTATATATATAAGTAATATTTGACACGTTTCCAAATTTTTCAGGCATAATATGACTCCTAGAAGATTAACTTGGGTTTCACGATGAAACCCAAGTCTAATTTATAGATTTCATACGACGCCTAGAGAGGCTAATGACACTTGTTGGGGCTTCAAATTTAAGCATGAATTGGTAGACATAGGTGACGAATGTTCCTCTTGGAAGACTTATTAAAGAAGCTCTTTCAAATGCACACACACACGAATGTCCAATTCATAAGTCATAGACTCATAGTAGCTTTTGAGTACCTAGAAGCTTCAAGGGTTTTCTAGAAGGTTGATCATTCACTACAACAGATCGGCCGTATACCGAAGTTTTTACCGACGGAAATGAACACGTATTTCTTTTGGCCTGATGTCGGTGTAGATGTCGGTATTAAAGTGCCGGTATGGGCGTTGGTATATGCGTCGGTATATGTGTCGGTAATATCGACGCCTCTGTTGGGTGCACCGTCACGTATACCGGCGCCCCCTGGGTGTACCGACGCTTATTCCGATGACATTACTGGATACACCGATGCTTATATCGATGACCATATCTGCAAATTTTTTTTTGGGAAGAGTGTGTTGTCTTTTGCTACAACAACATTACCATGATGTTGCTTAGAAAAAGACAATACACTCTGCCAAAAAAAAACCGAGTACATGTGATTGTACTCTAATGTCAACCGAAATATGATTTCATAAAACATAATATTATTGGACATAAAAGAGATAATCAGAATGAATCATGAACCATGTACAAAAAGAGTTATATATTTCATAAATGAAGCATGTACAAGAGTGTGGCAAACCACTATCATATATGACGCTTTTACAAAATGTGGCAAAGCATTGCATTGCCATATAAAAATCAAATACAAAATTTGGGTGTGCCACTGTCATACACATGCAAAGAGCGTTCTATATCAATAGTCCTGCAACAAACAACATTAATGAAATTAGATAAATTCACATAAAATTTACAAACAACAAGTAAAAACCAAGTTTATAAATTAATCACCTCATCGCAAATGCTCCCATGAAACGACTGCGTCCCTCCAAGTCCTCCAATAGTGTAGTCAATCCATGACGATATCCATAAGCCTCCTCCATTCGTGTTGGAGGACGACCCATCGCTAGCTCCTGCAACAAGTATACAGAACATTAGAGGAACATACATGAGAAACTTAACACAAAAAAATTCAATAAATCAAATGGTACTTACAAACTCATGACGCATCGTTTCATATCCGTCGCTACCCAAAATGTGACGGTCCAACCGTATCTAAATGTGTGGTTGCGGCATCTCGCTACTGACGATATCGATCAGGAGTCTGCTGCTGCTCGTCGCGAATCGTATCCTACTCCTCAGCATCTAACCATACAGGCTTTGGTAATCCTGCTCTAAAAGCATCACGAGCCTCGGATCGTCGATCGGACATAACTTCACGTCCGATGTGCAGAATCCACTCTGAACTGACAAGAGGTTGTCCATCGGCTAGTCGAAACTCCTGATAAATCATCTATGTGATATAATTCTTTCGATCTTTATCTTGTTCACTCCATTTCAGCATGATAGAGTGTCCAAACTGTATGGAGCAAAGCTGTCGTATACGTGCACGCATTGCTTTGCCAGCTGCATCCATCACCAGAGCTCCATCTCGGATAGTGTACACCTTGGAGTCATCATGGTCATGAGAACCCCAAGGTGTACATGGTGTTCCATGTGGTGTACCGCGGGGCGTACCTACATCTGAGGTACTTGTCCTAGGAGTAGAAGCGGGCGACACAACGTCCGTCGCACTGCCTCGACAACAGTCGCCTCCTCCAGACCTACCTGTAGATCCACTCCTAGAACCTCCTGCTCTAGAGCGTGACCTCGACCTACGAGATGGGCCATAACATGTACCGCATTGAGGTGTCAAACGCACATGTCTACTACTAGAGCCTGTAGGGGATGGCTGAAAAGATGGTCGTGGTGGAGTCATAAAGCTAGGAGACATACCTCCTGCGGGAGTAGCACCACCTGCAGGAGTGACACCGGTAGGAGTGACACTGGCGGGAGTGAGGCCGATAGGAGTGAGACTGAGAGGAGTGAGGCCAGGATGAGTGCTACCACGAGCAATCCAATACAGTGATGCAGCGGCCATATATGCGGGAGTTCTTCTTCTTCTTCAAAGATATCTTCACCTGCTGCCTTTGCTTGTGAAACTGTTGTATCTAGCCATCTGCTCATTGGAAAAGGTGGAAGAGATCAAAGACTTTCTAGAAGAGGCAAAAATCGAGTGGAACGATTCCTTCGAAACTTAGCTCTTTCCTTTGTGTTGGTTTTCTTGGCAAGCTCTTTCCTTTGTGTTGGTTTTCTTGGCAAGCTCATACTTTTCTAACCACTTCTGCATAGGCTCAGAGTTTACTATGCAAAACTTCATTGTCTTCTCTCTGAAAGCTGCATCCATTTTTCTTTGCAATCCTTTACCTTGTGGTTCATCACCTACGAGACAAACATCTTCATCATCCTCCATAAAAGAGGCATTTCGGGATCCGACATATGTAGAAACTCAGTTATGAATACAAGAGACTCTTGTACAAGCCATCCCTCTGCCATGCTACCCTCTGGACATGCTCTCTGTTGAACAAACCCTTTTAATGTCTTCATAAAGCGCTCTAAGAAGAACATCCATCGGCTATGGACAGTTCTTGCTATTGCAACTTCATCTACCACATGAACCAGTAAATAAAGTTGAATAGTGATAATACTTGTGGGAAAGTATTTCTCTACCATACAAACAACCTCGATAGCATTGAGTTTCACACTCTATATATATATTTATTTATATTTCAGATTTTTTTCTTAATTAATCCTATTTTTATATATTTAATTACATATATTTAATTATATATCTTTAATTAAATTATTTAAAAAACTAGTTCTTTTTATATTTATTTATCTATATAATTATCCTATTTTATATGTATATTTATTTATATATTCAGATTTTTTTCCTTAATTTTTTTCTATATTTTCTCTTTATATATCTAAACCCTAAAATTGTAATCTTAAAGATCTAGACCTAAAATATGTATATTTTTTTATGCATGTGTATATACATGTATATATGTATTATATGTGTATGTGTATGTGTGTATATATGTTATGTAGGTGTTAAAACTATAAAACCCTAATTAGAAAGAGTTAAACTTGAAATACTAAAACCTAAAGACTTAAACCTGAAGTACTAAAACCTAAATACTTAAACACCTAAAAACACCTAAACCCCTAATCCTAAAACCCTAATCCTATTTTATATATATGTTTATTTATATATTTAGATTTTTTTCTATATTTTTTCTTAATATAAATGTAATTGAATTATATGTATGCCTACACCCTAAAACCCTAATCTTAAATATCTAGACCTAAAATATGTATATTTTTGTATGCATGTGTATTTACATGTATACATGTATTATATGTGTATGTGTATGTGTGTATATATGTTATGTAGGTGTTAAAACCCTAAAACCCTAATTAGAAAGAGTTAAACCTAAAATACTAAAACCTAAAGACTTAAACATGAAAAATTAAAACCTAAATACATAAACACCTAAAAAAACCTAGACCCCTAATCCTAAAACCCTAATCCTATTTTATATATATGTTTAATTATATATTCATATTTTTTTCTTATTTTTTTCTATATTTTTCTTAATATAAATGTAATTGAATTATATGTATGCCTAAACCCTAACACCCTAATCTTAAATATCTAGACCTAAAATATGTATATTTCCATATGCATGTCTATGTACATGTATATATGTATTATATGTGTATGTGTATGTGTGTATATATGTTATGTAGGTATTAAAACCCTAAAACCCTAATTAGAAAGAGCTAAACCTGAAATACTAAAACCTAAAGACTTAAACATGAAATATTAAAACCTAAATACTTAAACACCTAAAAAAACCTAAACCCCTAATCCCAAAACCCTAATCCTATTTTATATATATGTTAATTTGTATATTCAAATTTTTTTCTATATTTTTTCTTAATATAAATGTAATTGAATTATATGTATGCCTAAACCCTAAAACCCTAATCTTAAATATCTAAACCTAAAATATGTATATTTCTATATGCATGTGTATATACTTGTATATATGTATTATATGTGTATGTGTCTGTGTGTATATATGTTATGTAGGCGTTAAAACCCCAAAACCCTAATTAGAAAGAGTTAAACCTGAAATACTAAAACCTAAAGACTTAAACC
This sequence comes from Ceratopteris richardii, assembly GCA_020310875.1. Lineage (NCBI taxonomy): Eukaryota > Viridiplantae > Streptophyta > Polypodiopsida > Polypodiales > Pteridaceae > Ceratopteris > Ceratopteris richardii. Next base: position 109,070,395 of record CM035443.1, on the reverse strand, counting down.
TGAAATATTAAAACCTAGATACTTAAACACCTAAAAAAACCTAAACCCATAATCCTAAAACACTAATCCTATTTTATATACATGTTTATTTATATATTCATATTTTTTTCTTATTTTTTTCTGTATTTTTTTCGTAATATAAATGTAATTGAATTATATGTATGCCTAAACCCTAAAACCCTAATCTTAAATATGTATATATGTATGTGTGTCTATGTATGCATGTGTGAGTATATGCATATGTGTGTGTATGTATGCATGTGTGGGTATGCATTCATGTGTGTGTGTGTGCATGCATGTGTGTATGTATGTGTGTGTGCGTGTGAGGTATGCATGCATGTGTGTATATGTGTGTGTATGTATGCATGCATGTGTGTATATGTGTGTATGTATGCATGTGTGTACATATGTGTATGTATGTATGCATGTGTGTACATATGTGTGTGTATGTATGCATGTGTGTACATGTGTGTGTATGTATGCATGTGTGTACATGTGTGTGTGTATGGATGCATGTGTGTATATGTATATGTGTGTGTATGTATGCATGCATGTGTGTATATTTGTATGTGTGTGTATGTATGCATGTGTGTACATGTGTGTGTGTATGTATGCATGTGCGTATATGTGTATGTGTGTGTATGTATGCATGCATGTGTGTATATTTGTATGTGTGTGTATGTATGCATGCATGTGTATATGTGTGTATGTATGTGTGTATGCATATGTGTATATGTGTGTGTATGTATGTGTGTATGCACATGTGTGTATGTATGTGTGTATGCACGTGTGTGTGTATGTATGCATGTGTGTATATGTGTATATGTGTGTATGCATGCATGTGTGTATATGTGTGTGTATGTATGCATGCATGTGTGTATATGTGTGTATGTATGTGTGTGCATGTATGTGTGTATATGTGTGTGTATGTATGTGTGTATGCATCTGTGTGTGTATGTGTATGTATGCATATGTGTGTATATGTGTGTGTATGTATGTTTGTATGCATGTGTGTGTGTATGTATGCATGTGTGTATATTTGTATGTGTGTGTATATGTAAGCATGCATGTGTGTACATGTATGTGTATATGCATGCATGTGTAGATGTGTGTGTGTGTATGTGTGTGTATGTATGCTCTATCTTCCTATCTCTATCTTCCACTCTTTCATCTCTCTTTATCTTTCACTCTCTCTCTTTATCTCTCTCTATCTCTCTCTCTCTCTCTCTCTCTTTCTCTCTCCTCTCTCTTCTCTCTCTCTCTCTCTCTCTCTCTCTCTCTTTCTCTCTCTTTCTCTCTCTTTCTCTCTCTATCTCTCTCATCTCTCTCTCTCTCTCTCTCTCTCTCTCTCTTTCTCTCTCTCTCAATAGAGAATAAAACAATCACTTACAAGTATGTCCCTCTTTTGGATCATTGTCGTCAAAGCGTAATGTATGTCATCTATCGTCGAATTCCAAAGAATCGATGCCAAAGAACTTCTGAAAAATCAAAGAGAAGAGAAATTATAATACCTAAAGCATAGAGAAAGACAAAGGCTAAGAGTACGCGCACCACTTACCAAGATGTAAGATCTAAACAGAGAGAGAGAGTGTGTGTGTGTGGAGAGAGAGAAAGATCTGTGTGTGTGTGTGTGCACAAGACAATGCAAGTCGCAATTCAGTTCGCACGTGCAAGTTCGACAAAAGACAACCAGTACTCAAACACACGCAAAAATGTTCAGTTTTGCTCTCGGGTTCCTGATATGTTTAAAACTCGGCCTCGGTATGGGGGTCATTATGGGTGTCGGTAACTTCCAATAATTTATCGACGCTGATACCGAGGCTCATATCGATGCCCATACCGACGCCTATACCGGCGATCATGACACACACCGACGATCCATTTTAAACGTTCATACCGACAGTCACTTGATCGTCGATAACTTTAAGTGGACTTTTCTAATGTTTATATCGGCGTTGAGAGTGACCGTCGGCATAGGCAACATCGGTATGCCCCTCATATGTTGTAGTGATTACCATTCAGTGTGCAAGTATCATAATGACAAGATCAAGGTTCTTCATTAGATGCAATCTCTATGGTTAGAATATGCGACAACAAGCAATGCTGAAAGGTTGAAACTTTGGAAATCACAAAGTTTAAGTTATAGTGAGGTGGATCATTGCGTGAATGTAGGTGGACATTGGGATGTCCCAAGTAAAGGGAGGAACTCTATCAAACTTTCTATTAAGAAGAACAAATTTGACATAGAGAAGGAGAGGTACACAGAAATGAACATGGAAGTGGAACCAATGATGAGAAATGAAGCCAATCCTAGCAGTCAGATCATATCTGCACGATTAGATGGTTTCACAGGGAATTGGAACAAAAAACCTTTGTCATCCTCTAAATATGGTGGTAGTGTGGGTACTGCTCTTAGAAGCTAGGGTGGAATGGATTTTAACTGGAAAAAGAAAATAAGTAAAATCATGGAGAACCATCTATGGATTTTTAGCTTATTTGTATATCTCTTCTTCTTTAAGAGCATGGATTCTAAAGTTCCGTAATCACTTGCTTCTCATCATCAATATGACCCTATTTCAAGGTGAATAGGTAAAAACAACAATGAAATTATATGTCGAACATACATTGTGCATTGGGCTATAGGACTGATTCACTTTTGCACCTACGTTACGCATGACTTGGTACCATGGTTGCATTGGCTGCCCAAAGAGATTGAAAAGTACATTAGTTGGGAATAAAAATGGCTTTCTTGAATGGTGATTTTAAAAAAGAGGTTTATGTAAAAAAACCTCTTGGATTTTCCATGAAAGGGAAAGAGCATATGGTTTTCACTTGCATAAAGCCTTCTATGGTCTCAAGCAAGCTCCATCATGGTAGCCTTGGCACTAAGCATTGGCAAGCTGTGAAATGTGTGTTTAGATATTGCAAAGGCACTTTGAGTTCAGGTCTCTTAGAGATATTCATCTATGCTTGCATGCTTTCACACATAGTGATTGGGTTGGTGTTATGATACTCACATGCCCACTAGTGGTAATTGCTTTCTCCTTAGAGACTCATGCATATCTTGGTTGAGTAAGAAGCAACCTACAGTGGTGGCATGGAGTCATGAGGTTGATTACGTGGTAGTTTTCACAGCTACAATGGATTGTATATGACTGAGACACCTATTGATGGATCTTTGCATGGACATTGATGTTGTTATGCATATTCTCATTGATAGTTAGAGTACGTTGGTTGTTGCAAAAAACCCAATGTTTCATGCATGGAGCAAACATATTGAAGTGCATTCTCACTATGTGAGAGAGCACCTTCGAGTAGGAGATATCTATTTGGTATATGTGTTTATAAATTCTCAATTGAGGATTCAAGTAATGCATTTGATACTTCTATTTAGCAGTAAGTTGTGGGATGTCTTATATATGCATCCAACACAAGGTCGGATGTATAGTATGCAATTTCCTAGTTGAGTGGATTCAAACATAGCCCTGGCACTAAGCATTGGCAAGCCGTGAAACCTATGCTTAGATATCTCAAAAGCACTTTGAGTTTAGGGCTCTTTTATGGAAGAGATATTCAACCATGCTTGCATGCTTTTACCGATAGTGATTGGGCTGGGTGTTATGGTACTAGCATATCCACTAGTGGTAATTTCTTTTTCCTTGGAGACTCGTGCATACTTAGTTGAGTAAGAAGCAACCTATAGTGGTGACATCGATTTGTGAAGCGTACTACAATACAATATGTACTGAGTTACTGACTTCCTCCCTGTCTGCGTTTAGTGGAACACAATAAATCAACCTGTCGTGAGGCTCGTTTCGGAAATCAGATTACCATCAAATTTTACTATTGAATTCAGAGGCCGCTTGATGTGAATTGAAGGGCAAAGGAAGAGAGATTGCGTGCCGCTAGAGATTTCACGTACAACTTTACTGCAGATTTCATGTTTAATTTTGTAAAGCCTCACTGTTGGATTACAAATAGATTTCAGTGTACTTTTGAAGTGAAGGTGACTATGGACCTCTTGGCAGACGTAGGTGAGGAATGTACCTCTTCGCAGACTTATTAAAGAAGCTCTTTCAAATTCACACACACGAACGCCCACTCCCCTGAATAAAAATTCCAATAAAAACAAGCCGAAACTAGATGGGGCTCTAGATCCTTTACCTCAAGCTGGCACTCAGGGGCTTCCCCCTCCGATGGAGGAAGAAGCGGGCACTCGTGTTGCAGAGACGGATTCAGAAGGGTTCACCAAAGTAAGACGTAGGAGGAAAGTCAGCCCTCGAAGATCATTAGTAACGAACGTTACGACCATTGCTCCTTCGAATAACATGTATTGCAGCTTAGAAAAGGAGATTAATGAGGTCGACCTCCCTGGGGAGAACCTTTACGAAGAAGATCCGACTGACAATTCCATTGGATGCTCTACCAGCAAAGAAGACAACCAAGAAGGCTACACCACCAGTAAAAAGGATGGCTTCACTACTAGCAATGAAGACAACCGAGACAGTGAAAGCTCCTCTCTTGGCCCTACTCTTCCGGTTTGCTTGCCAAGCTTTCCTCAACAAAAGTCAAAGCTTAAAGGGAAACAACTGTCCGGCATGCCTTGGAAGAGCTCCCTCAAGTGTAGGATCCTAAATCAAGAAGATGGGAGGAAAAAAGAAGATCAAAAGAAGAAAAAAGTTTGGGTCCCTCCCCTCAAAGAGGGAAACCATCAATAATGAAAATCACTTCGCTAAACATCAGGGGTTTGTCGGACCCTTCAAGAGCGGCGATTCTTGGTCAATGGTTCAAAGACAAGTGCCTCAACCTTGACTTTATCTGCTTACAAGAGATTAAAATCAATGCAGAGGATCTCCAGAAAGGGCTTAAACACATTTCTCCGAACCACCTTTGGCTCTCCACTTCGCACCCAAGGGGGGCGGGGGGTGCTGCAATCGGTATTAGTCACTCCTGGTCTGGTAAATTGACATCGACTTGTGAAGATCGGAATCATCCGTGGATTGCGGCCTCTATCGGGCCACCTAATCAGTTCACTGTGGTCTCAATTTATGCCCCTAATGGTGAGACAGATAGAATCGACACTTGGACTTCCCTTGACTCCCTCTCTCGCAATGTTTTGCTTTGCGGGGACTTCAACATGGTTGAATTTCCTGAGGACCATTGGAATAACAAGGGGAAAGTTATTGACGGTCAGGAGAAAGAGATATGGGATAAAATCAAGTTCCATCTCGACCTGGTCAAGGTGAAAGACATAAAGGGGTTCTCCTGGTCTAACCTCCAATTGGGGGACTCTCTGAGGAAAGCTAGACTTGATAGATGTTACATCGACCAAAACACCATCCTCCAATGGGGTATTCCTTCGATTTCCCAACACATGGACCTAACTATCTCGGACCACTACTCGATTAATCTTTCCTTCAAACTGATTCCCCTACTCCAAAAAGCTCCTTGGTTTCAAGCTTGCCAGACATCCTTTTCCCTCCCCTCTGTCCACCAAGAAATTTCCACAGTTTGGGCGGAGGCGTTTGCCCACTGTAATGAACCGGCTAAGTGCTGGAGAAGCGCAGTGGAAAGGACTAGACAAATTCTGATTAGGATGTATAAGGCCATAAGAGATATCCGGAATAAAAGGAGAGAAATGGTGTATCAGAGGCTCTCATGTCTTGAAGAAGAAGTGAACAAAGGTAACTTGCAATGCCAACAAGGGCTTCTGAAAATTAGGGGAAGACTTAGACTCGAGAAGAGGTTCAAAGGCAAAATCTACAAATATTTTTCAAAGATTGGTGGGCGGGGAAGGCGGACAAACCTTCGAAAGAGATGTGTAACATCCTTAAAAGAAAACAAGCTAGGGAAGCCATCCCCTTTTTGGTCAACAACAATGGGATCGAATGCAGTACGGAGGTTGAGAATAGATCTATCATCGTCGCGCACTTCACCCATCTTCTCGGGGTCTCGACTCCTCTTTCCCCGCACAGGCGTGATTGCATGGCAGCCATCTCAAGGGTCGCTCAACCTAGAATCCCTTCGAACATGATTTCTTTGTTGGATGCTAACATTTCAAAGAACGAAATTATCGAGGTTATTGATTCTCTTCCCAATGGGAAGAGCCCGGGCCCTGATGGGCTCACCAATGAGTTTTTCAAGTCCTTTAAGCACGTGGTGGCCACCCCGCTGTGTCTTGTGTGGCAAGAGGCTCTCTCCTTCAGTGCCCTCACCAAGTGTCTTAATAATGGTGTCATCAAATTTATTCACAAAAGGGGAGATAAGAACAAAATTGAAAACTGGCGACCGATTACCATGCTCCAAACTGGGTACAAGATAATCGCCAAAGTAATCGCCAACAGAATCTTGTGTCATTTAAAGTCATGGCTTTGTGAGGGCCCCAAAGGTTTATCAAAGGTAGATCTATACTTGAAGCAATTGTCGATATTTGGGAAGGCCTTGCATTTGCTGAGGAGTCTGCTCAAGAGTTGATATTCATTAAGATCGACTTCGACAAAGCATATGATAAATTGGAATGGGACTTTATTCTTCAATCTTTGAAAGACCTTGGATGCAGCCAAAAGTTCACGAAGATGGTTTCCACTCTACTCGAAAATGCCTCAACGAGAATAAACATCAATGGTAAGCTCTCTGAACCCATATGTTTAAAAAGATCTATCAGGCAAGGTTGCCCACTGGCTCCTTTACTCTTCGCTATCGCCTTGGATGGCCTCAGTCGCCTATTCAAGCATCACTTGGATGCTGGAAACCTCAAAGGTCTCTCCCTTCCCCTTGGTCATGACCAGATGATTGCTAGACTCTTTGCCGATGACATGAATGCCTTTGTTCATAACGATAGAAACTGCATTGAGGTGTTTTGGAACTGCCTCGACACCTTTTGTAAGGTGTCAGGTTCAAAAATCAACCATGCTAAAACTGCTTTCAGAGCAATCCATGGGCCTCCGCCCCAACTGTTGATTGATCAAGGGTGTCAAGTTATCCCTAGCGGCCAAGTCTTCCGTCTCCTCGGCATTCCGATGGGCTTCAACATCTCGATGGACCAACGGTGGAACTGGATTCTATCCAAATTGGATAGCAAACTAAATCTTTGGAAAGGTATGCAAGCTAACTTGGTAGGGCGTGCAATGGTTGTCAACACATTTATGCTTTCTACGATTATTTACTATATATCGTGTTGGAGACCCAAGGAGAAAGAATTGGCCAAAGTGGAAAGGATCTGCAGAAACTTCCTATGGACTGGGGACCCCAATATGAGGGGGATTCCCAAAATCAAGTGGGAAACTTGTATTAGCCCAAAAGACTCGGGGGGCTTGGGTATTTTGGATATCACTGGATTAGCTGACAAGCTGACGACAAAGTGGTTTATCAAGGCTCGGTGCAATAGAGAGTCCTCCTGGGCTAAATTGATCTTTAGAAATTCGAAAGACCTTACCTTAGTTGATCTTCCTGGCTGAAAGTACATTGGGATCCTCACGCTTTTGTTCTCCCCCCACCGGGTGTCCCCTAAAGGCTCTAGCGTCGTGTGTTCCTTATGGAAGAGTTGGAACAAAGCCAAACAATTCATCAGAGTCAGTGATGAGTGGAAGTGGGCTACTGGGATAAGACAAAACGACTCTATCTGGTTCCCGATCAGTGGCTTAAGGGAGGTGGAGTCTTGGAACCTCCAAACGGCTAAGCGACTATGGAACAAGGGGTACAAACAATGGAAGCAGCTCTGGAAACAAGAGACCGGCCAGTGGATTAGGTTTGAAGACTTAGACCCAAGACATAGAATTTCTCTCAAAGAATGGACTCTTCTTCAAAACAGGTGTTCAGCGTGGGACCACTCAACTACCCGCCTTCTCTGCGGACATGATCTTCCTTGCCTAGAGGGCCTCAAATGGAGCAATGGTAAGAAACTATCCAGAATTCCCAACTTCAAAGAAAACTTAGATGTTCACCACACTCTTAACAAGGTGTGGTGCCTTTCTTGGACCCAACTTCGATGGGAACTTAAGTTCATGTCGATTTGGCACCCCCTTATTGAGATCAAGAAATCCGTTCTCATGTGGTAAATATTGCATAAAGGTATCTAGTACAATGCAAGGGCCAACAAAATTTGTGGTGTGCCTCCTTGGTGCAAGCGGTGCCATCGATGCATCCAAGACCTTGTTCACCTCTTCTTTGATTGCCCCAAGTTCCGTGTTATCTGGCATCACGTGACACGGATTCTGCGTCTCTCGAACCAAATCAATTGGCAACAGGCGCTATTAGGTGAGGCGGTTGGCTGCTTTTCTAAGCTGTGGAATGCCATCAGAGGCGAGACTCTTTGGAAAATTTGGAGGGAGCGATGTGCTGTCAACTTTGGCCAAACCTCAAAGGAATGGTCGATTGAGAAATCCTTGTTTCTTCTAGGTAAAAGAATCTCCCGAGACAAGAGATCTCCTCCATTTAGGCACCACTGTATTTATCTCCTCGTAGATAACAAGCTGAAGCCCAAATGGGTCCCCCATGAAGGAGATGATAGTTTTGTACACCTCATTTGTAATGCCCTCTAGCTTGTTGAACTCATCCCCTGCTTTGTGGGATTTGTGGGGTCCCATGGGCAGTAGTGCCATTCACCTGTAACTTTTCTTCATTATTTTAATTAAAGTCTCGGAGATTAAGCCATGGCCGAACTTCCTTTTATTGAAAAAAAAAAGTCGTAGACTCCTAGTTTCTGATGTGGGCGGGAAAGGAGATATGGTGAGTCTGATACGCGTTGCATGGGCTGTTGACGGTCGCTATTACTTTTCAAATTGAGAGAGAGAGAGAGAGAGTGTGTGATGGGAAGATGGGCCGTCCATTATTGGTGGGTCGACGGAGACATTGTTTTTGTGATAGAAGCAATACGTACTCACATGCATCGGAAATCGCTCATTTATTTTTCAGCTGCAATTTGAGAACTGTATTTGTAGGACTGTGGAGTTTCTTATGTGCAGGACGGTGGCTTAAACAACTCAGCAGTCAGCATGCGTGTGTGTTTTTTGTGTGCGCATGCGCACGTGTTCAGAAAGAGAAACGGTGGACTTCCCAAAACGACGACCAGGTGATCCTGCAAGCAATTGTTTATGTAAATAAGAAAAAGAAGATTGGGCGGCGGGCCTTACAAAAGCAGCTCTTATGTCCTCTGAAAAGTGTTGTCGTGCCTGACGTACTGCGAGGGCTGTGTGTGTGTTGGCGAGAGAGAGAGAGAGAGAGGATTAGTGAAGAAAGGATGAGACTATTGATCATGCCTGGTGGGTTATGGCGAAGATACTTTCATAAGAAACTGGTGGGCTGTGGCGTAGGAAACATACTTTCATAAGAAACTAGTTATGATGAAGTAGGACGTGCACAGAAATCCTTTGTAAGAAGACCAAGCGCTAGGCATCTTGATCCAATGATTGCATAGGGAGAAAAAGTCCTTCATCCAAAATACGTGTAGATTATATATATATATATATATATATATATATATATATATATATATATATATATATATATATATATATATATATATACATGTGTGTGTATATGTATGCCCATGTACCAATATTTTCATCTAGCTGTAGGGCCATCTCTTCTTTGGCCGTAAGCTGATCTTTATGTTTCATATCTTAGTAGTGCCAAGAAAGACTTCACCTACATAGAACACCTGGACCTCATTTTTGTTTGCCTTATATCCTCTATATTCATTTTTGAGTGACCAACAAGACTAGTATCTCTCAACATTCAAGTAGATTGTCTTTGACATAAGGACAACTAATAAAGGTTTTCCACTTCTCATGACCGCTCAACCCGTTGATGTTGTAGGAAACAAGGTCATCATCTATGTAAAAACCTATTGAGCCTAGGGAATCGATTTTTTTTTCAATAAAAGGGAGTTCGACAATGCTTACTCTCCCTGACGTTAATTAAGTAAAAGAAGAATACAAGTGAATGGGACTAGTGCCCTTGGAACCCCCCAAGTCCCACAACGTCGGGCTAGCACAAACACGTCAGGAAGTCATACCTTCATAGCACAAATGCGAGGTTGATAAACCTCGCATCCCCATCATGCAGAGCCCACTTGGTTTTAAGTTTATTGTTGATATACTGTAGCTCTTTGTGATTTCTGAAGGGGGGGGGGGGGGGGGGGGTTCTTACAATTAGCAATTCTTTCGCCGAGAAGGAATAGGGACTTCTCGATCGACCACTCGTTGGGAGTATTGCCAAAGTTGTGAGTGCATCTTTCCCCCCCAAATCTTCCAAAGGATCTCTCCCCTAATCGCATTCCACGATGCCGTAGAGCAACCGATCGCTTCACCAATGAGGGCTTGCTTCCAATTGATTTGTTCTTGGAGGCCCAGAGAACGACCAAGGACCCTCCATAGCCTAAGGGATTTAGGGCAAGCAAAGAACAGGTGACCAATATCCTCTTTGCTATGGCAACATCTCTTGCACCAGGGCGGAACACCATAGATCTTGTTAGCTTTTACATTGGTCCATACTCCATAGTGTAAAATTTGCCATAAGAGGACCGACTTTTTGTTTTCAATGAGAGGGTGCCAGATAGACATAAATTTCATATCCCGTCGAAGCCCCATCCAGTTGAGACATCATTTCTTGTTGAGACTGATGTGAATGTCGTTGCGAGCTTTGACACATGGAAGCTTGGAGAGGTGATACCCATTATACCATAAGGCCCAGTAGGTCTGGAACATCCTGTCCCATAAGTAGTCGGATTTTAGAGCGGTCCCAATCATGGCATTTGCTCAATAAAATATTGCATTCCTCCTATGTGACCGTAGCACTAGGGTCAAGGTCCTCAAAGTCCACCCATCTGTTCGTGTCCTGTTTCCAGAGGTGCTTCCATTGTTTGAATCCCTTATTCCAGAGTCTCTTGGCAGTTAAGACATTCCAAGGCTCCATGTTTCTCATGCCTTGGGGAACCAAATAGAGTCATTTTGTCGTATACCTGCAGCCCACTTCCAATCTTCACTGATTCTGATGTGAAGTTTGAATCTGTTCCAACTCATCCACAAGGATCTTACCAGGATTGATCCTTTGGGTGAGATCGGAATCGGAGAGAATAAGAGGGTGAGGATGTCGAGGTTTTTCCATCCAGGGTAGCCCACTAGAGTAATCGCGTTCGTGTTTCTGAAAATTAATGTGGCCCAAGAGGAATCTCTATTGCACAAGGCCTTAATCATCGACTTTGTCGCAAGTTGCCCATGCTGCCAATGTCCATAATACCCTAACCTCCACTCTCCTTTCGACTAGTGCAAATGGACCATTTGATTTTAGGCACTCCCCTCCTGTTATGGTCCCTAGTCCACAGAAAGTTCCTACAAATACTTTTCAATTTGGCTAATTCTTGATCCTTCGGTCTCCAGCAAGAAAGAAAGTATATGATTGAGGATATGAGGAATGTGTTGATCACCATGGCCCGGACAACAAGATTAATTTGCAAACCCCTCCAATAGTTAAGTTTATTATTAAGTCTGGCAAGGACCCAAGCCCACCTTTGTTCCAGAGTAACACCGAATCCTAGGGAATCACTTTGTTGTTTTGTCTTGATATGTCATTTATATCATTTATATTGGTACTAGGTGTCTTTCTCAAGTTGCTTAGCTCATTCTTTAGTTGGATTTTCCTAGCATTTGTTGACTCAAAGCATAATTTTCCTAACATTTCCTAGACCTTCATAGATGTATCCAAGGCTTGATATGTCCCATCATAGTATTGGTTATATGTTGATATATGATGAAGATGGCCCTCTTATCTATTTGACTCCACTCTTTGAATTCCCTTGAATTATCGTTGATTTGTTTTCTCCCAAACTAAGCCTAGCATCAATGACATTAATGAGTTCCCATAGACCCTTTCCCATGTCATTGAGTAAGTTAGACAACCTAAACCTTCAAGGTTGATATCTGTTCTTGTTTAGCTTTTGAATCTGAGAGTCTTGCTCAATTGTGGTGATGTCCCCTAAAGAATGAAATCTCCTAAGTCTTCTTGCTACAAGCTTATTGATATAACCTTTACTATCCAAGCATGTGGAAGAAAGTTGCTTTGAAGGCTTTTCTCTTCAGAAATGTTTCTCATCACACATAAATGGTTAGGCACTTTTTCTAATTTCTACGCCTCATCACGCATAAGTGTGATTGTTAAGATTGACTTATATATATATATATGGTTAGGCACTTTTTCTAATTTCTACGCCTCATCACGCCTAAGTGTGATTGTTAAGATTGACTTATTTATATATATATATATATTGTGTGTGTGTGTCTGTAAGCATGTAGGGCCTACAGAAAACTATTTATGTAGATTAACAGTACGCGGCGGCATGAATAACTTTTTCCACTTGCCTACCACAATACAATATATACTGTGTAAACTTCTTAACACAGTAAAAAAATAAGTTTTTCTTGTCTAATTACAGGTCATGGACAAACATCAAGTTTTGGGATATCTTCTCCTCACCCTATCTCCGCTGTTGGGAGTCCCCTAACCTGCAAGTTCTGGAAAGCCTGGTTTAAAGCCAAAAGTTCTTTTCAAGCTCCTCCTGTCATGACTGAAATTGCTGATTTCTATTTACAGGAATTCCCATGGTTGGGGTGGCTGTCTTTCTGGAATAATTGTAGAATTTCCGTCTTAGAACATAAATGTCATAAAGCTGGGATTAGTGTTTGGAAACACTTTATGCGTCTGTGGATAGTACATAAAGTCAGGAAAGTTTTTTGCAATGAAGGCTTATGTAATTTCTGTGGTCAGTGGAGGATGTTTCCCACTTGTTTTTTCACTGTAAGCATGCCAAAAAGTTTTGGAAACAAGTTGAGAACTACCTGCAGGCTAACATGCTCCCCCAACTTAACAAATGGGATGTTCTCCTAGGCTGCTGCAGAAATATAGACATTCTGCTTTGGAACATTTGGAGAGGGCACATTTTGTGGAACATCTGGTTGAGTAGAAATAATGCTTCTCTTAGTAATGGGAATAAAAATTTTCTCATTTCCCTTCCTAATAAGCTTAAAAGAGCCTCCTCTAATTGTACTCAGAAAATTGTTTCTGTCCCCTTGATCAATGTAAACCTCCTAAGGATTATGGCTGAAAACAAGTATACTCGTTGGAGAAACCTAATTTCATCCTTGTACTCCAGTAAAAGGCTTGAAATGGCCTTGTCTTTGTAATTTTCGTACTGAAGTGGCTCCTGCCCTGAGCACAGATTGTATCATCCTTTGTTAATTAAACTTTCCTGTTTTGTCTAAAAAAGGAAAAACACAATATTATAGACAAAACAACAAAATTACCATTTTCTAAATTAAAAAAATTACAGAAAAGTATGTATGTATGAACGTACGTATGTATGTAAGCGAGTGTGTAAATAAGTAAGTATGTATGTATCTATATATATGTGCATCTACGTAATAAGTCATTAGGTGTGTAAGTATGGATGTACGTAATTAAGCAAGTAAGTAAATATGTAGGTATGCATGTATGTATGTAAATATGTATGCATGCTGAATTTCTTTTCGACGTGTATAATGTCATATGGCAAAAGGAATAACATTCAGCGGCATCAAATATGGAACTATAATAAAGTTAACATAAAGGCATGCATGGCTAAAAGCAATCAAGGCACAATAGCCACATATGCTGAACTAAAAACATTTCCAAAGCGCTTTTTTCCACCCACAAAATAACAATTCACGTGCACAAGGAACATAATATTTGCAAAATACCAATTCACTTGCAAAATTTGTGTGTATGTGTGTGAGCATGTAAAATTTGTATGTATGTGTGTGAGCTTGTATGTATGTGTATGTATGTATATAAATGTATGTATGTGCATATGACTATATGTACGTATGTGTATGCATATGTATGTATGTATGAATGAATGTATGTAAGTGTATCTGGGTTAATGTGTGTATATGTATGTATGCAAGTGCGTAATTGTATATGTATGTGTATGTGTGTGTGAATCTGTATCTGTATGTGTATGTGTGAGTATGTGTATGTGTATGTGTATGTATATGTGTATGTGTATGTATGTTTGTATATCTATGTATGTGTGTATGTATATATGTAATCTATGTATGTATGTATGTATGTATGTATGTATGTATGTATGTATCAATGTATGTATGTATATATATATATATATATATATATATGTGTGTGTGTGTGTGTATGTGTGTGTGTAGTCATGTAAGTATATATATGTAAGTAACTAAGTAAGGAAGTAAGTACGTAAGGAAGTAAGGATGCATGTATGTATGTATGTAGGTATGTATGTATGTATGTATGTATGTATGTATGTATGTATGTATGTATGTATGTATGTATGTATGCATGCATGTATGTATGTATGTATGCATGTATGCATGCATGTATGTATGTATGTATGTATGTATGTATGTATGTATGTAGGTAGGTAGGTAGGTAGGTAGGTCGGTAGTTAGGTAGCTAGATATGTATGTATGTAGATATATGTGTATGTATGTATGTATATATGTATGTATGTATGTATGTATGTATGTATGTATGTATGTATGTATGTATGTGAGAGTATCTGTATGTCTAGTGCTCGCACAAACACAAGCTATAGCCAATCACAAGCTTCCAATCACTCAAGAAAAATAGAAGAGAGAAAAAAACTACACAAAATAAGAGAGAATTTGACGTGGTAGAGTAGATAATATGTGATGCAAAAAAAGAGAAAATCTTGAATTATAGATTTGAACAATAGTTTATGAAAAATATCTTCAAGATGAAGCCTCGACCTCCGAACCACCCTTGAGCTATTTCAATCTCATTCACACACACTTGGAATCAAAACTGTCACTCGGAACCTCAGTCTCAATCAAAATCACAAGGAAAATTTGTAAGGCCTTGTTAGGTTTCTCCTAGTACAGCTTATACTCCAACTTATGTAATTATTCAAATTTTGATCATTTTGTAAATTATACTTGTAAATATCCCTAGAACTTCCCAGGAAGGTTAAACATCATTGAGTGTTTTATAATCGATCAAGGGAGGTTAAAGTGATTTAACCCCATACTATGTAACATAGAAGCGAGAACACTTTTCTCTAACATATTCTTTGTCTTATTGTATACTTTGTTCTATCTATTTGGAATTTATTTCTATTCAAGCAATGCTTTGAAGTGATATTCAGGGAATAGAAATGCATTAGAAATTATTTCTAGTAATCGCCGTTCCCCGAACCCCAATAATTGTGAAGAGAATAGCTTCAAACATTTGGTGACCACGATGGGATGGGGTATCATCAACAACGTCCGATAAGGTGAAGTAATGAGTGGTGCAGTAAGGGTACGAACGGAAGGTCTTTCTTTTTAAAAAAGAGTAGGGCACTTTTTTCCCTCTTTAGGAGTTTGTTTTTTCCACTTGCTTTTATATATGCCTATAACCCTAAAGGGTTACTTATCTTTGTACATTCTCTCGGTAATACATTCAATACTATGTGTTGTGCTCCAAGCTTCTTCTTCTTCTTTGTCCTTGTGCTCTTCGTGTACTTCATCAGACCTCAAACTCCAACAATTAGTATCAGAGCAGGTCATCACTTCATCTAGGGCATCGTTGGCACCCCTCCGGTCACAGTCTCAGAATCACACATTTTGGTGAGCATACTCAAGGCAATTAGGAGTTCAAAATAGCTTTGTTATGTGGTGTCGAAATTGCAATGTGAGCTCATTTTGGTCGCTAAACACTGTAAGATAGTGCTTGTGTAGGCAATTTCATCTTTTTGTGCAATATATATATATATATATATATATATATATATATATATATCGCTTGTATAAGCGCCTCAAGTCTACTACAAGTTTAGCAAAACTAGACAAGGTAGTTCTGTTCAACTTTTTGAGATATAGTCATTTTTCGGCATCAAGCCGGTAATGTTTAGTCAGTGGACATGGTTGAAAACAGTGATGTATTTCATATGTTGGTTGTTGAGGATAAGTTTGATGGTACCAATTACCCATTATGGGCTTATATGATTCATCGTGTATTGGTTGAAGAAGGGCTATGGAATATTATGCAAGGTGTTGAAGAACATCCTATTTCACATGCAAACATAGTTGTTGAAGGTGATGCACATGGCATTAAAGATGGTGATATTCTTTAGGTTCCTATTCGTGCTATCGTTCCTATTGCACCTACTACAAAGCAAATTTGATGGGATGGCAGAGATGCTCACACACATGTATTGATAGCCTTGTCTGTCAAATGTGCCATTATTCCTCACATTCGCTCCTGCACAAGAGCAAAGGATGCTTGGGATACACTTACCACTTTATACTAGGCAAGGAATGAGACTCTTTTTGCTTATCTCCGAAAACAATTAAAGAGTGAGCACATGAATGAAGGAGATTCCTTGGAAAGTTTTTTGACAAATATGATAGATTTGAAAGAGCAATTGATTTCTGCTATGAAGTCTTGCTTGATAGTTCACTTATGCAAATTGTTATGAATGGTCTTTTAGATTCATATTAGAGTTTTGCATTGACTAATCCAAATGCCTTAACATTTGAAGATTTAGTCTCTGTTCTCTTGCAGCAAGACAAGTCTGGGCAGAATTGGTCCATTATGCATGTCGCATATCAAGCTTTCTTGGCTAGTCTGAAGGCTGAAGCTAAATGGAGATCATATACTAGTAAATAGAAATTTGCTAATTTTGCACATTCAAAGAGAGATGATAGAGATGAGAAGAAAACAGAAAAGCTAAAATTGTTTTGCAAATATTGTAAAGGATATGATCATGTCATAAAGAGTTGTCCAAAATTGGCTACAAAAGAGGCAAAGAAGAAAGAGGCTAGAATGGTTGTCGTAGAGGCTGCTACACCCAAAATAGAGTATGCTGATCTTGTGCAAAATGAAGAATGGGCATTTACCACTCTTTTCAGTTATGAACCGTCTTCTTATGAACAATGTATGTCTACAATAGACTCAGATGTTTGGTACATTGATAGTGGGGCAACCAAATATATTACTTCATAGCACAATTTCTTTACTTTACTTGAGCCTGCCCCTACAAGGAATATTGTCACATGCACCAACAACTCCTCTTATCCCTATCATGGGAGTTTGTAAGATCATTTTGACTACAACTGATGGTAGTTCTTTTACATTTTTGGATGCTTTATTTTTGCCAATGATCAAGAAAAATATGTTGTCAATTTTAGCATTAGCCAAAATCGCCTTGATTGTGAAATTTGTTGATGACAGATGTGCAACTCATGATTTATCAAATGATGATGTAATTATTGATTTTGGCATTTAATGTCATGGCTATATAAGCTCATAGACTATGAAAAGTTTGTAACTAATTGAGCGTGTGCAGTACATGACTCTGAGGCTATGCGAGATGCAAAGCTTTGGCATGCATGCTTTGGTCATCTAAATTTTGCTAGTTTGCTATGCCTACAAAAATCTGAAATGGTATCCTCTCTGCCCAAACTTGAGGCACATGGAAAACATGTTCATGAAGGCTATATTTTTAGGAAAAAAGTAGCCTTCCTCATTCCCAAAAGCTGGTGCAATTCGAGCTACTCATAAATTGTGGCTTGTTCACAATGATGTCTGTGGTCCTATGGAGACACCCTCCTCTGGGAACTATCTTTACTTCATGAACTTCATTGATGATTTTTCTAGGCAATCATGGGTATATTCACTGAAAGAAAAGTCCAAAGTATTTACGTGCTTCAAGAAATTTTTGGTTTTGGTTGAAAATCTATTAGTGTGTAAAATAGGCACTCCATTTTGATCGAGGGGGAAGTATATGTCTTCTGATTTTAATGCATTATTTGCTAAACATGGGATACAAGGTTAGTGTACAGTGTCGTTTACACCTCAATAGAATGGAGTTGCTCAAAGGGAGAATAGGTCACTCATGGAGATGGCGAGGTGTATGGTCAAGAGTTAGGATTTACCACATAGTTTCAGGCATGAGGCTATTATGTGTGCAACATATGTGCATAATAGTTCTCCTACTAAAGCACTACAATCTATCATTCCATATGAGGCTTGGCATGGTCCCAAGCCATCTATTGCTCATCTCTCTGTTTTTGGTTGTCTATTATATGCATTAGTGCCTGAACAACAATGCAAGAAATTGGATGATAAAGAAGTGAACTGTATTTTGGATGGGTAAAGTTCTGAAAGCAAAGGCTATTGTCTATATCATCCACACATTTTGGTTAGAGATGATGTTTCTTTTGTGGAAGATGCTAATATTCAACCATTATTTTCATGTACTAAGGAGACATCAGTTAGCTCCATAGATATGTATGATACTCTACTACTTCTTTTTACAGGTGGGTACTCTAGTGCTGGTCCTAGTGAGGCAACTTCTCAGCTTTTAGACGTTTCATGTGATGATGTAGATCATTCCATTTCTGATGCAGATTAACATGATGCACTTCTTGAGGAGAGAGCTCATATTGAGGAGGCAAAAATTATGCCAAAATGGCTCGTGTAGACTCTACGTGATAGAAAATTAGATGCACATCTATTATATCTTACTCGTTCAAGATCTAATAAGGCTTCTTTTGCATCATATTTCTGTTTTATGCTGCCTCTAGTCTTTATGATGAGAATGAACATGTTTCGTTTGATAAAGCACAAGATTATGAAAATTGGATGGTTGTTATGCAATCAAAATATGATGCTATCATGAAAAATGTTACCTTGTCTTTATGTGACTTGCCGCTTGGGAAGAAGGCGAGTGGCACTAAGTGGGTATACAACCTGAAGCATAAGCCTAATGGAATAGTTGAAAGGTATAAGGCTAGGCTTGTTGCAAAGGTTTATGCTCAGGAACGAGGCATTGAGTTTGATGAGACCTTTGCTTCTACATGTAGAATGACTACTCTTCATAGCATCTATGCACTTGCAGCTCATCATGGTTTGAATGTACATTAGTTGGAGATTAAAACTACATTTTTGAATGGTGACTTCCATGAAGAAGTGTATGTTTTTTAACCCTGTGGCTTTGTGCAAAAAGGGCATGAAAGCCAAAAGTGTAGGTTGAAAAAAGCATTATATGGTATGAAAAAATAAATTCCTACCTGATTGCACATGGTTTTGAGAACAGTCCAACTGAGGGCACCTTATATGTTAAGCGTGCACATAATGTGCTTCTAATCATTGTTGTCTATGTTGATGACATGCTCCTCACTGGTCCTATTGAGAAGCATATTGCTGATTTTACGGCTGATTCACATGCCTCATTTGAGATGTCTAATTTGAGGGACTTGCATCATTATTTGGGCATTTATTTTATGCAAGTTCATGGTGGAATAGCTTTGTGTTAAACAAAATATGTTGACACATTATTGTAGTCTTTTGGCCTTGAAGACTGTAAACCTATTCCCACTCCTATGGAGACAAGTTTATGGTTGACTCCTCATGATATTGGTGTTGGTGCAAGTGCCAAGCCTACACACTTGGCTAGGCATGAGAAGAATTATGTGCAATTGATTGAAGACCCATGAGAACCATTTCTTATGGATTTTTATCTTTGACCCTTTGTAAAAGTCTATTGACTCGAAAGAATCTTATAATTCCCCGAACTCGTGGAGTTAGTTAGAATGAAAAGCTACGATTTTATTTGGAGAGAATATCTCCTAGATTAGAGGATCACTTTTCTAGAGAGAGCCAAGTTTGAATTCAAATTCAAATTCCAAATGAAACATCTACAAAAGATGATTGTAAAATCTTGTGGTGTAATCTCTCCATTTCTTAGCCTTTACTTGATCATATTGTACAGAGTGTGTGGATCGCTTCTAGCCTACACTTCTCACTAACATTTGGCATTGATTATCATGCCAATGATAATGTATAACATTGTCATATAATACAATAGATCATTGCCTATATCTGTTGATCTTTCTGTTATTGTCACTCATAACAATGTTCTTGTCTTGCTCATATCTCAGTCATTACGAAACCATTTTCAACTTTCTATAGCTCATTGGAATCAAATCTACGTCCTCTACATGCTAAAACACTTTTAAAACGAACATAGAAGGTTTTTCATGGATTGTGAGTTTGGAAGTAGTCTATTTTGAATGAATCATTACTTACATCATTTCCAAAGTACATAGGCACTTATTTAGTGTCATTGGAAAGCTAAGAGGGCCTACAACTCAACTTTGAAGTGAAAGAGGGTTGGTACAAAGCATGGATTAGCAGTACCAACTCATTTTCTGGAGTGTCCATCCATTTGTCCCAATAGTGGTATCACATCAAAGCTAAGGTAAAATGGGAGATGTTTTTCCTTCTTTCATTGATAAATTGGATAGGAACAACTACCAAGCATGGTCCTTGAGGATGAAGACATACTTGCAAGGAAGGCGTCTCTATGGATACATCTCATGAGATGAGGAGATGCCCATTTTTAGAAGCAAAGGACAACCTACAAGAGAGGAGCATGAAAGACTCAATTCATGGTGTGCCAAAGATGCATTAGGAAGGTTATCCTTAACTCTATCTCTGACTTTTTTCTCCCACACATTAGGAATTGTACGACATCCCAAGAGACTTGGGAGACATTGTCATCATACTTTTCTTCCAACACAAGATCTAGGAAGAACCAATTGTGGATTGAGTTTACCACTCAAAGAAAGCAACCCAAACAAGGCATCTCAGAGTATGTGACCAAAGTCAAGGATGTGGATAACCAATTAGCAAGCATAGGAGAGGAGATTGAAGACGAGCAAATTGTGAGATAAGTAATCAATGGTAGGCAGATGACAAGTGGGAGAGCTTCACAACTGCCATGGATTCGTACATGGACATGTAGATTCTAGATCTTAACACACTCATGGGGCAACTCTTTACCCATGAAGCCAAGCTCAACAAAAATGGAGATTCATCAAAAGGTAATAACTCTTCTGCTCTATATATAGATAAAGGCAAGTCTAAAGAGAAAGGGAAAAGCAAAAAGATTGAGGATGAAGGTACAACATCTCAAGCTAACTATGTAGGTAGAGGTAGAAACACAAGAGGTAGGGGCATAGGAGGTAAACAAGGTAGGGGGAAACCTTTCAACTCTTCCCCATGTAATATTTGTGGTTTATCAAATCACACTATAGATGAGTGTTAGGAACTTCAAGAATCAAAGAGGTAGATGTTTCCAAAGAGGTGGCTACACACAATCAAGAGGAAGATTCAACCATCATCATGGCTGCAATGACAACTACAACAACAATTACAATAACAACTACCAAGGAGGCTACAAATCAAGGAATGACTACAACAATTATACAGAGGAACAAGAGGATTCCCGTCTGATTATGAGTATGACTTCAAAGCAAGGTATGAATGTTGACCATCTCTTCTACATTGACTCAGGATGTTCAAATCATGTGGCAGGCAATGTAGCTCTTTTTTTTTGACCTTGAGGAACTAAGGGAAAACATCATGTACAAACAGGTGATGCCACCAAGCACTCAGTGGTGAAGCTAGGAAATGTTAAAACCTCTAATGGAAATAGAAATTTGTTGAGCAGGGTTCTATATGTACCTACAATTACCAAAAAATTGATGAGTGTTGGACAAATTGAGGAAAAGGTTTTGCAGGTCAAGTTCAACAAATATGGAGCATTTTTGGAGGATCCCCAACATGGATTCAAGAGAACTACCAAAGAAGAAAAGACAGGTACATTATTCACTTTTGAACTTGAAGATACAATGAGTATTGTACTTTATAGCTACAAAGATCAAACATTGTCAGAGCTTGAAATTTGGCATAAGAGATTAGGGCATATTGGTGAGATAACCTTAAAGAAAATATGTAAAGATCAATGATCTATAAATGTGGTGCTTGTCAGTTTTGGAAAATCTAAGAAAGTTACATGCATGAGGACTACTTGGAGCTTGTCCATACAGATGTATGGGGACCAAGTAAGGATCCCTCAATTTCTGGATCAAGGTATTATGTATCTTTCATTGATGATCTGAGTAGATGGACTATCTTATATTTTATGAAGCACAAAGATGAGGGATTCAGTTTCTTTAAGAAGTATCTTGCACTTGTGGAAAACCAAATAGGAAGAAGCTTAAAGAGACTAAGGTCAGATGGAGGAGGTGAGTACTTCACAAATGAGTTTTATGCATTCTTACAGGATAGAGGAATCAAAAGGGAAATCACAACAAGGTATACCCCTAAGAAAAATGGAGTGGCACAAAGGAGAAATAATTTAATTGTTGAAATAGCTAGGTCAATGCTAAATGAGAAAAAGCTACCAAATTATTTGTGGGGAGAGAGTGTATCGAGTTCCACTTATCTTGTTAAAAGGTTTCCATCAGAATCTCTTGATGGAATGATCCCATATGAAGCATGGCATGGTAGAAGAACTTCACTTGATCATTGCAGGATCTTTGGATGTGTTGCTTATGTGCATATCCCATCTGAAATTAGAGGAAAGCTAGACCCTAAGGCAGATGGTTTCACTTGCACGATGCCAAGGTAGCTAGTACTCCTATGGAGGTAAACCAAAAATTAAGTGTTCATGAAGGAGATCTGCTTGAAAATATTGCAGGATACCAACGCTTAGTTGGAAGCCTAAACTATGCTACATTGACAAGAATTGATATAGCTTATGGAGTAAGTGTCTTAAGTCAATTTATGCACAAACCTAGAGCACTTCATTTGGAAGCTTCCAAGAGGATTTTGAAGTACCTTAACGGCACTCAAAATCAAGGTTTATACTTTCCGTATACTTCAGATTTGGACATCAAGATATACTCAGATGCAGATTGGGCAGGTTGCACGGATGATAGAAGGTGTACCTCAGGTTATCTCTCCTTTGCAGCTGACAAGCCTATCTCATGGTCTTCCAAGAAGCAACCTACTGTTGCTTTATCTTCAATAGAGGTTGAATATAGAGGACTAGCCAATGGTAATCAAGAAGCCATATGGATTAAATTGCTATATACAAATTTGGGATTACATGCTAACTCTCCAATGATTTTTGGAGATAATACAACTTCTTTACATCTTGTAGCAAATCCTATCTGTCATGCTAGGACCAAGCATATAGAGGTCCACTATCATTATGTGAGAGAGAAGCTACAAGGAAATTCAGTTGGCATATGTATCAACTAATACGCAATATGCAGACTTATTGACGAAAGAACTTGATGGTACTAAACTTTGCAGGTTTAAAGCTATGATTGGATTGTAGGACATTCAAGAGGATTGATGAAGAAGACCAAGACAAGATGTTTAACTTGAGAGGGAGCTGTTGGTGCAAGTGCCAAGCCTACACACTTGGCTAGGCATGAAAAGACGTTATGTGCAATTGATTGAAGATCCATGAGAACCATTGCTTATGGATTTTTATATTTAACCCTTTGTAAAAGTCTATCGAATTGAAAGAATCTTGTAATTCCCTAAACTCGTTGGAGTTATTTAGAATGAAAAGCTACGACTTTATTTGGAGAGAATATCTCCTAGATTAGAGGATCACTTTTGTTGGTGTAATTTGCAAGCCCACACACTTGGCTTGGAACCTTGGAAACTTGGTTTTGAAACCTTGGAAGCCTAATTCACTTGAAGAAAGGACCATGTGAACTTATGCTTATAAGTTCCTACTTCTTTACCCCTTGTAAAAGTCTAAATGACTTTGCATGTAAATGATCACACCTACTTGATTGGATTCGTGGAAATTAGAATGTATAAGTGGAGAGAATATCTCCCCACTTTTAGATGAGTGATTATAGGGAGTCTTAGATTTGAATTTGAAATTCAAACTTACTTCCTACACATATAAAACTCAAGACAAAAACTCGCGGGTTAAGAGTCACTGAGTGTGTGAGTGTACTACACCTTAGACCTCACCTCTCCAACTCATTAGGCTATGCTTATAATGCCAATGAGATTGTACATTCATGTGAATTAATAGAAAGAGTTACATTCATTACTTCTGTGTTCTCTGAGTTGTCTACCTCCAAGTCTGTCAACTTCAACAGGCCATATCTCACGATCTACTCATCCAAATCAAGTGATTCAAAGCTTGTTGGAATCACCTCCAAGCATACTACATGCCTACAAAATTTCAAGGTCATTGGATCAGCCATCTCGGAGAAATCTTGCTCGAAGTGGTCTCTGGTATTTGTCTGCAGAGCTCCTAAAAAGTCGGGGGTACATATATTTTTGCTAAACTCATTTCTCAGAATATAGTTCATCATTTCTTCTCATTCCACTTGTAAATGGTAGCTTGTTAAGCTAATTTAATATATCCAAAAGGAATTTGATCAATTGTAAGTGTGCTGGTCATACTGAGTGAAAGACTGAGCAGGTGTCAATACCAAAATAGCAAGTTTTCTTGGATTTTTGAAGTCTAAAGTAGTCTGTTTTGATTTGATCATTACACATATCATTTGCAAAGTACATATATGCTTTCTTGGTATCATTTGAAAGCTAATCAAGTGTACTAAGCATTCCTGGAGTCAAAGAGGGCTGGTGTGAAGCAGGTTTAGCAGCACCTACTCAATCTCTGAGTGCATCCAACCATCCTCTCCCAACAGTGGTATCAGAGCAAATAAGGTAACATGGGAGATGGTTTTCCTTCATTCATTGACAAATTGGACAGGAACAATTACCAAGCTTGGTCTCTAAGGATGAAGACCTATCTACAAGGAAGAAGCTTATTTGGATTCATCTCAGGAGATGAGGAATTGCCCTCATTCAAAGCAAGAGGACTACCCACCAAGGATGAACAAGAGAGGCTCAACACATGGTGTGCAAAAGATGCATTGGCAAGGTCTTACCTTCTTAACTCTATATCTGATTTCCTTTTACCTCACATAAGGAATTGCAAGACTTCCCAAGAGACTTGGGAAACCTTGTCAACATATTTTTCATCAAGTACAAGGGCCAGAAAGAATCAACTATGGATTGAATTCACTACCCTTAGGAAGCAATCAAAGCAATCAGTTTCAGACTTTGTCACTAGGGTCAAAGACATTGCAGACCAGCTTGCAAGTATTGGAGAAGAGATTGAAGAGGAACAAATAGTAAGGCAGGTAATCAATGGACTAAAAGCTGATGACAAATGGGAGAGCTTTACCACAGCAATGGACCTATACATGGACATACATGCTCGTGATCTAACAACTCTGATTGGTCAACTCTTCACACATGAAGCAAAGCTTACAAAGAATGGAGAGCAATCAAAAGGTAACAACTCCTCTGCTTTATACACTGATAAGAAGGTTAAAGATAAAGGTAAAAGTAAGAAGGTTGATGAAGAAGGCTCTACCTCCCAAGCAAACTATGCAGGGAGAGGTAGATCTTCAAGAGGAAGAGGCAGAGGAGGTAAGTTAGGTAGGGGGAGACCCTACAACTCATCACCATGCAACATTTGTGGATTATCTAACCATACCACAGATGAGTGCTACAAAAACTATAAGAATCAGAGAGGAAGAGGCCATCAAAGAGGTGGACACTCTCAATGTAGAGGCAGGTTCAACCAACACCAAGGCTACAATGGATACAACAATCAGTACAACAACAATTACAACCAAAACCACAATAGTAACTACCAAGGTGGATTCAAAAATAGAAGGGATTACAACAACTACACAGAGGAGCAAGATGACTCTCTATTGATCATGAATATGACCTCCAAGGCAGGTACAAATGATGATCATTTATTTTATATTGATTCAGGGTGTTCTAACCATGTAGCTGGTAATGTGGCACTACTCTCTGATTTGGAAGAACCCAAGGGCAAACATCAGGTACAGACAGGTGATGATACTAAACATTCTGTTATAAAGATTGGAAATGTGAAAACTTGTGATGGTAACCAAAACCTATTGAGCAGGGTACTTTATGTACCAACCATTACCAAGAACCTAATGAGTGTTGGTCAGATTGTGGAGAAAGGTTTACAGGTCAGGTTCACTCAACATGGAGCATATGTAGAGGACCCAAGACATGGATTCAAAAGGATAGCCAAGGGAGAAAAATCAGGTAGATTGTTTACTTTTGAGCTAGAGGACACAAAGAACATTGCTTTATACAATTACAAGGATCAAACACTTTCAGAATTAGAAATATGGCACAAGAGGTTAGGTCATATAGGTGAAAGGACCTTAAAACAAATGTGCAGGGATCAATGTGTGCTTGGGACACCTAATGTATCCAAGCAACACATGATATACAAGTGTGGAGCTTGTCAATTCGGTAAGTCACACAGATTACCCTATTCAAAGAAAGGTTTTATGCATGAAGACTATCTGGAATTGGTGCATATAGATGTTTGGGGACCTAGCAAGGAACCATCCATTTCAGGATCAAGGTACTATGTGTCCTTCATTGATGATTATAGCAGATGGACTGTGTTATACTTTATGAAGCATAAAGATGAAGTGTTTAATTGTTTCAAAAGATATCTTGCACTAGTTGAAAATCAAACAGGTAGAAACTTGAAAAGACTAAGGTCAGATGGGGGAGGTGAATACTTCTCCAATGAATTTGAAGACTTCTTGCAGGAAAGAGGCATCAAGAGGGAGATAACTACAAGGTACTCACCTGAACAAAATGGGGTAGCTAAAAGAAGGAATAGACTCATTGTAGAAACAGCTAGGTCTATGCTTCATGAAAAGAAGTTGCCAAATTATCTTTGGGCAGAGAGTGTATCTACTGCCACCTATCTCATTAAGAGGTTTTCATCAAAGACACTTGATGGAATGACACCATATGAAGCTTGGCATGGCAAGAGACCATCATTGGATCATTGCAAAATCTTTGGCTGTATTGCATATGTGCATATTCCCTCACAGGTAAGGGGAAAGCTAGACCCTAAAGCTGAAAAATGTATCTTCATTGGTTATGACTTGAACCACAAAGGGTACAGATTCTACAACCCCTCAAACAAAGGTTTCAAGGTAAGCAGAGATGTCATCTTTGATGAGAATGACTCATGGTATGAAAATGAATGCAGGAAGGTTAGTCTACCTTATGACATGGAAGAAGACTTCCCAAAGCTCACCAAGGAGGAACCAATCCAGAAAGAAGAATCAAGTTCAGATGATGATGATACAATTAACCTTGAGGAATTCAAGGCATGGAAGTCCAAAGGAAAGATGAAAATAAAGAAGCTAGAGGATATACCAGAATCCTCAACTCAAGCAATGAGGAGATCTCAGAGAGAAAGCAAGAAGCCTATCAGATATGGGTATGACACTTCTCTTGTAACTAAGAATTCTGTATATCTTGCAAAGGATTTGTTGAATGAAGAACCAGGTTCATATGAGGAGGCAATCACAAAAACAGAATGGAAAGAAGCTATGGATGAAGAAATAGAGGCACTCAAGGAGAGTGACACATGGGACTTAGTACCCAAGAAGGATTCTATGAAGGTGATAGGATCCAAATGGATCTACAAAATAAAGAGGAACTCTGATGGTACAATCAACAGGTACAAAGCTAGGTTGGTAGCCAAGGGTTTTGCATAAACCCAAGGCATTGATTATGAGGAGACATTCTCTCCTGTGGCTAAGATGCCAACAATCAGAATTTTGGTGAGTGTAGCTGCATCCAAGAATTGGAACATGTATCAATTGGATGTCAAGAATGCTTTCTTGAATGTATGGATATTTGAAGAAGTCTACATGTCACAACCACCTGGCTATGAAGATCCCAAGAAGGTAAATTATGTTTGTAAATTGAAGAAGGCTCTATATGGTTTGAAGCAGGCACCTAGAGCATGGAATTACAGGTTGACAACCTATCTCCAAGACCAAGGATTTATAATGAGCAAGGCAGATACATCATTGTTTATCAAAAGGAACAATTCAGAGGTAATCTATCTCTGTGTTTATGTTGATGACATCATCATTACAGGTAATGATGTCAGTGGGATTAGACACATCAAGGGACAGATGATGAAGGAATTCAAGATCAATGATCTTGGATTATTAAAATACTTCTTAGGTCTTGAATTGGTTTATACTAATTTAGGTATATATATCACTCAGAAGAAGTATGTTCAGGATATGTTGAAGAAATTTAATTTGCAGGAAGCTAAAGTCTCAAGCACTCCAATGGAGGTCAACCTAAAGCTTAGTGCTCATGAAGGTGATGAAGTCCAAGACATTAGAGGATACCAAAGTATGGTTGGTAGTTTGAATTATGCTACCTTAACCAGAATTGACATAGCATATGGAGTTAGTGTGCTAAGCCAATTCATGCACAAACCAAGGGTACCTCACCTAGAGGCAGCAAAGAAGGTCTTGAAGTATCTAAAGGGAACTCAGAACCATGGTTTGTACTTTCCTTATACATCAGATATTGACATTAAAGTATACTCAGATGCAGATTGGGCAAGATGCAAGGATGACAGGAGAAGCACATCAGGATACATATGTTTTGCAAGTGATAAACCAATTTCTTGGTCAGCCAAGAAACAACCTACAGTAGCCTTGTCATCTACTGAAGCAGAGTATAGAGGGCTAGCCAATGCCACTCAAGAAGCTATCTGGTTGAAGCTTTTGTATACAGAGTTAGGCCTATATACAAGGCCACCAATTATCTTTGGAGATAACACAAGTTCACTTCACCTTGCAGCTAATCCAATATATAATGCTAGGACAAAACACATAGAGGTTCATTACCACTATGTGAGAGAAAAGTTTCTTAGCAAAGACATTCAATTGACTTATGTGTCTACTAACATGCAATGTGCAGATTTACTCACTAAAGCTTTGGATGGAAACAAATTATGTAGATTCAAATCCATGATTGGATTGCAGAATGTGATTGAAGATTGAAGATAAAGACTTAAGCCAAAGTGTCTGGCTTGAGGGGGAGCTGTTGGTGTAATTTGCAAGCCCACACACTTGGCTTGGAACCTTGGAAACTTGGTTTTGAAACCTTGGAAGCCTAATTCACTTGAAGAAAGGACCATGTGAACTTATGCTTATAAGTTCCTACTTCTTTACCCCTTATAAAAGTCTAAATGACTTGGCATGTAAATGATCACACCTACTTGATTGGATTCGTGGAAATTAGAATGTATAAGTGGAGAGAATATCTCCCCACTTTTAGATGAGTGATTATAGGGAGTCTTAGATTTGAATTTGAAATTCAAACTTACTTCCTACACATATAAAACTCAAGACAAAAACTAGCGGGTTAAGAGTCATCTCTCGAGTTCATTTCTTCTGTATCTGAGTGTGTGAGTGTACTACACCTTAGACCTCACCTCTCCAACTCATTAGGCTATGCTTATAATGCCAATGAGATTGTACATTCATGTGAATTAATAGAAAGAGTTACATTCATTACTTTTGTGTTCTCTGAGTTGTCTACCTCCAAGTCTGTCAACTTCAACAGGCCATATCTCAGGATCTACTCATCCAAATCAAGTGATTCAAAGCTTGTTGGAATCAACTCCAAGCATAATACATGCCTACAAAATTTGAAGGTCATTGGATCAGCCATCTCGGAGAAATCTTGCTCGAAGTGGTCTCTGGTATTTGTCTGCAGAGCTCCTAAAAAGTCGGGGGTACATATATTTTTTCTAAACTCATTTCTCAGAATATAGTTCATCATTTATTCTCATTCCACTTGCGAATGGTAGCTTGTTAAGTTAGTTTAATATATCCAGAAGGAATTTGATCAATTTTAAGTGTGCTGGTCATATTGAGTGAAAGACTGAGCAGGTGTCAATACCAAAATAGCAAGTTTTCTTGGATTTTTGAAGTCTAAAGTAGTCTGTTTTGATTTGATCATTACACATATCATTTGCAAAGTACATATATGCTTTCTTGGTATCATTTGAAAGCTAATCAAGTGTACTAAGCATTCCTAGAGTCAAAGAGGGCTGGTGTGAAGCAGGTTTAGCACCACCTACTCAATCTCTGAGTGCATCCAACCATCCTCTCCCAACAACTTTTCTAGAGAGAGCCATCTCTGAGTACTCATGCATGATGGTCCCTAGAGTATCAGGCGGAACTCTTGCTCTCATAAGACTTTTTATGAGAGTGAGTTTCACCTTTCTCTCTCTACTAGGATCCATAATACCTGTACATATAAAAAAAATGGGTTAGAAATCAATATATATAGTGTACATATGTATGTGTGTATATGTGTATGTAGGTGTATATGTGAGTGCCTGTATGCATGTAAACATGTATGTATGCATATGCATGTGCATTATGTATGCAAATATATGCATGTGTGTGTATGTGTGTGTGTGTAGGCATGTAAGTATGTTTGTATGCATATGCATATGCATTATGTATGCATATGTATGCATGCATGTGTATGTGTGTGTATGTGTCTCTATGTGTGTGTATGCATATATATATGTGTGTATGTCTCTATGTGTTTGTCTATGCATATATGTGTGTGTATGTGTCCATGTGTGTGTATGTGTGTGTGTCTATGTGTGTGTGTATATGTGTGTGTGTATGTGTGTGTGTGTCTATGTGTGTATATACATGTGTATTTGTATATATGTGTCTATATGCATGTGTGTAAATGTGTGTGAATGTGTGTATGTGTCTTTGTAAGTGTGTGTGTCTATGTGTGTATGTGTGTGTATATGTGTGTGTATATGTGTCTACATACGTGTGTATCTGTATATATTTGTCTATATGCATGTGTATGTGTGTGTGTGTTAATGTGTGTGGATGTGTGTATGTATGTGTGTAAGTTTGTATGTGTCTTTGTGTGTGTTTATATATGTGTGTGTGTATTTGTGTGTGTGTGTGTGTGTAAGTTTGTATGTGTCTATGTGTGTGTGTTTGTCTATGTGTGTAAGTGTGTGTGTGTGTGTGTGTCTATGTGTGTATGTTTGTGTGTATGCATGTGTAAGTGTGCCTGTGTATGTGTGAGTGTGTGTGTGCATCTATATGTGTGTGTAAATCTCTGTGTATATGTGTGCGTATGTGTATATGTGTGTATGTGTCCATGTGTGTGTATGTATCTATGTGTGTGTATGTGTCTACGTGTGTATGTGTATGCATGTAAGCATGTATCTATGCATATGCATGTGCATTATGTACGCATATGTGTGTGTATGTGTGTGTATGCATGTAAGTATGTATATATGCATATGCATACACATTATGTATGCATATGTATGCATGTATGTGTATGTGTGTGTGTATGTCTCTTTACGTGTGTGTGTGTATGCATATATATGTGTGTATGTGTGTGTGTCTCTCTCTACATGTGTGTGTCTATGTGTGTATATGTATGTGTGTGTATGCATGTAAGTATGTATGTATGCATATGTATGCATGTGTGTGTATGTGTGTGTATGTGTGTGTATGTGTGTGTATGTCTCTTTATATTTAGGAAAAAAGTTGGTGAAGTTCAGATGGTTTCTACAATCACTTTTTGTATACCATATGTTGGATCCCTGAGCTTTGTATACCATATGTTGGATCCTTGAGAGGCATAATTACCTTGAACTTTAAAGTTAAATTTCCCCTCTCCCTTTGGTACCAATCCCTAGCACACTGGCCATACTTTCCACATAAATAGCATTTCTTTGAATTATTATTGTTGTTGCTATGCTTGATTGATTGTACCTTCCTCTTGTCTTTCTATATCTTCCTCGTCCTCATTGATATGATGATTTCCTTTCTTGCTATTGATTTCAAAATCCTCCTCAGTATTTTCCTTCTCTTCCTTTACCCTTATTGTTTTCTCTTCCTTTTTCGCATTTTTTAACTATGTAGAATACCTAGATCTCATTCATGTTTGCCTTATATCCTCTATATTCAATTCTTGAGTGACTAGCAAGACCAATAGCTCTTAACATTCAAGTGTATTGTATTTGAAATAGACACAATTGATAAAGGATTTCCACTTCTCATCAACTCTCAACCCATTGAGGGTATAGGAAACAAGGTCATCATCATCTATATGAAAACCTATTGATCCTAGGAAATCACTTAGTTCTTTTAGTTTCAGGATGAAGTCATTTATATAGCTACGAGGTGTCTTACTCAAGTTGCTTAGCTCATTCCTTATTTGGATTTTCCTAGAATTGGTTGATTTAGAGTATAATCTTGCTAACATTTCCCAAAGCTTCATCGATGTATATCGAAGATTGACTTAGATATACAGAATACTATTTATCTGGATTAACAGTAAGCGGCGGCAGGAATAACTTTTCCACTTTCCGAATAGACATTAGTGGAAAGTTGAAACACGTTAGATTAGCAACCCTACTACAATACAATATGTACTCACTTCCTTCCCTCTCCGCGTTACGTGGAACACAATAAATCAACTGTTCGTGAGGCTCGCTTGATGTGAATTGAAGGGTAAAGGAAGAGAGATTCCACATACAACTTTACTGCAGATTTCACGTATCATTTTGTAAAGCCTTGCTGTTGGATTATAAACAGGCTGGCTTTAGTTTACTTTTGAAGTGGGGGATAATCGTCCTCGTAGTTGCTGATGTGGGCGGGAAAGGAGATATGGTGAGTCTGATAGTCTGATAGTCTCTCTCTCTCTCTCTCCGCGTTGCGCGGAGAGAGAGAGAGAGAGAGAGAGAGAGAGAGAGAGAGAGAGAGAGAGAGAGAGAGAGGATGGGCCGTGCATTGTTGGTGGGTCGACGGAGCAATCCGATCCGTGAAGCGTACTCACTTAGTTTTTAGCTGCCATTCTAGTATTTGAGAAATGTATTTTATTATTATTTTTTGTTTTGAGAAGAGAGGAAGATTTAATTAGTGATAATGATAAGTATGACTGTACAGAGGGCAAGATATCCCACTCCCCAAGAAGGACTCATTGGTAACTAGAGAACAAAGTAGAGACTTGAACATAGAGGGCCATCTGAACCTTGAAATCGTAGGGGAAGTTACAGAAGTTCATACACCTTAAACCTAGGACTAAAGTACACCTTCATCAGAGATTCTCTCCATTTAGATGGAGGATTACAAGACAAGTAATTGGAGAGGGAAAATGAACTATCAAGAGCATCATTAATGACAGTCAGACATCTTTCACCGAGAGTAGTTATTTCTCTGAGTAAAGGGTGAATGTTAGCATGAAGCTTCCCATTGAAGAGAGCATTATTTCTGGATCTCCAAATGGCCCATTAGGTAGGATCGCTCCACAGGTTCCATAGTAGGTAGTCAAACCTGTTGTAGCTTCCAAGGAGGACATCCTGCCAGTAGAGGTCAAATCCTTTTTTGGAACAATAGGATTCCAAGTAATTCCCGAAGAACTGAGCCTGTTTACAATTAAAAAATAAATATGAGGTATCCTCCATTGTGCCACAGAACACACAACTACCATCACTAAACCCAAATCTCTTGGCCTTGGCACTTGTCCAGACACTCTTGTGAATTATCAGCCACATAAGGCTGGAGTGTTCAATGTTAATAGGAAGATGCCAGTTGCAAAGGAATCTATGTCTCCACTGGTTGGGG
>CM035443.1:108996973-109031973 GCA_020310875.1 Ceratopteris richardii | reverse complement strand
AATCAATAGAACAAAACTTTTCATTACTTAATACTATACACACAATTCAAAACAGAACTGAAATGAACAATATGTAGATAAAATATATATGTATCAATGTAAATACATTTCCAATGTCATAATCAAGAATCCTAATCATCATCATCATGATGATCATCATCATCATCAGCATCATGAGCATCCTCATCCTCATCATCATGATCATCCGCATGATCTGATGTATCTCCACCGCATCCATATATTCCTCTCCATAATACTCCTATATTACATATAAAAAACATAAATAAGTAAAACAATTAAAACATCCATAAAAATAAAATAAGTATATAGAATTTAATAATACTCTCAAAGGCATCTGGATGATCTCGCATATACTCGCTCAAACGGCGATATCCAAAATGTGTAGCATACTTGATCTCATGTTTCATAGGATATTGACCATAATCCTTTCGCTGCATTGAAACAAATAAAAAATATTAGTTTCTTGCATTTTAACTAAAATAAAAAATATGCTCACAATAACACACATACTTACAAATGTAGCGACAAAACCATGATGGCCCATTTCGCCTAGGTGCGATGTGTGTCCCGACTCAACTCTCTTTTTTGCAACAGCGTGTATATTTAAAGAAAAAAGAAATACATAAATTAAATGTAAGAAATTACTAAAATAAATGAAAATTATAAATATAAACTATTAATTTGTATACCTTCTACTGAGGAAATGACTCCTGAAGATGTAGCTGTCTACAAAAAAACTGTCACGTTTCTAGTGGTATGTCAGGTTGCCTCTTATTTTTTTCCACCATACAATATCTCGTGTTAATTTAATCTCAAATAGAAAAAAAGAATCAGAATACATACACATATATACACACACACACACACATACACATACACATACCCACATACACATATAAATGCAAACATATACACATACATATATGCATACATATACACATATACATACATATAACATAAACACACATATCCATATCGACATATATACATACACACATACACATGCATGCATATACACTCATTCATACAAAATACATGCATTTATCCCACAATAATGTTTATTTGTGTATATGTGAATATGTGTGTATGTGTAAATGTGTATATTATGTGAATATGTGTGTATGTGTAAATATGTATATGTGAATGTTAATGTATGTAAATAATTAGATTATTCATATTATATACATATATTTGTAGATTCTGATCAATCAGATGGAACTCCACCACCGTCTCCTAATCGTGCAAGGACTATATACTGTAGGTATATCCTACTTTTAATTTTAAATATATTTAATAGATACATAGCTCATATATTTTTTTGTTTCTTGTTATAATCAAATTCCGATCAATGAGAGGGCACTCCACCACCTCCTACCCATGCAACAACTTCACATATGTCCTCTGATAGGAATTATGATGAATTTACTATCAAGAGCATATTATATGTTGGTGTAACTCTTGCTATGGCATGTATCGGAGACCACGATTGGAATGTGTTGAACATGAGGTAGAGTATGGTACTTTTGAGCATGCACCGTCACTTGGTCAATGTAATAATGCTTGGGTATGTATTTTTTCTACAAATTACTGTTGATATAGACGAATACTTTCTGGATGATGATGATGATGATAATGTTTCTCATAATCTTAATATACCTCGTACACAGCACGGACTCGCTGTTCATCAATTACAAGTAGAGGTTTCTAGAAATCCTCTACCTCCTAGTTTAGAGACGCAAACAACTGGAGATTATCCATTGCCAACTTGTGATCGTTCTCTAATACAAACATTTGATATAAGCAGATGTGGAGGATGGAATAGAGGACCACTTCCTTTATCTGGAGAGGTTTTCAACTTTTGTGGTAATCACTATATGATTACTCCATCCACTATTACTAATGTTGGTTGTGGTCTCTTTATTGTAGAGGATTTGTATGTGCCTCTGAACCCTCAAGTCACTCTTATGTCATTTTGTGGTCCTATATATGGATGGGGAGATTGGCATCGACTTGCACATTATGTTCAAAGTATGAGTACTTATGAGGAGGCTATGCATGTTAGCTTCTATGAGGAGGCTACACAAAACTGATCCTCTAGAATATGAAAGGTTCAAAGATCTATATTCAAAAGAAGATAAAGTACAAGATTTGTGCGACAATGATGAAGACGATGGCATGGCAGATTTTATTGAGAATTGGTATCAAAATGATAGTGAGAGCATTGATAGTTCTAGAAATGAGAAATATCTTCGAGTGAAATGTCTAAAGCATGTATATGAAGGAAGTCGTTTGACACGACTAAGTGCAAGCTTACTTATTCTCAATCTTCAAAATCATTTTGGATGGAGTAATGTATCTTTTTCCGCACTATTAAGGTATAATTTTCAATTCTCTATCTATTTATATATATACATGCATAAATGTACACATATAAATACATGCGTATATAGACATACACATAATTATACATGAATGCATACACACATATAAACATACACACACATATACACACATACACATGCTATGAGAGTAAGGTCAAATTATACATACCTGTATTGAATGAAGATTTTTTGTCTATCTAGCCTTTAGAATTGTCCACCCAACCTTTAGAATTTTCCTGACACATTTGTTTCTCCTATTCTAGTCAACCTAATACCTCTGTTGCTAACTTTTCTAAGAACTGTGCATACAAATATTAAGTATCAGTTAGCTATGGAGGTATTACATTGTTAGGAAAATGGGAGGAACAAATTTATCTTGAAGATTTTGAAGGATGGAAAAATAATTTTAAAGGATGGATGGAAAGAAAGCGTCCATTCAACGCAGTTTTTTATTCGCTAAAAATTGACGCCTAGCCTTGGGCTTCAAAAAAATACTCATGAAGCCTGGGAAGATGAGGGTTTCCAATGGGGTCTATTTGAGAATATAAATGGTAGCATATATATATATATATATATATATATATATATATATATATATATATATATATATATATATATATATATATATATATATATATATATATATATATATATATATATATATATATATATATATATATATATATATATATATATAGTATGAAATGTTTAAGCCCGATTGGTATATGTACTTTTACATGGATAAATCTTAGATGCTGCCAAAAGTCAAGCTAATAGAAATGGAGCTATCAAATTCTATGCATTATAGATAAAGGATTGAGTAAATGCTCTAGCTAGCTTATGTTTTTTATTGTGCTCATATGCATTGACAAAAGCATTGAGATGTTGAACAATGACTGTATGCATATGGTAGAGTTTAATACTCAAGAATAAGCACATTAGCTTTTGAACTTGCCTCCTGCAAAAGATTCTAATAGAATCTAAAGAAAACGTTAGACTTGGCCATGTATTATATATTGCAAATATGTTCGCGAGTTCATAGGTTGGATAGGCTTCTGGCTTTACCAATGAAATTCCCATAACAAATCTACCTTCAGTCAAGAGTTTTTGGTTGCGGAAGGATATTCAAATTTGTATGCTAAGATCATTATGAACTAATCTGCTTCACTTGTATATTTAATATACATGCAAAACGAACAATGGCTCATTTTCATTGTTAATACCTTGTTAATACCTATAGAAAGATATGTACATCATTTTCATTATGATATATACAACAATGGCTCATATGGAACCGTCTTACTTGCATTTCTGCAAAGAGAATAAGAGTGAAAGATCTCATTGAATGTAGGGACAATGAGTTTGGGCATGAAAAGTAATGCATCACGAATCTTCGCATCCAAAGTCCTCACCTGAAAGATGACCTATCTCATACATTACAAATCACACTAAGCAGCATCCGCACTACCATGGTCCATGCTCATCTGCAAGCTGATTTGTCATATGACTCTCATTTCTTATTGAATAATACTCGGATGTTTCATATCTTGTGCAATTTCATATCTTTGAATGCTTGAAGGGAATTTCCCCAATCATCCTTGGATTTATCCAGAAGATTCAATCGTTTCAGAGAGTTTTCAACAATGATAAAACTCAAAAACATTCTTGACATATATTTGATAAAAGTTAATGCATGATTTAATCTTCATGCAATAAAACTCAAAACTTCCTCGACTAAGTACAAATGATATCTAAAAACATCACTGGGGGTTCCTTATGTATACCATTTATTCAATGATTGATAGCCATAACCAAAACATCAATTCGAGAACTTTTGATACCAAAACATCAATTCGGTGAGAACTTCCATCAACTTGTGAGTGGAACAAAGGTCTTAAAGATACCAAGCATATATTCTGAGTGTTCTGAGTGTTCAAAGCGACAGATTTTTCCTTTCGAACATGAACAAAGTTTCAAGAGCATTTTTCCTTTCAAGCATGATTGTCCAACTACGAACATATGGTGACATCATAAATTAAACAACATATGGTGACATCAACTATGAACATATGGTGACATGAACAACATTTAAGGAGTATTGAAATGAAGATATCTAAAATATATTCGCACAGTATATAAATAAAATAAAGAAGCATTGGAAATACATGCTTTTTCAAAAAGTTTGAACTTTTATGAAGGTAGGAGAGTAGCATACCTAATTGCAAACAAATATAAGAAGCACATACTGGATAGAAAATGTGTATGCCATTTTCATAGGGTGTAAAACTTTGTCGGAGACGTGTACCTAAAAATAATGAAATAGAGAATACATTGATTCCACTCATGCCAACAACCTACACATTGGCATTTTTGATGCTCCATCCCTGCACTCTATCGCGCGAGTCTAACATGGTGTGAGGCATAGAAATGGGCATTGGACAACATAGATTGGTGATGTGGCAAGGCAGTGGACATTCGGCAATTGGCATGATAGATCATGAAGAATCCAATGTTGAACACAAAGTTCTCTCCCATAGAGAGGGAGACTGTGGATCTCGCCAGTAACACTACTAAAGCTCTCACTCAAAAATTCCAAATCTGAGTGAAAAATCAAGAACATGCTACCTTTTGCATGACTCCAACCTTTCGAAGTCCAAAGAATTTTGAAATTCAAATGCATATTGAAATGGTGCTCTTGAGTATTGTTTCTACGTTCAATCTCTTGAGCATTGAAGGCTTCATGCAACATCATTGAATGATCCAAATTACGAGCCTCAATGCCACCAGCTACCATTGCTTTGTGATCAGTGATCACTTGGCATTGGGCTAGGACCTAGGCTTTAAAGTAATTAACACATACACACACACACCTATATATATATATATATATATATATATATATATATATATATATATATATATATATATATATATATATATATATATATATATATATATATATATATATATATATATATGTGTGTGTGTGTGTGTGTGTGTGTGTATATATATATATATATATATATATATATATATATATATATATATATATATATATATATATATATATATATATATATATATATATATATATATATATATATATATATATATATATATATATATAAACAATATTTGACACCTTTCCAAAATTTCCAGGTGCCATATGACTCCTGGAAGATTAACTTGGGTCTCACAATGAAACGCAAATCTAATTTATAGCCTTCATACCATGCCTAGAGAGGCTAATGATGCCTGTTGGGGCTTCGAATTTAAGCATGACTTGGTAGATGTAGGTGACGAATGTACCTCTTGGCAGGCTTATTAAAGAATCTCTTTCAAATGCACACACACACACGAATGTCCAATCCATAACTCATAGACTCGTAGTAGCTTCCAAGTACCTAGAAGCATCAAGGGTTTTCTAGAAGGTTGATCATTACCATTCTGTGTGCAAGTATCCTAATGACAGGATCAAGATTCTTCATGACATGCAATCTCTGTGGTCAGAATATCTTGAGGCAAGCAATACTGAAAGGTTGCAACTTTGGAAATCATGAAGTTTAAGTTTTGGTGAGGTGGATCATCACATGAAGGTTAGTGGACATCGGGATGTCCCAAGTAAAGGGATGAACTCTATCAAACTTTCTATTAAGAAGAACAAATTTGACATAGAGAAGGAGAGGTACACAGAAATGAACATGGAAGTGGAACCAATGATGAGAAAGGAAGCACGTCCTAGGAGTCACATCATATCTGCAGGATTAGATGGTTTTACAGGGAATTGGAACAAAAAACCTTTCTCATCCTCTAAATATGGTGGTAGTGTGGGTACTACTCTTGGAAGCCAGGATGGAATGGATTTTAATAGGAAAAAGAAGACAAGTAAAATCATGGAGAACTATCTGTGGATTTTTAGGTTATTTTTTTATCCCTTCTTCTTTGAGAGCATGGATTCTAAACTTCCGTAATCATTTGCTTCTCGTCATCAATATGACCCTATTTCAAGGTGAATAGGTAAAAACAACAATGAAATTATCTGTGGAACATACATTTTGCATTGGGCTATAGGATTGTTTCATTTTTGCACTTACTTTACGCATGATTACCATTGGTACCATGGTTGCATCCAACACAAGGCCGGATGTATAGTATGCAGTTTCCCAGTTGAGTGGATTCAAGCATAGCCCTGGCACTAAGCATTGGCAATCGGTGAAACCCATGTTTAGATATCTCAAAGGCACTTTGAGTTTAGGTCTCTTTTATGGCAGAGATATTCAATCATGCTTGCATGCTTTTACAGATAGTGATGGGGCTCGTTGTTATGGTATAACATGTCCACTAGTGGTAATTTCTTTGTCCTTGTAGACTCACGCATATCTTGGTTGAGTAAGAAGCAACCTATAGTGGTGACATCTAGTTGTGAAGCCTAGTACAATACAATATGTACTCACTTCCTCTCCTCTCTACATTAGGTGGAATACAATAAAGCAACCCTTTGTAAGGCTCGCTTTGGAAATCAAATGACCATCAAATTTTACTATTGAATTCAGAGGCCGCTTGATGTGAATTGAAGGGAAAAGGAAGAGAGATTGCACGCCGCTAAAGATTGCACATACAACTTTACTGCAAATTTCACGTTTAATTTTTTTTTTTAAATGGAGGTTCAACCTATTGGTGTAAATGCCAAGCCTTCACACTTGGCAAGGAATTGAAGAAGTTATGTGGGAGAAAATCATCTCCAAGTGGTCACTCGTCATTCTCTACACATCTCCTAAAAAGTCAGGTGTAAGATTCTACTTGCTACCGACATTGCTCTGTGTATAGTCAATCATTTTACGTGATTCCACTTCGAAACATTAGCTTTCTAAGCTAGTTAGGTACCCTCTAAAGGAATATTTCTAATTGCTACTGTACTGGGAGTATTGAGCAAAACATCGAGCAAGTATCAACACCAAAATAGTAAGTTTTTGGTATCAAGCAAGTTGCAAACTTATCTGTTTTGATCAAATGGTTTGAAGCATCATCTTCAAAGTAC
Organism: Ceratopteris richardii; assembly: GCA_020310875.1. Taxonomy (NCBI): domain Eukaryota; kingdom Viridiplantae; phylum Streptophyta; class Polypodiopsida; order Polypodiales; family Pteridaceae; genus Ceratopteris; species Ceratopteris richardii. The sequence goes on along the minus strand of CM035443.1, from coordinate 109,024,533 downwards.
ATAGGCACTTATTTAGTTTCATTGGAAAGCTAACAAAGGAATAATTTTCAAATATTCTTTAAGGAGTGGCAAAGCTGACAAGCCCCCCAAGGAGATGTGCAACAACATTCTTAAAAGGAAACAAAAGAGAGAATCAATCCCCTTGTTGCTATACTAAAATGGCGATGGATGCAATACAGAAGAAGAAAATATCCGAATTATTGAAGAACATTTTAGGAGACTCATAGGGATCTTGAATCCTCTCCCCCCTCATAGACATGACTGCATGGCGACCATCTCTAGGGCATCCTCCCATAGGATTCCACACAACCTTCAATCCTTGCTTGATGATCCTATCTCGAAAAAAGAAATCATTGAAGTCATTGATGCCCTTCCCAATGGGAAAAGCTCGAGGCTAGATGGGCTCACTAATGAGTTCTTTAAGTCCTTCAAGTTGGTGATGGCCCGTTCTCTTCATTTTGTCTGGCAAGAGGCACTCGAGTTTGGTGCGCTTCTGACTTGTCTCAACAATGGCATCATCAAGTTAATCCATAAGAAAAAGGAAAAAGAATAGAGTTGAGAACTTGCATCTGATTACGATGCTCCAAATAGATTATATGATCATTGTTAAAGTCATAGCCAATAGAATTTTTGGCCATCGAAGAGTTCAACTAAGCGAGGACCAAAAATGTTTCATCAAAAGCAGGTCAGTATTGGAAGCCATACGTGATATTTGGGAAGGTCTCCACTTCATGGATGAGTCAAGACAAGATGTGGTTTTCCTCAAGATCGATTTTAGAAAACCTTACAACAGGCTGGAATGGGATTATATTTTGCAATCACTTAAAGATCTCGGTTGTAGCTAGAAATTCACCAAGATGATCTCGACCCTATTGGGAAATGCGTCGACTCAAATTAATGTTAATGGCCATCTTTTGAAGGTGATCAAATTAAAACAATCGATTAGAAAAGGGTGCCGATTAGCTCGCTTTCTCTTTGCCATCGCCACAGAAGGGCTTAGCGGGCTGGTGGAACAACAGATGGACGTTGCTAATATCCAAGGCCTCTTGTTGCCCCATAACCATGGCTACATGAGCATGAGAATTTTTGTCGATGACATGAATGTGTTTGTTGACAATGAATGTACAAGGCTGGAGATGTTTTGGATGTTCTTGGATACTTTTTGTGATGCATTCGGATCCAAAATCAACCACTCAAAGATCTCTTTCAGAGCTATTGTCAGGATCCAACCCAACCTTCTCTTCTGACATCCCTATCAAAACATTCCTCCATGCCAAATTTTCTGGCTTCTTGGGATTCCCTTGGCTTTGGTATCTCATTGGAGTAGTGGTGGAGTTGGGTCTTGACTAGACTCAAAAGCAAGCTAAAATATTGGAGAGGTATGCAAATCAATCTCGTAGGTCACGCAATGGTTATTAACACGTTCCTCATTTCTTCCACCATTTACTTCCTCTCTTGTTGGAGACTGAAAGAGCAAGAGCTATCCAAATTGGAAAGTATTTGCAGAAACTTCCTTGGGATGGGAGATCACAATAGGAGGGTGGTGCCTAAAATCAAATGGTCCATCTTCAATAGCCAAAGGGATAGTGGGGGCCTTGGTATTCTGGACATTGGGTGCATGGCTAACAAACTTGTGCCTAAATGGATGATTAAGGCATGGTGCAATCGGGACACTTCATGGGCTAAATTGATCTTCTAGAACAAGAACACATTGATTTTTGTGGGATTCTTGAATTGAAATAATCTTGAAATTTTGATCCTTGTTTTTTCCCGATCCCAATTTTCTAGAGAGGCTCAAATCTAGTGTGCTCCCTCTGGAAGAGTTGGAATAAAGTCAAAAGCTTCATAAGAACCAGTGAAGATTGGAAGTGGGCGGCCGATATCAGACATAATGACTCTATCTGGTTTTCGATCCATGGCATCAAGAATGTGGAATCTTGGAACATTCAAAGCGCGAAGAGGGTCTAGAACAAAGAATTCGGAAAATGGAAACATCTCTGGAAACAAGACACCAACCAATGGATCAACTTCAAGGATATTGACCCTAGCGTCAGCATTACCTATGAAGAATGGAGTATTTTACAAAGCACATGACTTGCATGGAACCGCTCTAAAATCTGTCTTCTCATGAGTCACAACTCGCCATGCCCGGTGGGTCTCAAATGGCATAATGGTAATTGCCTAACAAAAATCTCGAATATCAAAGGAAACATCGATTATCAGTTCAACCTCAACAAGAAGTGGTGCCTGTCATGGACACGGCTGGGGTGGGATATGAAATTCATGGCTATCTGGCACCCCCGCATAGAAAACAAAAAGTATGCCCTCTTATGGAAAATTCTTCATCGGGGAATGTAGAACAACCTAAAGGCTAGCAAAATTTGTTGGGTGTGCCCCTAGTGCAAGCAATCTTGCTGATCCATTGAAGATGTTGTTCACATCTTCTTTACTTATCCCAACTCCAAAAAGCTTTGGCAGATTTTCAAGAAGAAAATGAGACTTCAAAAGCATATCAGCTAAAAAGAAGCTTTGTTGGGAAAAACAATTGGCTGCTCGATGACTCTCTTGAATGCCATCAAAGGGGAGGTCCTCTAGAAGATCTGGGAGGAAAGATGTGCTTATAAGTCACTCCCCCAAAGAGTGGTCCATTCAGAAATCATCGTTCCCCCTTAGTAAAAGAATCGCCAACTGTAAGAAATCCCCCCCCCCCCTTTAACCATCATAAAGTGCTCATTCTAATCAACAACAAGCTTAAACCAAAGTGGGCCCTGCATAAGGGTGATGAGAGGGTGATTAACCTTCTTTGTAATGCCATCTCAACTTTGTAAGATCTACCATTGCTTTGTCGGACTTGGGGGTCCCATGGGCACTAGTCCCCTTCACTTATACTTTTCTTTTCCCTTTATTTAATAAAAATCTGGGAGAGTAGGCTAAGGCCGAACTCCCTTCATATTAAAAAGAAAAATTTCTATTATATGCTCAAAATCCATTGCTAATTTTTTTAAATAAAGGAAGTTCAGCCTTAACCTACTCTCCAGGACTTGAATTAATTAAAAGAAAAGTACAAGAGAAGGGGACTAGTACCCCCGGGATGCCTCGAATCCCACACAATGGGGGTAGCTTTTACACAGTTTAGATGCCATTACAAAGAAGGTTAATCACCCTCTCATCCCCCTCATGCGGGGCCCACATGGGTTTAATCTTGTTATTGATCAAAAGGAGCACTTGATGATGCCTAAACGGGGGAATTTCTTACAATTAGCGATCCTTTTACCAAGGATGAACAATGATTTCTCAATCGACCACTCTATGGGGGAGTCACCCAAGTTACAAGCACATCTTTCCTGCCAGATCTTCCATAGGACCTCCCCTCTGAAGGCGTTCTCGAGAGTCGCAGAGCGACCGATCACTGCTCCGAGTAGAGCTAGCTTCCAACTGATATGTTTTTCAAGTCTAATTTTCTTTCTGACAATCTGCCAAAGCCTTCGTGGTAGACCTTACAAAGCTTACATGAAGTTATATAGGAGGTTGATAAACCTCGCATCCCCATCATGTAGAGCCCACTTGGTTTTAAGCTTATTGTTGACATACTATAGCTCTTTTTGATGTCTGAAGGGGTGGGGTTTTCATACAATTAGCAATTCTTTTGCTGAGAAGGAATAAGGACTTCTCGATCGACCACTCCTTGGGGGTATTGCCACAGTTATGAGTGCATCTTTCTCGCCAAATCTTCCAAAGGATCTCTCCCCTGATTCATTCCACACTGCCACAGAGCAACCGATCACTTCACCGATGAGGGCTTGCTTCCAATTGATTTGTTCTTGGAGTCCTAGAGAACAACCAAGGACCCTCCATAACCGAAGGGATTTAGGGCAAGCAAAGAATAGGTGAACAATATCCTCTTTGCTATGGCAACATTGCTTGCATCAGGGCAGAAAACCACAGATCTTGTTAGCTTTTGCATTGGTCCATATTCCACAGTGCAAAATTTGCCATACGAGAACCAAATTTTTGTTTTCAATGAGAGGGTGCTAGATAGACATAAATTTCATATCCCATCGAAGTCACGTCCAATTGAGACACCATTTCTTGTTGAGACCGATGTGAATGTCATTGCGAGCTTCGACATAAGGAAGCTTGGAGAGGCGATTGCCATTATATCATTAAAGGCCCATTAGGTGCGGAGCATCATGTCCCATAAGTAATCAGATTTTAGAGCGGTCCCAAGCATGGTGTTTGCTCAATAAGACATCCCATTCCTTGTACATGACTGCAACATTTGGGTCAAGGTCCTCAAATTCCACCCATCAGTTCGTGTCCTATTTCCAAAGGTCCTTCCATTGCTTGAATCCCTTATTCTAGAGTCTCTTGGCACTTAAGACATTCCAAGGCTCCACGTTTCTCATGCCTTGGATGGGGAACCAAATAGAGTCATTTTATCTTATACCTACAACCCACTTCCAATTTTCACTGATTTTGATGTGAGGTTTGAATCTGTTCCAACTCAACCACTAGGATCTTACCAGGATCGATCCTTTGGGTGAGACTAGAATTAGAGAGATTAAGAGGGTGAGGATGTCAAGGTTTTTCTATCCACGGTAGCCCACCAAATTAATGGCGTTCGTGTTTCTGAAAATTAATGTGGCCCAAGAGGAATCTCTGTTGCACCACACCTTAATCATCCACCTTTGCCGCAAGTTTATTGGCCATGCTACCAATGCCCATAATACCCAAACCTCCACTCTTCTTTCGGCTAGTGCATTTGGACCATTTGATTTTAGGCACTCCCCTCCTATTATGGTCCCTAGTCTAGAGAAAGTTCCTACAAGTACTTTTCAATTTGGCTAATTCTTGATCCTTCGGTCTCCAACAAGAAAGAAAGTATATGATTGAGGATATGAGCAACGTTTTGATCACCATGGCCTGGCCAACAAGATCAATTTGCAAACCCCTCCAATAGTTAAGTTTATTATTAAGTTTGGTGAGGACCCAAGCCCACCTTTGTTCTAGAGTAACACCAAATCCCATGGGCATACCAAGAATGCAAATGACCTGACTCGGTTGAATGCTTTGGCATCTCTACACATTGAGGAGATTGGGTTGATTCCCTTTGATAGCCAAATGGTCAGTTTTGGATGATACTGCTCTGTTGAATGCTAAAAAGAGAGATCAAGTGCATATTGTGCAGGAAGCACTCCATCATGCCAAGAAGGAGAGATTCTGCCAAATGCAAGAAGAAATAGAGGCAAGTACATCAAAAACAAAAAGAGGATTTGGTTACCACAATTGAGGCAAAACAATGACAAAGACTACTAAAAATGAAGTTGAACAATGAAGATGGGAAGAGCAAAAACAATAGTAGTAACTACAACAACCACAACCACAACCACAACCACAACCACAACCACAACCACAACCACAACCACAACCACAACCACAACCACAACCACAACCACAACCACAACCACAACCACAACCACAACCACAACCACAACAACCTCCAAAATTGCAACAAATGACTTCTCATAGGACAAAAAAAGAGATCAATTCTCACAAGCTAGTGAGTATGCAAGAATGATTAGTTTTCCTAGTTTTAACAAGCGATGTCTAGACCCATGGAAGATGCAATCAGGGTGATTCCAACTATTGATGATTGGATGTTCCTCCATCATCTATGCTTGGTTCATGAAGGATTTTGAAATTTACTCAAGTACTATTGCAAATGCACCTTCATTGCTGACAATATGTTCGTTACAAATGGAAAAGGATAAGCAAGCTCAAAATACTATCTACGCACAAATGGAATAGATGGATGCAGAGTTGCTATTTTTAAAGCAACAGAACGTAGAACTATAGGATGCTTTGGCTCACTATGGCAATATTCTAGAAGAAGAAGTATAGGCTTTGAAGTCCAAAATAAATGATTTGGAAATACATATTGAAGAAATCTCAGAAGATCATCGAGAAATTATATAGCCATTACAAGTTGTGCAAATGAACTAAGGAGAGTTAGAGTTGATAAGGATAATTTGAAGAACTAGGCTGCTACTTTACTTATCGAGAAGATTTTTTCTCTGATCAGGTATTTCCTTGACAAGGAATTTGCATGTTGCCTTTACCAAAATTGAAGGAATAAAGTATTTAGATAGTCAATTATAAGAAGCTATGCATTTGATCACAAAAAATACTCAAACTTTAGTACATAAGGAAGTTCAAATAATTGAGCTTAAGCAGAATCAAGCAGATCTACAGAAGACTCTAGAAAATAAACATGCTAAAGTGGAACAAAAGAATATAGAGATTCAACAATTATGGATGTAGACTAAAGAAGCAGGTGCAACATTTTGTGATCTTTTGGATAAATTATCAATAAAATTCTTGAAATCTAAAGTGAAAGCAATAGCCTAGAAAACTCACTTATCAAACGATCCTAACGAGGAGCTTTTTTGAGAAATAATAGATTGCAAACTAGCTCAATTGCATGAAATTTTTTATGAGTTTTTGTATGATTTAGGTAGAACACAAAATCCACCTTTGGATACAGATGAAATGTAATTTAGGGGGTTCAAGTCCACCGTGTGTGCTAGTGTTAGTTTGGTACCAATGTGGCTACCCAAATTTATGCAATGATCCTAATTTTGATATTCAACCCCATATTATGTAACACACAAGTGAGTGTTAGAAAAGGAACCAAAGATAGGAAGAGAGTAACACAGAAGGAAGAAGTTAATTCTATAATCAATTCTATTGTTGCAATCATTGTAATGCAAAAAAACTTTTCTTTGACATATTCTCTATCTAACTATATACTTTGTTATATCTATTTGTAATTTATTTCAATTTAAGCAATGTTTTGAAGTGCTATTCAAGGAATAGAAATGCATTGAAAATTATCTTTAGCAATCCCAATTCCCTGAACCCAAATTTTTGTAAAGATAATACCGACAAACAGCCTTCCATTGCAAAATGCAGTGATCTCCATAAAACAAAGTTGATTGTCCCTCCTCAAGGAAGTATGTAATCCACTAAACTTAGCAAAAAATTTCCTCTCCATGTTGCATGTGAAACTTTCATAAAAAGCATGTGTCTTAGTGGTCAATTGCTCTGTTTAGTGGTATCTACCAAGTAGAAGAAAAAGCAATGAAAAGACATATATGTCGACAACAAGAACATGGTTAAAAATTCCAAACTACTTTTGAGAGGCAAAAAATATTCAATTTTTCAACTTGCACAGTAATGTTAGAGATGCCCAAGGTCCAAATTGCCCTCCAAATATTGCAAGGTTTATTGACCAAATATAATAAAGCCTGATGATCAGTGAAAAACTTGAACTTGTTGGCCAATAGATAGTGTCTAAACTTCTTCACAACATGTACCATGTGTAAACCTTCTCTTTTGGTTGTTGTATAATTTCTTTCAGCAACGATATGCTATAGGCAAATCTAGATTTCCTTCTCCTATGGGTTGTGCTAGCACACATCCTATTGCATGATTGGATGCATCTACATGGACATGGAATCGTTTATTCCAATTAGGAGTGGTCAGTATTGGTGCTATGCACAAAGGTATCTTCAACTCATTGAAGGAATTTTCACATTTGTCATTCCACTCAAATTTCCTCAATAGTGCGTAAAGAGGTTTAGATATAATGTGGATAAACTTGCGGTAATATCCAGAATGGCCCATAAAGGCTTGGACTTGCTTAAGATTCCTTGCTCTTAGCAACTCTGTTATGGCTCTTACTTTGTCCTCATCTGTTGATATTCCGTTCTTAGAAAGAATATGACCTAAGATCTTACCTTGACGTACCATGAATACACACTTTCCTGGGTTTAGACAAACTCGATATTCTCTACACTTGTTGAAGATCTATTTTAGCTCAGGGATATGGTATCTTCTTTCTTGGGAATGAGCACGTAGATCATCCACATATATTTCCAAGCTCTTTCGCAAGAACTCTTTGAAGACATGACACATGAGCCTTTGGAATGTTGCAGGTGCATTGGTGAGCCCAAATGGCATCACATGATATGCAAAAATTCCCCACTCTTTGGCAAAGGTCGTTTTGTGTTGAACTTTTGGGGTGATGACTACTTGGTTGTAACCTGAAAATCAATCAAGGAAGCTATAAACTTCCTTGCCTACAACAGGCTCCACTAAATGTTCATTGATTGGAAGTAGATAACTATCTCTCATTGTAGCGGCATTAACTTCTTTAAGGTTAATACAAACTCGCAACTTTCCATTCTTCTTGGGCACCACTACAATGGGGGACACATATTCAGTATGCTCAATCTCATAGATAAATCCAACTTCAATCTGGTCTATCCATTTCTTCTTTTATTTTGTTCACATAAGTGTTGTTATATGTGTAGGGCTTCTGTTTGGTGGGCTTAGCATCAGCTATCATGGGGATTGTATGAGAAAGTATTATCGGATCTACTCCCTTCAAGTCTCTATAGTGCAATGCAAACACATCCCTATATTCCCTTAATAAAGCTACCAACTCTACGTCTTCTTCTTCTACTCTTAGGTCTTCTCCCATGTACGTATATCACTCTTCATTCTCTTTAATGGTTACTACAATTTTCTTAGTCTTTTCTTTATTATCATGAGATTCTCCTATGATGGCCTCTCTCTTAGGCATTCATACCAAAAAATTTTGGTCTTCAACTTCATATTTCTTGAACTTCTCTGGTACTTCAAACAATGATTTTTCCTCTTCTTGTTTCACTAATTTTCTATTCTTTTTCTTTTGATCACTTTCACTTCCATCCTTTGAATGTACCGTTTTGGTGCTTGCGAGCGATTCTTCTTCTTTTTGGGTAAACACTCCTACATCTTCTAAATAGTGTTTTTTCGAGTTAAAGCAACTATCATCACAATGGACTCTAGATCATCATCATTCTCGTCTTCTTCTATGACTTCACTAGGGTCACACTCTTCTAGCACGGGCTAACACATGAACACCAAAATATCATAACCCTCCTAATCAAAATGAGGTTTCCACTGTTCCTCATTGACAACAACGTCCATGGTGGCTAAGATTTTTGGCCAGCCATGAGGCTCAAATTCCTCAACTAGAACGATCATCTGTGTGTAGGATGGGTCTCTAACTGGTCTATCTCCTGGCAAAGTTCCTTCTTCTCTCTCTTTTAGGTGTCTTTCCTCTTCCTCTACGACCTCGCACATCCACAAATGAGTATTTATGTATTTATGTATGTATTTATGTATGTATGTATGTATGTATTTATGTATGTATGTCCATACATACATATGTACGCATGTATGTATGTATGTATATATGTATGCATGTATGCATGTATGTATGTATGTATGTATGTATGTATGTATGCATGTATGTGTGTATGTATGTATGTATATGCATGTGTATTTATATAGTGGTGTATATAATGCCTGATGATGAGAATAATTCTAGTAGCATTTCCCCTAGATGTGGAAAATAAAATTCATGTAAGGCATGCAAATCTATAACCAAGTAAAGCAAATAGGCCATACTAAACACCACCTACAAAAGACTTCTTTTTACACTTTCTAAAAATCAAATAAGATGCACTTGACATAATTGAATCTACTTGGAGAGAAAAAATCCACTAACAAGAAATATTCTAGTATGTGTAAGGGTGTATATGTGTATGTGTATTTATGTATGTATCTATGTATCTATGTATGTATGTGAGTGTTTATGTGTGTATGCGTATGTGTGTGTATATATATATGTGTGTGTGTATGTGTGTGTGTGTGTACACACACACACACATATATATATATGTGTGTGTGTGTGTGTATTCATGCATGCATGTATGTATGTATGTATGTTATATGTATGTATGTATGTATATATATATATATATATATATATATATATATATATATATATATATATATATATATATATATATATATATATATATGTGCGTGTGTGCATGTATGTCTATATGTATGTTTATATATAGTTTGTATGTGTATGTGTATGTGTGTGTATGTGTGTGTATGTGTATGCATGTATATGTGCATGTATATGTGTATGTGTGTATGTATGTATATATGTATATATGTATATTCGTCAAGTAAAGATACTACGAGTTCTACATCTGGAGTCATTTTCCACATGTTGTGCATGAAGACATGAACCATTTCTCCATGTTAGTAGCTATGGAAAAAGGCCAAAGTGATAAAAGCTAAGGTGATAACAAGAACCCACATCAAATGAACAGTTTCTATCTCCCCATCCTCTAGATTAAAATGGAAGGAAAATTAACATGAGTTTACATTTTGAAGAATAAAAAACATCAATCAATTTGAAAACTTATTCTTTCAACCTTTAATAGTTACAATCTACTTTAACTACACAAGATAACATACAATAATTGTACAAGTATATCATTATTAATCCTTGAAGAACCTAAGAGGTAACCTCTTTGGCTCTTTAGCATTGAATATTTTTCCATCTTTGATTTGGAAACCTTCAAAATCTTCTAGCTAAATTTGATTCTCCCATCTTATAGACAACCTAATACCTACCTTGCTAACTGCTTCATGAACTTTGAAGACAAATGTATGTCTGAGATAATGTGGTATGGCCAATGTGGCCATGTGAGATCTAATTGTGTTTTTTGATACATTGTTGCATTGAGAAAATAGATGTATCGAAAAACATAGATAGATCTCACATGAACACATTAGCCATACCATATCAACTAAGTCTTACATATTTGTCTTCAAAGTTCATGAAGAACTTAGCAAGGTAGGTATTAGGTCATCTATAAAATGGGAGAAGAAAAATTATTTGGAAGATTTTGAATATTTCCAAATCAAAGATGAAAAAATATTTGATGCCAAGGAGCCAAAGCGGATTCTCTTCTTACAAGTGGCTTTCAGTTTTTTGCATTCTATTATGTTAGGTACGTTCTTACCTCTTAGGTACTCCAAGGATTAATAATGATATGCTTGTACAATTATTGGATTCTATCTTCTGTAATTTACCTATTGAAGGTTGAAATGAATAAGTTTTCAAACTGATTGATGTTTTTATTATGGAAAATGTAAACTCGTGTAGATTTTCCCTGCATTTCTGAACTATGAAGTTAACTTGTATATTGATCCCTTTTTTTTTGAGATTCAAATAATAGGAGATATTGTATGGTAGAAAGAAATAAGAGAAGATCTGACATACCACCTGAGATGTGGTAGTATTTTTGTAGATAGCTATGCCTTTAGGAATCATTTTCTGAGTCAAAGGTATGCAAACTAGTTTATATTACTTTGAGTTATAATTCTCATATGTTTTATAAATATTCTACCTTTAATCTATGTAATCTTGTCTCATTAAATAAAAATAGGCTATTGCAAAGAATAGAGTTGAATCAAGTCAAATGTCGCGCTTGGGCCAAATGGACCATCACGGTTTTGTTGCTACATTTGTAAGTATATATACTATTGAAAATATATTTTCTGTTTTATTTGAAACACTAATCATTAGTCTTCTTTATTTGTTTCAATGCAACAAAAGGATTAGGGTCGTTATCCTACAAAAAAGGAAACTGAATTTGCTACATATTTTTGATATCAAATTCTAAGTGAGAAGATAACAGATCATCTAGATGATTTTGTGAGTATTATTAAATTTGATATAATTTATTTTATTTTTATTGATGTTTTTAATGTTTTTGTTTATTTATGTTTGTTATATGTAATGCAGTATCATGAAGAGGTCGATATGGATGAGGTGGAGAGACAAACGTAGGAGGGATGATATCGATCATCATAAGGTGTTGAACCCTCTACCGATGATACCTCTTTAGATACATCAGATCATGCGGATGATCAAAATGATGTGGATGATCATAGTGATGTGGATGATCATAGTGATCTAGATGATCATGATCAAGGAGGGAATTTAGATGATTGACACTTTACATTGGATGTATTTTTTACATTGATATGCACACACACACACAAACACACACACCCATGCATATATATATATATATATATGTGTGTGTGTGTGTGTGTGTGTGTGTGTGTTCCCATATGAGTTATTGTTTTAAATTGTGTATAAGCTCTGAATTCATAATTTCAATAATTTTGAAGTTTCTATGGTTTGAATTATATGATTGAAATGTACTAATGATTTTCATCACAAATTATATTTAACATGTGATTTATTACTTTAATTGTATAATTCATTCATATTATATGTCTATTTGTGTGTATATGTATGTATGTACATGTAATTTTGTGTGCATATGTATGTATGCACATATAGGTATATATCTATATTTGTGTATGTGTGTATGTGTGTGTATGTGTTGTTGAGATATCAAGTTCAACATGTGATGATCTAGGATGACACGTACTAGTTTTTCGGTTCTCTGACATGTATAGTGGTCACGCTGATATATTTCAGGGATACTTCCCTGAGCTTTATTAGATTTATCTACCGAGAGTGATGGCACATTTGTTCCTTGCCAGCTCACTCATTCACGAACATTAGTTTTTTCCTTATGTACTGATCTTTATATATTGCACTTGTTGTATTCTTGCTTTCAGGTCATTCTTGTACATTCCTTTTTATGTAATAGAAGAAGAAGAAGATTACTCTTCCTTGCCTCAATTTGAGTGTGTGTGCTTCTCCTTGAGAGTGAGAGTGTGTGTGAGAGCTCTCTTCCTTATCTCCTTCCTCGTGACATGGTATCAGAGCCAGCGTGGTTATAGAGAGCTCGTGGAGAAGGCGATGATGAAGAGTACACAGCAAGGCATGGAGAAAATGCGATTCACAAATGACCTCCGTTTGCTACAAAAATCGGCGTGAAGGTAGAAGACCTCAAAATATTTTCATGAGTTATTCCTTTAGGGTCACTTGTTTTTGTCAGATAAAAGCTTCGGAGCCATCTCTACCTCCATTTCGAGCCCGCAAGGTGGGGCCCACAGAAAAACCAAGTCAGTTTCAAAAACTGTAACTTGCATCGTGTTCGGAAACACTCATATATTCGAGATCCAAAATTTCAAGCGATTTCGTGTACTATTGATACACGAAAACTATGTTTTTCTGAGATCGAATTGTCACGTCATACTGCAGCAGTGTTCAAGCAGAAGTGCTTCTTGTAGTGTTTTGGAGTGTTGTGAATTGCTTAACAAATGACAAATGCAAATGGAATGAGTCAGCTTATGAGCGATAAGCTAGACAAGAACAACTTGCATGCTTGGAGATTCAGAATGACGAATTTCCTGATGGGAAAAGGCTACTGGAAGTACATCGAAGGAGAGAATGAAAATGCTCCGCAGTTACCAGAAAGGAATCAGACTGCAAATCAGGTAAGAGCATATGAGGAATGGAATCAAGGAGCATGAAAGGTAATGTACTGGCTATCTGTTAGCCTACAAGATAGCATGATTGGACACATACAGGATGCCAAGACTCCAAAAGAGGCTTGGAGCAGTTTGGTCACATATTATGAGACCAATACAAAGGCATGGAAATTGCAACTCAAGAACGAGCTACATACATTGGAGAAGAAGAGCATGTCGATAAGTGACTACACCTTTAAAATCAAAAGCATATGTGAGTCACTTGCATCTATTGGAGTGAATGTAGATGATGATGATAAGGTGGAAGTATGCCTTCATGGTTTAGGAGCTGCATATAAGTAGTTCAGAACTTCTATACAACCCAAGGAAAATATTCCAAATTTTGCTGATCTCGTATCTATGCTGATTATTGAAGAAAAGAAACTTGGTGAGGATTCAAAGTCCCAAGGAAAGCCCAATTTTGAGCAGGTATTCTACTCTAGGAGAGGAAGAGGCAGAGGTAGAGGTTCAGAAGGGGAAGAGGAAATAGTAACCAAGACCAAGGTCAACAACAGAATCATGTCTGGTATGTTGATTCAAGTGCTTCAAATCACTTGGGAAGGTAAAACATCTTGCTGATGTGCTGCATATTCCAAATATAACAAAGAATCTAGTTTCTGTTGGACAAATGGTTAACAAGGGATTACAAGTCAGGTTCAATGCTGATGGATTATATGTAGAGGAGTACAAGCAGGATGGACGATTGGTTGCCAAAGAAACAAAGTGGGTAGGATGTTCACCTTAAATGTAAAGATTCCTAAAATCAATGCAGCCATGTTTGCAAAAGGTGCAGGAGTTATTGTTGATATAGAGATCTGGCACAAACGAGTTGGACATGCAAATTTGCAAAGGCTGAAACTGATGCAATCAAAGGAGATTTTCCATGGACTACAAAATTTCAATGTTGTAGAAATGCAAAAGGTATGTGTAGCATGTCAATTTGGTAAACAATCAAGAGCATCATTTCCACATGACAAGCATGTTAGTGAGAATGTACTAGAAGTAGTACATACAGATGTTTGGGGTCCAGCAAAGACCACATCTATGGGCGGTTGCAGGTTTTATGTTACTTTCATTGATGACCATACACACAAAGTATGGGTATATTTCATGAAAGAGAAGAGCAAGGTGTTCACACACTTCCAAAATTTTAAAGTTATGGTGGAAAAGCAGATAGGGAAGTACATTCAGACATTAAGATCTAATGGAGGAGGTGAATACATGTCAAATGAGTTCAATAGTTTTCTAAAAATCCATGGAATTCGACGTCAGTTTTCATGCAGGTACACACTACAACAGAATGGTGTTGCTGAAAGCAAAAATAGATATATTGCAGAAATAGTAAGAGCCTTGATAGCTGAAAAGAATATGCCTCATTGTTATTGGGCAGAAGCTCTCCATACTGCTGTATACATCATGAACAGAACTCCAACTGCTGTTGTACATCAAGTTACACCTTAAGAGAAGTTTAGTGGTAAAAAGCCAAACTTATCACATTTGAAAGTTTTTGGTTGTATTGCATATGTACATGTTCCAGATGAGTTGAGGACAAAGCTTGATCCGAAAGCAGAAAAATGTGTCTTCATTGGATACTCCCTTGAGAAAAAGGGGTACAAATGTTATAACCCACTCACATGACAAGTGAAGGTGAGCAGAGATGTGGTATTTGATGAAATGTCAAGCTTCTATGCAGATGCCAAAGAAGGACTGAATCTTGAACCAAATGACAAAGAAAATGCTGAAAAATCAAGTGCAGAATCTCAAGTTTTGAGTGGACCGGATGCATCACCAAGAAATAGTTCCAACTCAAATCCATGGAGTGGAAGATTGTGTGGAAATTTCAGTCCAACAAATTCATCAAGTACATCCAAGAAAGGTAAAGAAAAGCTTTCTACTGGTAGTAAAACATGTGCAGGTTTTGAAGATGTTGATGGAGATTCAAGTGCTTGATGAGGAACTTGGATTGCCCTCTATGAAGACTCCAAGAGTAAGAAGGGCACATGCGATGTTACAAGGAGAAGTGACCCAGGACCAAGAAGATCTGGGAGGATGCGTAATTCAGTGCAACGATTGACATATGATAGTTACATGACTCACCATTGTGCCGACATGACAAAGGTAATACAAGATGCTGAACCTTCTTGTTTTGAAGATGCAATTGGTAATGCTGATTGGGAAAAAGCTATGGATGAGGAAATGGCTGCACTTTATGGAAATGATACATGGAAGTTGGTTCCATTGCCACAAGGAAAGAAACCCATAGGCTGCAAATGGGTTTACAAGGTAAAGCATAATGCTGATGGTAGCATAAGCAGGTCTAAAGCACGATTGGTAGTTAAAGGATATGCAAAGACATATGGCATTGATTATGAGGAAACATTCAGCCCTGTAGCTAAAATGTCTACTGTCAGAACACTTGTTGCATTAGCTACAACAAAAGGATGGACTTTGCATCAGATGGATGTGAAGAATGCTTTCCTATATGGTGAGTTACAGGAAGAAGTATATATGGACCAACCACAAGGATATGAAGATTCAAAGCATCCAGAATATGTTTGCAGGTTGCAAAAGGCTTTGTATGGGCTGAAGCAAGTCCCTCGTGCATGGCATGCAAGGATTGCTGATTACTTAACCAACATTGGGTTTTCTATGTGTGATGTAGATCACTCACTATATGCAAGGAAGGCTGATGATGGCATCACTATTGTGGCTATTTATGTTAATGACCTGATTGTAGGTGGTGATAATGAAGGAAGCATCAAAGAGGTAAACAACTTCTTATGCAGGAATTTGACATGAAAGATCTTGGTGTGCTGTGCTATTTCTTGGGCATTGAGTTTATACATAGAGAAACAGGTATATGGATGTCGCAAAGGCAATATGCCTTGAATATGCTGCAAAAAGTGTGGTATGGCTGATTGTAAGCCAATTTCTATGGGATTAGATGAGAATTTGAAATTGGATACTACATCAGGTGAAGCATTGGAAAATGCTACTATGTACAAGAAAATTGTGGGAAGTCTTATATATCTCACAATTACAAGGCTTGATCTAAGCTATACTATTGGACTTAAAAGTCAATTTATGCAGGTTTGTAGGAAGCCACATTTGGATGTTATGAGGTGCACTCTATGTTATGTGAGTGCTACTTTGGATTATGCATTGTTTTATGAGGCTGGTGTAGATTTGCAAGTTTATGGATACATCGATGCAGATTGGGATGGTAGCATTCCAGATAGAAGATCTACTAGTGGTTTTCTATTCTCACTCGAGAGTGCAGCTGTTACATGGAGCAACAAGAAGCAACCCACTGTTGCTTTGTCGAGTACAGAGGCTGAGTATAGAGGTGCTGCAATGGGAGCATGTGAGGCATCATGGCTAGAAATGCTACTTGCAGATTTAGGTGTGGAAGTGGGAAAGCATATCATTATTTTATTGTGATAATCTTAGCAGCATACAACTAGCACGGAATCTTGTTTTCCATGCTAGAACAAAGCATATCGAGGTACAAATTATCACTTCATCAGAGAGAAGGTATTAGTAGGTGAGAAGGTATTGATCTTGTTTATGTGAGAACAGATCAGCAGGTTGCTGATATTTTTACCAAATCACTTGGAGCTGAGAAGTTGAAGAAGTTTCGAGAGATGCTTGGATTACAGGATATGGCATTGAGCTTGAGGGGGAGTGTTGAGATATCAAGCTCAACATGTGATGATCCAAGATGACACGTACCAATTTTTCGGTTCTCTAACATGTATACTGGTCATGCCAATATATGCCAGGCATACTTCACTGAGCTTTATTAGATTTATCTACCAAGAGTGATGGCACATTTGTTCCTTGCCAGCTCACTCATTCACAGACATTAGTTTTTTCCTTATGTACTCATCTTTATATATTGCACTTGTTGTATTCTTGTTTTCAGGTCATTCTTGTACATTCCTTTTTATGTAATAGAAGAAGAAGAAGATTATTTTTCCTTGCCTCAATCTGAGTATGTGTGCTTCTCCTTGAGAGTGAGAGTGTGTGTGTGAGCTCTCTTCCTTATCTCCTTCCTCGTGACATGTGTATGTGCACGCACACACACACACACACACACACACATATATATATATATATATATATATATATATATATATATATATATATATATATATATATATATATATATATATATATATATATATATATATATATATATATATATATATATATATATATATATATATATATATATATATATATGTGTGTGTGTGTGTGTGTGTGTGTGTGTGTGTGTGTATTTATGTGTATATGTAGATGCTTTTGTATCTGTCTCTATGCATATATATGTATGTATGTGTATGTGTATATTTATATGTATGTGTCTATATGCATGTGTATGTGTGTGTGTGTGTATGCATGTGTATATATATGAGAATGCATGTGTATATATATGAGAATGCATGTGCATGTGGATGCATGTCCATGTGCATGTTGTTGATATATTTAGGTAGTGATGTGTGTGAACACTCTAGGAACGTTGGGGCACTTTTTTCCCTCTTTAGGAGGTTTTTCTCTCGCCTTGTATATATGCCTATTGCCCTAATGGGCTACTTATCTTTGTACATTCTAGTGGTAATACATTCAATATTGTATGTTGTGCTCCAAGCTTCTTCTTCGTCCTTGTGTTGATTGCATGCTTGCATAGATGTCTAACTCCAGCAATTCGTATGAGAGCAGGTCCTCGCTTCATCTGGGGTTTCGTTGACACCTCTTTGGTTGTAGTCTTAGAATTGCACGAAACTTGGTAAGCATACTCAGGGTGTTTTAGAGATCAAAACCGCTTCGCTGTGTCGTACCAAAATTGTGATATGAGCTCCTTTCGGTCTCCCAAGGCACTACCACAACACTTGTGTAGGCTATTTTGCCTTTTTGTGCCAAAGATATATACCAGTTTCGGTTCGCTACTATAAGCATCTTCAAGTCTGCTACATGTTTAATAGAACTCGTCAGGGTATTTTTGTTCAACTTTTTCAAGTAAAGTCATTTTTTTGCATCATGGTATTTTAATCAGTGGTCATGACTGAAAAGAGTGATGTATTTCGTGTGTTGGTTATTGAGGATAAGTTGGATGGTACGAATTACCCATTGTGGGCTTATATGATGCATCATTTATTGTTCACAAAAGAACTATAGAATATTGTGTACGGTGTTGAAAGGCTTCCTATTACACCTGCGAATACAAGTACTACAAATATAGGTAGTGATGCTGATGTAGATGGCGTTGAAGATGGTGATATTCTGTAGATTCCTATCCGTGCTATTGTTTCTATTGCACCTACTATAGAGAAAATTTGTTAGGATGGAAGAGATGCTCAGGCACATGCATTGATAGCTTTGTCTATCTAACATGCCATTATTCCTCACATTCAATCTTGCAGAATAGCTAAGGATGCTTGAGATACACTTACCACATTGTACCAAGCTAGGAATGAGGCTCATATTGCTTACCTCCGAAAACACTTGGAGAGTGAGCACATGAATGAAGGTGATTCTATGGATAGTTTTCTAACAAAGATCAAGGATTCGAAGGAACAATTGATTTCAATAGATGAAGTCCTTCTTGACAGTTGACTTATGCAGAGTGTTCTGAATGATCTTCCTGACTTGTATCAGAGTTTTGCTTCTACTCTTCATTTGATGATGAAAGGAAATCCAAATGCCTTAACATTTGAAGAGTTAGTTTCTTTTTTGTTGTAAGAAGACCAGTCTAGGAAGAATAGGTCTATTATGCATGTTGTAGATCAAGCTTTCTTGGCTAGTCAGAAGGGCAAAGGAAAATGGAGCTCCTCTACAAGTAAGCAAAAATTTGCAAATGTTGCACATTCAAAGAAGGAAGACAAAGATGAGAAGAAGTAAAAAAAGCGAAATTGTTTTGCAAATATTGTAAAGCAAATGATCATGTCATTAAGAGCTGTCCAAAACTAGCTGCTAAAGAGGCAACCTGTCAAATGATGGCATCATTATTGCTCCTAGCACTTTATGTCATGGGCTGTATAAAACTATGAAAGATCTATAAATTGTTCGACATGTGTAGTACATGATTCTCAGGCTATGTCAGATGCAAATCTTTGGCATGCACGCTTTGGTCATCTAAATTTTGCTAGTTTACTACGCCTCCAAAAAGCTAAAATGGTGTCCTCTTTGCACAAACTTGAGGCACGCAAAAAACATGCTTGCAAAGGCTTTATTTTGGGCAAAATGCAGCATTCCTCCTTTCCAAAAGTTGATTTAATTTGGGCTACTAAAAAATTGAAGCTTCTACATAGTGATGGCTATGGTCCTATGTAGACCCCTTCTTTTTGGAACTATCTTTACTTCATGACTTTCAGTGATGATTTTTCGAGGCATGCATGGGTATATCCATTCATGGCAGAGTCCAAAGTGTTTATGTGCTTCAAACAGTTTTTGGTTTTGGCTGAAAATCTGTCAGCATGTAAAATGGCCATCCTCCATTCTGATCAAGGGGGGGAATATATGTCTTCTTGATTTAATGCATTTTTGGCTGAATGTGGGATAAAACATCACTGTAAAATGCCATATACACCTCAACAAAATGGAGTTTTTGAACATAAGAATAGGTCACTCATGGAGATGGCGAGATGTATGGTAAAAAGTCAGCTTTACCACATAGTTTCTTGCTTGAGGCTATCATGTGTGAAGCATATGTACTTAATAGGTGTCCCACTAAAGCATTGCAATCTATCACTCCATATGAGGCTTGGCATGGTCGCAAGCCATTTGTTGCTCGTCTGCATGTTTTTGGTTGTTTGGCATATGCATTAGTGGGTGAGCAACATCATAAAAAACTGGATGATAATGCAATTGCAAGGAAACCTCTATTCCATGCTCGCGCTAAGCACATTGAGATGCACTACCGTTATGCCAAGAAGAGGTTCTTTGCATGAGAGATTAGTTTGGCATATGTGCCCATATAGGAGAACATTGCAGACCTTTTCGCAATGGCTCTACCTAGGGAGAAAATTCAAGCTCTATGCAAAGCTTTGGGCTTACTTCCTTTTGTGGACGGATTCCACATAGCTTGGAACTTCCTTATACATGAGTGCAAGTTCTTTGTTCATCGCATCACTCCTAGGGGGGATTCATTGATATATTTAGGTAGTGATGTGTGTGAACACACTAGGATCTCTAGGGCAGTTTTTTCCCTCTTTAGGAGGTTTTTTCACCATCTTGTATATACACCTATTACCCTAATGGGTTACTCATCTTTGTACATTATAGTGGTAATACATTCTGTATTGTGTGTTGTGCTGCAAGCTTCTGCTTTTTCCTTGTGCCATTCATGTGCTTCCAAAAACCTCGAACTCCAACTATACATACATACATACATACATACATACATACATACATACATACATACATACATACATACATATATATATGTATATATATATATATATATATATATATATATATATATATATATATATATATATATATATATATATATATATCTGTGTTATATATATATATATATATATCTGTGTTATATATATATATATATATATATATATATATATATATATATATATATATATATATATATATATATATATATATATATATATATATATATATATATATATATATATATATATATATTTGTGTGTGTGTGTGTGTTTGTGTGTGTGTATGTATGTATGTACACACACACACACACACACACACACACACACACATATATATATATATATATATATATATATATATATATATATATATATATATATATATATATATATATGTATATATGATACATATGTGTGTATGTATGTATGTATTCATGTATACACACACACACACACACATATATGTGTGTGTGTGTGTGTGTATGTGTGTTAGTATGTATGTATGTATGTATGTGTTGTTAAAAGTCAAGCTTCAATCTAAAAATTCGTGGGGAATCTTTTATGGACATGTGGAGCAATCAAAGGAAGCCAAAAGCCACGAGATTCCATCAAGAAAAGTCACTCAACCACTCCCCAAGTCATCTCAACTAATTCCTCCAAGTTAGGAGGCTGATTTGGAAAGGTAGTTCCTAGATTTTAGGGGCACACCTCTCACTATAAAAGGAGCATGTATCCCGACTTCTTTTGGGCCATCTTCTTGGAGTTTTAGCTCATGTAAAGTGAGCACTAAGTGCTGGAGTTGTGATAAGCAAGCCCCTTGCTTAAGCAACCCCCTTGCTTGCTTGTTTGTTTTCTTTTAGTAGGCATATCTATGTGTGTGCGCAGGCAGTGTTGCAACTCTCTACCCCTGAGTTGTTAGCATTGGTTCTCCCTCATATGGTATCCATTTGATGTAATTCTTGTCTCATTGGATAGCTATAAGAGTCTATTTTATGCTTACCAATTCTCTGGAGCATTCTCTGAGTAAGCTGGGAGCAACATTCATTTTAGTGAAGTTGTGTGATTGATATCTCTCTCTTTGTGTAGGCTCTGTTGGAAATATTTTGCTCTCTGTTGTAAGGGCTGGTTCTCCTTCTCTATGTATCCATTTGCTATGATTTTGGTGTCATTGGGTAGCTATTAGAGTCCTCTAAAGTTGACATAAGTTTGAGATTCATTCTCTGTATAATCTCTGAGAAAAGTTTGCTGGAGTGAAGTGAGGTCTCTGCTTGACTAGCAGTTGTGAGCATTCAACTAGCTCATGTTGTAGACATTGTTTCTCTTTGTGTAAGCATCCATTTCAAGTGAAATTTGTTTTGTTGGAAAGCCCTTGGTGTCTACTACAGGTCTACAAAAGCTCACTGGAGTTCTCTGCATAAGCTCTGAGTAAGAGCATTTTTGGTGTGCAGAGGTCAAAGAAGGATACCTGTGGAGGTCATTCGCGCTTCATCGTTGCTTAGGGGTTGAGATACTTCCCCCATCAGTGGTATCAGAGCATTTGGGCATCTTGGAGGTATCACATACAAGCAAGAAGACCTCTTGGAGTTGGTGGTTGAAGAGTTGCATCAACAAAAGCTTCTTGGAGGTAGCTCACATCAAGGGGGAGCTATTCTACTCAAATTTGCAAGAGCACAAGGTGTCCATCTAAGGAAAGCTTTGGATTGAGGTAACCTCAGAGCCTCATTTTCATTTTACACACATTGGAGCATTAGCCAAGGGCTAGGTCAAGTATCAAAGACTAGATATGGGAGACTTCAACACTCAAATTGAAAAGCTAGACAAAGGTAACTATCAACCATGGAGATTTAGGGTCTCCAACTATCTTATGGGCAAGGGCCTTTGGGGGTTGATTAGTGGAAGTGAACCAAGACCTAGGTTGGATGAGAATCCAACCAATGACCACAGAGAAGGGCCTTTAGGGAATGGAATGAAAGAGACAAGAGGGTTATCTTTATTCTTTCCCAACACATTAGCAATAGCATGATCGGCCATATCCAAGACCTGGATTCAAGCATGAAGGTATGGGAGACACTTGAAAGGCTTTATTCAACAAGCACCAAAGCAAGGAAGATCCAACTCAAGAATGAGCTCAACAACCTTAGGAAGAGCTCAGGGAGTAGCATAAATGACTACATACTTAAGGTCAAGGAGTTATCAGATGCATTGGGATCCATTGGAAGCCACGTAGACGATGACGATCTTGTGGCTTATAGTCTCAATGGTTTGAGAGATGATGAGAAGTGGAAACCCTTTACCACTTCAGTTTATGTAAGGGATAATCTTCCCGATTTTGAGCAATTGGTTGCTCTCATGGTCACCGAAGAAATGAACATAGGTGGAAGTTCAACTAAAAGCAAAGATGCACAAGTTTTCTATGCAGGTAATCAAAGGGGCAAAGGAAGACAAGGACAAGGAAGGGGCAAAGGAAGGTTTGGAGGAAGGCAAGGCCACTCAAGAAATCAAGGACATGACCAAGGCACCTCATCACAAAGAGGGAGAGGAAGATCAAGAGGAAGAGGAGGACGACATCAACAAAACAGGAATCAAGATGGCGAAGGATGTTACATATGTGGCAAGTTTGGCCACTATGCTAGAGATTGCTACCAAGGAGGAAACCAAAGGAACTATAATCAAGGTTCTTCATACAAAGGCCAAGGTAATTATGCTTCTACAAGTTCAGAAAATGACAATCTCTTGATGATGCACATGAATGGAAATTCAAGCAAAGTAGATAACACTTGGTATATTGATAGTGGATGTAGCAACCATATGAGTTGCAATGCTTCTTGGTTTACTAATCTACATGTTCCCAAAGGTAAAGGACATGTAGAAACAGGTGATGATACAGCCCATGAGATCTCCCATGTTGGAGATGTAGCTTTGGATGACAAGGAGGAAGGAAGATGTCTCAAGGATGTCTTGCATGTACCTACCATCACAAAGAACTTGGTGTCCGTTGGGCAAATGGTTGAAAGAGGCTATCAAGTAAGGTTCAACAAAGGTGGATGCTTTGTGGAGAACCCTAAGCAAGGTTACAAGGTCATAGCAAGAGGAAAGAAGCAAGGGAGACTCTTCACTTTGGAGGTAAATTCTCATTCTACTCAACATGTCTACTTCACATATGGAAACAAGAGGATTTCGGAGTTGGACTTGTGGCACAAGAGGATAGGTCACATCAACATACAAAGAATGAAGGAAATGCAATTCAAGAGGCTGGTTGAAGGTCTTCCCAACTTCCAAGGACAAGGTATGAAGCATTTATGTGAATCTTGTCAACTAGGGAAGCAAGCGAGACTTCCATTCAAGAAGAGTGGCTACATAAGCCAACATCCATTGGAGTTGATACATACAGATGTGTGGGGGCCAACGAAAGAGCAATCCATTGGAGGTAACAAGTACTTTGTCACTTTTATAGATGATTGCACAAGGATGGTTTGGGTTTATTTCATCAAAAACAAATCAGATGTGTTTACATGTTTCAAAGCATTCAAGGCAATGGTAGAGAAGGAAACAGGTACATATATCAAGAAGCTAAGGTCCGATGGAGGGGGAGAATATTTCTCAAATGAGTTTTCTGATTTTTTAATGGATCAAGGCATCAAGAGGCAAGTAACATGCAGGTACACACCCCAACAAAATGGAGTAGCAGAGAGAAAGAATAGATACATTGCCGAGATCGCTAGAGCAATGCTTAATGAGATGAATGTACCTAACATGTTTTGGAGTGATGCAGCAAATACCGCCGTGTATCTAATGAATAGGGCTCCTACCTCAGGGATCCATGGCTTGACACCATATCAAGCCTATTATGGTAAGAAACCTGATCTTTCCCACTTGAAGATATTTGGATGTACTTGTTATGTACATGTGCCAAGTGAATTGAGGCACAAGCTACAACCAAAGGCAGAAAAGTGTGTGTTTCTAGGATATTCAAATGATCATAAAGGTTACAGGTGCTTCAACCCAAATACAAAGGACTTGAGGATATCAAGGGATGTAGCATTTGATGAGCTACTCCCTTGGTATAAGAAGTATGATTGTATGCAGGACTATGAAGAAGAAAAGCATGGACATGATGAAGAACAAATCGACCTAGAGCTAAGCGGCCCAAGGTGTTCCATCAATGAAGATAGTTCAAGCATGAACTCACCATGGAGGGGGAGACCTTCATCAAGCTATGAAGCACAATCAATCAACAAAGGCAAAGCAACATTGGTGGAGTTGGATGAAGAAGGTAATGAAGTTGAAGATGATGAAGGACACATGATGGAGAAAGAAGCCACGTCAAAGAAAGAGATCAAGTTCCCAAGGCAAAGGAGGTTTATTCCTCCAAAAGGTGAAGAAAGGAAGTCTTCTAGAGTTAAGTATCCAACTCAAAGGTTTACTTATGATTCATACATGGCAACACATTATGCATATATGAACAAAGTAGTAGAAGATCATGAGCCCGATTGCTATGAAGATGCAAGCAGGTACACCGAATGGAAAGAGGCAATGCAAGAAGAGATCGACGCACTTGAGGAAAATCAAACATGGACTCTAGTGCCCAAGAAGGAGAACATGAAGGTAATAGGTAATAAGTGGGTGTATAAAGTAAAGAGGAATTCAGATGGATCTATTTCTAGGTTCAAAGCAAGATTGGTGGCTAAGGGTTTTGCACAAACCTATGGAGTGGACTTTGAAGAGACATTCAGCCCCGTGGCAAAGATGAGCACCATTAGGACACTCATTGCAATGGCTGCTAGCAAAGGATGGAAGCTCTTCCAATTGGATATCAAGAATGCCTTTCTCAATGGAGACTTGGAAGAAGAGGTATACATGGAGCAACCACTAGGTTTTGTTCATAAAGAGTTTCCACATCATGTTTGTAGGTTGAAGAAGGCACTTTATGGCCTAAAGCAAGCTCCAAGGGCTTGGAACCAAAGATTGGTGGACTATTTGATCAAATGTGGTTACAATCAATGCAAGGCGGATCCATCTCTCTTCATCAAACAAAGAGGAGAACTTGTGGTCTACATGTGTGTGTATGTAGATGATCTTATCATTACAGGTAATGATACAAAGGGCATTGAGGAGATCAAGGCAAAGCTTGGAAAGGAGTTTAGGATCTCTGATCTTGGAGATCTTAGGTATTTTCTTGGCATTGAAGTTGTATACAAAGAAGAAGGTATTATGCTCATACAAAGGAAGTATATTCTAGACCTACTTGAGAGGTTTGGGATGCTACATTGCAAGCCTATTTCAAATCCCATGGAAGTTAATGTAAAGCTAAGCTCCATTGATGGAGAGCCATTAGAGGATGTAACTTTGTATCGATCTATTGTAGGCTCTTTCAATTATGCCACAATAACCAGGCCTGACATAGCATATGGAGTTGGAGTGTTATCACAATTTATGCATAGTCCAAGGACTACACACTTGCAAGCTGCAAGAAGAATGTTGCGATATCTCAAAGCCACTATAAATGAAGGATTGTTCTACTCATTTGATGATGATATGCAGGTCAAAGCTTATTCCGATGCCGATTGGGCCGGTTCGAAGGAAGATAGAAGGAGTACAAGTGGTTACCTAGTCATGCTAGGTAGCAAGATCATCTCATGGATTTCAAAGAAGCAACCCACGGTGGCATTATCTTCCACTGAGGCTGAGTATAGAGCTTTGGCTCAAGTCACATGTGAGCTAATGTGGATTAAGAAGTTATTTATGGAGCTTAATTTGCAGGTTGACACATATCCAATTTTTTGTGACAACATGAGTAGCATTCATCTAGCATCGAACCCTGTCTATCATGCTAGAACCAAGCATATTGAAGTGCACTATCACTTCATAAGGGAAAAGATGATATCCAAGGAAGTTTCAGTACATCATATTGGTACTAAGGACCAAGTTGCGGACATGTTTACAAAGGCTTTGGATGGGATGAAGATTTCAAAATTCAAGCAATGCATCAACATGAAGGAGCTTGGATGAGGATGAAGAATTGAAGCTTGAGGGGGAGTGTTAAAAGTCAAGCTTCAATCTAAAAATTCGTGGGGAATCTTTTATGGACATGTGGAGCAATCAAAGGAAGCCAAAAGCCACGAGATTCCATCAAGAAAAGTCACTCAACCACTCCCCAAGTCATCTCAACTAATTCCTCCAAGTTAGGAGGCTGATTTGGAAAGGTAGTTCCTAGATTTTAGGGGCACACCTCTCACTATAAAAGGAGCATGTATCCCGACTTCTTTTGGGCCATCTTCTTGGAGTTTTAGCTCATGTAAAGTGAGCACTAAGTGCTGGAGTTGTGATAAGCAAGCCCCTTGCTTAAGCAACCCCCTTGCTTGCTTGTTTGTTTTCTTTTAGTAGGCATATCTATGTGTGTGCGCAGGCAGTGTTGCAACTCTCTACCCCTGAGTTGTTAGCATTGGTTCTCCCTCATATGGTATCCATTTGATGTAATTCTTGTCTCATTGGATAGCTATAAGAGTCTATTTTATGCTTACCAATTCTCTGGAGCATTCTCTGAGTAAGCTGGGAGCAACATTCATTTTAGTGAAGTTGTGTGATTGATATCTCTCTCTTTGTGTAGGCTCTGTTGGAAATATTTTGCTCTCTGTTGTAAGGGCTGGTTCTCCTTCTCTATGTATCCATTTGCTATGATTTTGGTGTCATTGGGTAGCTATTAGAGTCCTCTAAAGTTGACATAAGTTTGAGATTCATTCTCTGTATAATCTCTGAGAAAAGTTTGCTGGAGTGAAG
>CM035443.1:108981973-108986973 GCA_020310875.1 Ceratopteris richardii | reverse complement strand
TGCATATGTATATGTATATGTAAATGTAAATGTATATGTATATGTATATGTATATGTATATGTATATGTATATGTATTTGTATATGTATATGTATATGTATATGTATATGTATATGTATATGTATATGTATATGTATATGTATATGTATATGTATATGTATATGTATATGTATGTGTATATGTATATGTATATGTATATGTATATGTATATGTATATGTATATGTATATGTATATGTATATGTATATGTATATGTATATGTATATGTATATGTATATGTAAGTGTATAAGTATATGTGTTTGTGTTTGCATATATATTTATATGTGTGTATGTGTGTTTATATATATATATATATATATATATATATATATATATATATATATATATATATATATATATATATATATATGTATATGTGTGTGTGTGTGTATGTGTGTGTATATGTATGCATGTATTTATTTATTTATGTATGTATGTATGTATGTAGGTATGTATGTATGTGTATGTATGTATGTATGTATGTATGTATGTATGTATGTATGTATGTATGTATGTAGGTATGTATGTATGTGTATGTATGTATGTATGTATGTATGTATGTATGTATGTGTATGTATGCATGTATGTGTATGTATGTATGTATGTGAGTATGTATGTATCTATATATGTATGTATGGCTACGTCATTGGATCCCAAGTTTTCATATTGGGTTGAGTAATGCTTGCTTAACCGGGTGAGTCTTTGCCTTCATTGAGCAGGGTGAGGATGCATAGGAACATGCCTTGATTTTTTCATATTTGAAGCATATGCAATAATCCATCATGTTCGCTCATACAAAAAAAAGGGATGCTTTGGATAATTTCGCCACATTATATGATGCAAGAAATGAAGATCGTGTCGGTTTTCCAAAAGTAATTGGAGAGCATACATATGAATGAACATGATTCTATGGATGGTTTTTCTATAAGATCAAAGATTTGAAGGTGCTATTCATTGTTGTAGATGAACATTTTCCAGATAGTTGAAGTGTTCAGACTATTATGAATCTAAGTGGGTTTAACATTTGAAGAGTTGGTTTCTCTTTTGTTCTAGGAATTCCAATCCACGCAAAATAGATCCGTCATGATTTTGTCGTTCAAGACTTTGTTGCTTGTCAAAAGTGGTAGGGTAAATATAAATCTTCCTCTAATAGGGAAAAAAAATCAATAAATGAGGCACACTACTCATATTGTCATAAGGAATGGGAAGTTGTTGAAATTTCATATTCAAATCATTCATAAGGTCCTTGAGCCACATAACCTCACATGTCAATTTGGTTGTTGCTCTATATTCAACTATAATTCGTGACAAAGGCGCCTTGGATTACTTCTTTGATATCCACGAGATAGTTTCCCTTACTATCAAGGCTACATATCCACTTTTATTCCACCTATCTTCCTTTTATATGATGAGCAACTCTTGCATCGTGCATAAATTCATAGCGTGCCACTATTGTAGGTGATAGTCTAGGACTAGTTATTGTTGTTTCATATATCAAGAATCCAATCATAGATCTATATAACTTAACATCGTTCACTTCATTAACTTTCATATAAGTTGATTTGAGTTTTGTTTTTGTTGGATTTCCCAATGTTTTGGAGCATCTAAGTGCATATTTTTTCAATACATCTACAATATACCTTCTCTACATAATCCCTATTGCATTTCTCTTATAAACAACATCAATTACAAGGAAAGTCCTTAGATCTTCAAAATCAAATATCTTGAACTCTCTCCCAAACCTTCTTTTCATATCCTTTATACCTACTTCATGATCTCCTCTGATGATTAAATCATTATTATACACACACAAGTCAAGAGATGAAGCACCTTTCCTCTTAATGAATAGGCATGGGTCAACTTTGCTCTTATGGTAGACAAAACTATTCAAATAGTCCATAATTTTTCATTTCATGTCCTAGATGCTTGTTAAAGACCATAGAGGTTCTTCTTTAAGCTACAAACATAACTCAATGTCTTTTTATTCTCAAACTCTAAAGATTGATCCATGTATACAACCTCTTCTAGCTCTCCATTGAGAAGATTTTATCCCCAAGAAAGGAGAAGAAAGGTTTATGATGTCTCTCCTATCTCCAAATTTTTCCCACTGTTCCATAGAACATCTCGTTCTATACCATCATCATCTTAATTTTTTGTAATGATTGCTTTAACTTTACTTGTTGCATGACTTACTTGACTCTATATTAGGCTTTCTCACTCGAACGTGAGCTTCTTCTCATGCTTGATCTTCTTGATTGTTGAAGTCCATTGAGATGCATGCTCAATGATTCTTTATCTTCATTGGGATTTCCACTTCTTCACCTTCATTCTCCTGCAAATATATATTTGAAGTATCATTCATCAAAATTCACATCTCTTGATACCTTTAGCTCCTTGTAAATAGGAGATTTTCATGTGCATCCAAATAATTTAAGTTGTGAAACATCTAGTTTCCTTTCAAACTCCTTCATCAGGGACCTGACACATTTAACAACATATGTGTTCTTCCTCTCTAGTACCCAATTTTTTTGGGTTGAATACCTGCAAATATATTTCCTCTTAATGTCATTGCTTTCGAAAAAATCAAAGAATTCAAGAGATAAATATTCACACCCTCCATCGGATCTTAATCATTTTATGTACCTATCACATTACCTTTCAACTAGAATTTTGGACTACTTGAAATAAAAGAACACATCGGATTTGATTCTCATAGAGAATAGTCATGTCATCGTTGGGAAATGAACAATGAAAGAAACAAGATACGTCTTACTTCCATCTAACCTTTCTTTTATCTACACCCATACATCCATGTATATTAGTTCGGGGGGGTGTTAGCTTGTGTAGTTGTTCCTTTTGAATGGTAACCTAGTTTGCTTACCTATTGGCAAGCCTTGCATATGTGCCTCAATCCTAAGGTATGCAAATTTGGTAGTCAACTCAACAATATTCTCTTCCTCTTGTTCATCAATCTATATGCAGTAATATGTACAAGTCTCTTATGGCAAAGGTCCATCTCAGCAACCTTTCTCTTTCACAAAGTGAAGCAGATTGTGTGAATAGGGTTGGGCCTACCTTCGAATGTGAAGATACTCCCTTGCATTCTTGGTTTGATCTGCACAAAACATCCTTTCTCATTGAAATTATCTTGCAAACCTCTCTCAACCATTCGCCTCAAAGAAACTCGATTATTAGTAATAGTGGAAACATAAAGTACATCTTTCAGAAATTTAGCCTCCCATGTTTGGACTAACATCACATCATCATCTGAGTAATGTCATGGGTAGTGTCTTCACCTATTTCAAACATGCACTTTAGCAAGAAATACCTAAGTATTTGGGAAAAAATTTGGTAAAGTTCATATGGTTGCTACAATCACTATCTATATACCATATGTTGCCTCCTTGAGCTTTGTAATCTCTCATCTACATTATTGCTAAAATATTTGCATTGACATGTGTTGATAGTGATGACGATGATGATGCATAGTTGCTTTGAACTTTAAAGTTGTATTTCTCCTCTCCCTTTGGTAGCAATCCCTATCATAGTGGCCATACATACATAAATAGCATTTCTTTGAATTGTTATTGTTGTTGTTATGCTTGATTGATTGTACCTTCCTGTTGTCTTTCTATATCTTCCTCCCTCTTTGAGATGACATTTTCCTTTGTTGCTCTCGATTTCAAAATCCTCCTCAACGTTTTCATTCTCTTCCTTTACCCATGTCTTTTCCTCCTTTTTTTACCTACGTAGAACACTTGGACCTCATTTTTGTTTGCCTTATATCCTCTATATTCAATTCTTAAGTGATCAGTAGGAAAACTCTTAACATTCAGGTATATTTTATTTTATATATACACAATTGATAAAGGCTTTCCACTTCTCATGACCCTCAACAGAATGAGGCTATAGGAAACAAGGCCATCATAATCTAAGTGTAAAGCTATCGAGCCTAGGGAATCACTTAATTCTTTCACCCTCAACATGAAGTCATTTATTTAGCTACTAGGTGTATTACTCAAGTTGCTTAGCTCATTCTTTAGTTCGATTTTCCTAGCATTGGTTGATTTAGAGTATACTTTTTCTAACATTTCTAAAATCTTCATGGATGTATCCGTGTCTTGGATATGTCGTATCATACTATTGATTATATTTTGATATATAATGAAGATGGCCCTCTTATCTATTTGTTTCTACTTTCTAAATGCCCTTAAATTATCTTTGATTGGGTTTTCTCCCAAAATAAGCCTTGCATCAATGAAATTAGTGAGTTCCCATAGACCTTTTCCCATGAGGAATTTAGACACCCTAAAACTTCAAGGTTAATATCTGTTCTTCTTTAACTTTTGAATATGAGTGTCTTACTCAATTGTGGTGATGTCCCCTTAAAAGTGAAATCTCGCAGGTCTTCTTTCCTACAAGAATAGTGATATAGAACAATTATTTTACCTTTAGTATCCAAGAATGACAAAGAAAGTTTCTTTGAAGCCTTTTCTCTTCATAAATGTGTTTCTTTTGCTTGATGTATGACTATTTCTAGCTTGAATCCATAGATTTGATCTCCATTGAAGTTGTAGGTGTCAAAATGCTCGACGACCATTGATGTGAGAATGTTTAGATCATCCTCTATGCAACATGAAGTATGAATGGCCTCATAAGTACACTACTGCAAGTTAAAGCTTTTCTTTCTTAGAGTTCCAATGAAATGAACCCAAGAGCTTTGGTATAATCAAACTAGACTTATGTTAGACTTAGTCACTCAGAGTTCCAATGAAATGAGCCTTCAGAGATATCTCA
Organism: Ceratopteris richardii; assembly: GCA_020310875.1. Classification (NCBI taxonomy): domain Eukaryota; kingdom Viridiplantae; phylum Streptophyta; class Polypodiopsida; order Polypodiales; family Pteridaceae; genus Ceratopteris; species Ceratopteris richardii. The sequence continues at coordinate 108,982,137 of CM035443.1, read as the reverse complement.
CACAAAATTCTTCCTCACACTAGAAGAACCAACGCGAACAAGTGAATCAAATTAACAATCTACATTTTGTATGAAGGCGATGACCACACTTCACTTAATGAACAATTTGTCCAGCTAGATTATGCAAAGAATAGATCCAAATGTTGATTTAAACTTAGAGAGCT
>CM035443.1:108879473-108976973 GCA_020310875.1 Ceratopteris richardii | reverse complement strand
CTTTAAAGAACAGTTGATTTTTGCTGATGAAGTTTTACTAGATAGGTCACTTGTGTAGACCATTATGAATGGTCTTTCATATTAGAGTTTTGGGATGTGTGTGAACACACGAGGACTGCTAGGCACTTTTTTCCCTCTTTAGGAGGTTTTTTCCCCCCTGCTTGTATATATGCCTATAGACCTAATGGGTTACTGATTATCTTTGTACATTCTAGTGGTAATACATTCAATATTGTGTCTTGTGCTCCGAGCTTCTTCTTCTTCCTTGTGTTGTTCATGTGCTTTGCAGATGTCTAACTCCAACATATTCAAGCAATGCTTTGAAGTGATATTCAGATAATAGAAATGCATTAGAAATTATTTCTAGTTATTCACATTCCTCGAAACCCAAATTATATTGAAGAGAATACCTCCAAATATTTGGCAACCATGATGGGATGGGGTATCATCAACAATCTCCGATAAGGTGAAGTAACAAGTGGTGCAGTAAGGCGACGAACAGAAGCATTTTTTTTTGAAATATCAAGAATTGCATGCAATGCTTGGAGTGGTGGAATCATCTACATCATAGCATATGGATAATGTTGGAAGAGAAAGTTTGGGAAGTACTCGCATACCCAAAAAAATTGCATACACTAGTGGATAAAGGGTTAATACTATACCCATTACAGACACAATTGCTAGAGGTAGAGGTGGCTTTTGAGGTGGCCAAGTTGCAAGTTGTTGACATAGAATGACGATGGGCCAAAGAAGAATCAGATAGGGAACAAGATAGACGGTAGTGGAATTCAACCTCAAAGGTAAAAAGTCTGGTAGATTTCTCACCTTTTGCAATCCTCTTGAACCCTTGTTGGGGGTCCTCCACATATGCTCCATGCCTTGTGAATCTAACCTATAAACCCTTCACAACAATCTCTCCAACACTGATCAAATTCTTGGAAATTGTTGGCACATACAATACCCTACTTAGAAGATTCATGTTACCATCAGATGGTTTAACATTTCCAAGCGTTTTTACTGAGTGCCTACTGTCATCAACTATGTGAACTTCATGTTTTCCTTTGGGTTCTTCAAGGTCAGACAATAATGCTACATTGCCTGCTACATGATGGGAACAACCAGAATCAATATAGAATAGGTACTCATCATCTTTACCTTGCTTGGTTTTCATATTCATGAGTAATAGGGAATCCTCTTGATCATCTGTATAGTTGTTGTAGTCTCTCCTTCCTTTGAAGCCTCCTTGATAGTTGTTGTTGTAGCCTTGGTTGTAATTGTGATGGTAGTTGTTTCCTCCATTATTGAACCTGCCTCTTGATTGTCCATAGCCTCCTCTCTGGCAGCCTATTCCTCTATAATTCTTTGTGTTCCTAAATCATTCATCTATGCTATGATTGATCAAGTCACAAATGTTGCAAGGTGAAGAGTTTTATGGTTTCTCCCCCTGCCTTGCTTTCCTCCTTTGCCCCTTCCTCTAGTACCTCTTCCTCTACTTGTGAAATTCACTTGAGAGGTACTTGCCTCTTACCTTTGTCTTTATCTTTGCTCTTATTTTTATCTATGTAAAGGGTCTCTAGAAGTGTCTCAATTCTTGTTGATCTTTCTCTCATGTGTGAAATGTTGCCCCATCAATGTATTGAGGTCAAGTATCTCCATGTCCATATATATGTCCATTGCTGTGGTAAAAGACTCCCATTTTTCATTATCCATGATGCCATTTACGATCTCCCTTACTATCTACTCCTCTTCTATTTCTTCTCCAATACTCCCAAGTTGGTAAGCTAAATCCTTCATCTTGGTCACATAGTCAGCTACACTTTGCTTTGGTTGCTTCTTCAAGGTTGTGAACTCCATCCAAAGTTGGTTTTTTCTAGCCCTTGTATTTGATGAATAGTATGAAGATTGTACTTCTCAAGTCTCTTGGGAAGTCTTATAATTCCTAATATGAGGTAACAAAAAATCAGATATTGAATTGAGTATGTAAGACTTGGCTAGTGCATCCTTTGCACACCATGGAGCTAGTCTCTCTTGCTCCTCTCTTGTAGGTTGGTTTTTGCTTCTAAGGTTGGCATATCTTCATCTCTAGATATGTATACATACAAGCTTCTTCCTTGGAGGTAAGCCTTAATCCTTAGGGAACAAGCTAGATAATTTCCCTTGTCCAATTTATCAATGAAGGATGAAAATCCATCTCCCATTTTACCTTGATGTTGCTCTAATACCACTATTGGAGGAGATGGTGTACACTTTCCAGAGATGAGATGGTGCTGCAAATTCATGCTTCACACTAGCCAAAACTGAGTAGAGGAGTGCCAAGTAGACCTCTTGATCTTTCCAGGAAGCACAAATAATCACCTAAGTACTTTAGAATATGATCCTCAAATCATTGGATAAAAACAAATGAGTTGGGGTTTCACTATGAATCAAAAACTTGTTATTTTTGTAACTACACCTCCACAGAGAAATGAATATTACTCTTTCTCTGCTAACAATTGAATAAAATCCTTTGGGTCATATCTAAATAACTTTGATAGCTAATGTTTACATGTTATTGCACTTGAAATGATTAACTATACTCAAAGAATGATGCTTAGCAAATCGGAGATGCATCCCGAGATTTTAGGGAGTTGGTAGTGTGCATACCGTGGAGCAATGTTTTGCACATTTCTTGATATTGGCTGAGGCAATAAGATTAGACTTCGTAACAAGAAATTAGACAATCTAATGAATCTATACCAACTTAAATCACTACAAATGATCAAGTATACACCGAGAAATGGATAAGTGAAGTTCATTGTCCTAAGTGATATATGACATAGTAGAAGATATGAGATATGAGAAAACTATATGTTTTAATGCACATAAATTACAATGACATTGGCAATGAATGATTGCACAATGTGAGGGAAATAGAAGAGTTATGATGGGATCTCAATATGCCACACAAATTCCTCTAAAATCTCTACTATTTATTATGCATTCCATGTGACTAGATAGTTCTCCTTTTATAGCCTTTTTATTGGACCCAAGATTGGAAGGATTCTCCTAAGAACTCGTAATTGTAAGTGATTCCATATATGCACTTTTACAAGGAGTAAAAATCAATCTCTTACAAGAGATCATTCATGTGCTAATAGATTAATTTTTAGGAAAAGTGGTCAAGCATTTGGGCTTGGCATGATTGCTCGAACATGTATGTGTATATGTGCATGTGTGTCTTTATGAGTGTATGTGTATATATGTGTGTATGTATGTATGTATGTATGTATGTATGTATGTATGTATCTATGTATGTATTTGTGTATGATTGTGTGTGTATGTATCTGTGTGTATATATGTATGCATGTGTGTATATGTATGTATGTAGGAATCTGTGTGTCTATGCATGTGTGTATGTGTATGTACGTATGTATGTGTGTGAGTGCATGGTGCATATCTATTTATGTGTGTATCAATCTGTATGTATTATGTATGTATTTAAGTATATTTTTGTATTAATGTCTGTGTATGTATGTGTGTAAGTGTATGTATGTATGCATATGTGTATGAATGTGTGTATATGTATGTATTAATGCATGTGCATGTGTGTATGAATGGATTCTATGTGTATATAAATGTGTGTATGATTTGTTAATTCATTTTATTTTTAAAGATTTTTTTTTGAAATACAAAATTAACAAACTTAATTTAAAGATGAGTAGATAGAACCAAAATCAAACTTATCTAGAAGGTTCGTGCAGCTTGACGGATGTGTTTGCATAGTCTGTAAGTTTTATGTGCATAAGAAAGTAAGACCTAGAAGCTCACTTGCAAGAGAAAAATAGAGAGAGTGCGAAAGCGATTGATAGAGAGCAAGAAAGTGAAAGGAAAAGAAAAAGAGAGTGAAATGCATACGTGTTGCACGAAAAGAAAGTCAAATTCATAGTTGTTGGACCGCGCACTCTCGAAGATGCGTTGTCAAAAATATTGTGCCAAGTGTGTAGGTTTTCTTTTATGTAAAGCCTTCTATTGCTATCACGATCATGTTTTTTTCTCAGCTACTATAGTAATCAACATACGAGTTTCTTGTACTCTACAATATCATAAGAACATGCAAAATAGGTAAAAAAATAATTTGAAAAACAAAATTCAATATGGAGGTTGTTATATGTGTGGTTATGGCATTGGTAAGCAAGAAAAAAAAAAGAGAATAAAACTAGAAGTTAAGTATTCTAAGAAAGCACCAATATATTTACGGAAAATATATATGCTAGTTTTCCATGTCACAAAAACCTTCACCGAGGGAAATACCTACACCCATCATTTTTAGTTCATTTTACATTAGTCGAAAAATGTTAATCTATTGTACTGGATATTCAATGCTACATCAGCTTCATTGTTCTTTAACAACGTTACTACTACTCCTATCAGCTTCATTCTATTTACCCCTCTTTCTCTCTCTCTCTCTCTCTCTCTCTCTATATATATATATATATATATATATATATATATATATATATATATATATATATATATATATATATATATATATATATAGAGAGAGAGAGAGAGAGAGAGAGAGAAAGAGGGGTAAATAGAATGAAGCTGATAGGAGTAGTAGTAACGTTGTTAAAGAACAATGAAGAGAGAGAGAGAGAGAGAGAGAGAGAGAGAGAGAGAGAGAAAGAGAGCCATACATAGAAACATACATAAACACATGCATACATACATACACACATACATACATTCATATATGCATACATAAGTATATATATATATACATAAGTATATATATATATACATAAGTATATATATATTTACATACACACACATTTTAAATATATATATATATATATATATATGCATGTATGTATGTAAAAATATGTATAACAAGTATGTGCATATATGTATCTATAGATGAATGCGTACATTTATTATTGTATATGCTTATGTATGTGTATGTATCTTTGTATATATTTATGCATGCATGTTTTCATCTATACTTCTATGTTTATTTTTGTTTGCAAGTTTGTATGTATTTATGCATGCATACAGACATGTATTCATGCATGGATATATGTGTGCATGTATGTCTCTTTGTATGTATGTATGTGTTTATATATATAAATATATATATATATATATATATATATATAGAGAGAGAGAGAGAGGCATATGTTATCTATATATGTATATACATATGCAGGAATGTATGCTTGCATCTATCATATATGTGAGTATATATCCATGTGTATATGTATGTCGTATGTATTGGATGTAGGTATATATGCATCCATGTATACATGCACAGACGTATGTATGTATGCATATATATGTATCACTTTATCTATCCATGTGTGTTTAAATGACTGTGTACACTTACGTATATCTGTGTGTGCGTATATATATACATCCATGTATGCTAATATATATATATTAATATATATATATATATATATATATATATATATATATATATATATATATATATATGTATGTGTGTGTGTGTCTCTCCATGCACCCAGGCACTAGAGGTCAGTATTGGTGAAAATCTCTATAAGAAGTCCAACTATTTTATACCAGACTTCACGGACAATTTTGTGAAGCCGGGGGTCGTTACTGAATAATTATTGAATATTAACGGACTTAAAAGTTCTTTTTAATTCACATACGAGCGATGCTGTATACTTTTGAAGTGAAGGATACAACAACCGTCCAATGCAAAAGACGTATATTCTGATGGCTTTAATTCACAAATACGAAGGGCGGAGTGTACTTTTGAAGTGAAGGATGCATAAGACGTACTTGCTGATAGATGACAGCCTCAAGTTCTATAAAAGGACTGTGTCGTGCGTTTACGCGTTCGAGAGGCTCTTCACGATGATGAGACTCGGATGAACGATGTAATCTGTGACGTGTACAAAAAGGTAGGAAAGTTGTAATCTGTGACGTGTGCAAAAAGGTAGGAAATATGTAATCTGTGACGTGTACAAAAAGGCTTTATTAGAAGACAAGCTGCGAGGCATGTTGATCCAATGATTGTAAAGAGAAAATAAGTCACTCATAAAAACTATGTGTAAAAATTGAAACAACGCATGTTATTTGTCCCTCTTACTTACTATGTGTGTGTATTTCTATGCATCAAGGCAACTTGTGGTTATTCCTTTATGTGAAATCTATATTATGAAATAGTTCCTTATCGAAATGCTTGATATCATTAAGATTGACTTTTTTCTCTTAATACCATTAAGCTTGAACCTTCTTGTATATTCATACTTCAGCCTTTCTTTTTTTTTTTTGGAGAGACAAGAAGTATATTAATAAAGGCATGTAAAGATGTACAAAGGGTAGCGATGCCCCCACCGTAAGGCTAAATCAGGCCAACACAAAGCCAATTAGAGAGTATCACATAAGGGGTGAGTACGGATAGTCCATAAGAACGTCATTAGCTACACAGTACAACCATGTCGAGTCTAGTATCTGAGTATAGAGCCAAGAGTGTGCTTCTCCATTTCTAGGGTGCATTATCAAACAGATGCCTTCTCAGAAGCCCTTGTAGCAGGAGACAAAAAAGCTTCATTCCTGATCCTCCAGATGTGCCAGAGGATGTGATCTCTCCTTTAGGAATGTTTTCTCTAGCTCTCCCAAGTGGGGGGAGGATATCTGTGGAGCCAGGGCCCTCATTGCTCTTAAAATGAAAAAAACTATTCCTCTTGGCCTGGCTGCCACACTAGACCTGCCCCTCAAGTGTTTTCTTAGCTCCTTACATTCTGTTGATTTGGAAGGATTCTGTTAGCCAGGGCACTCTGCCTATTGAAGTTAACACTAGAGTTATAAAATTCATCATCCATAAAAAAGGACCTAAAGAGGATTCGAACAACTAGAGACCTATTACCTATCTGACAAGCATCTACAAAATCTTTGCTTTTACCCTTGCTAGAAGATTGAGCCCTATCATGAAAGATATGATCCTTCCTGAACAAAAAGGATTCATTAAAGGTAGGTTTATGAAAGAGTCTAATCAACACTATTATTTCTTCAAGATAGACTTTGACAAGGCCAGTATTTGTTTATTTGTCATTCCTAGTGAAAAAGTTGAAGGTATTAGTCTGCATGGTTGTGATTGATAAGAGATGGTAAAAATCTTTTGTCTACTAAATGGATAGCTAGGGCTTTGGATTCTCAAGATTGCTAGGCTCTGTTAATAAAAAGGAATGGCTGATTACAAATCTTGGGATATTGTTGCTTAGCCCCACTCCTTCCTCCCTACTAGCTCCAGATAATAGTTTCTTCAATTTTCTTGACTTTTTCCTACTTAAGCTTGGTTTCACCACCTGGAAAGATCTCACTAACAATGGTGAGATTCTATCTGAAGAGAAAATTATGGGTACTAATGCTTCTCTTGGTTGTGTGCAGGTCCTCCTCAAGCATAGGAAAATGTAGGTGGACACGGCTGACATTTCTCTGAGGAGGAGGAACATCTTGCTGTCTGATATTGCACAGGACATGCTCTTTTTTTCCCTAGCTTATCCTACACAATGTAGTCTGGTGTGGCAGTTAAGAAAAGAAGTACAATATTAATATTGGTTTATGTAAATTTTTTGACAAAGTGGAAGATGCCCCCCATCTCTTTCTCAATTGCAGACATGCTGAAACCTATTGGCAAGCTCTTCATCCTTTCTGTCTGAAGCATAGCTCATCCTATTGAAGTCCTCTTCACATATTGAAATGTGGTGAATGTTGTAGAGTCTTGCTTTCGTTCTATAGAGTGTTGAAGTCTTCTACAGAAGAAGTTTGGTTCATAAATAAAATTTATAGTATGATGGAGAATGTGCAGTACACATAGGAGCTGAAAGCCAATAGGCCCTCCCAAAGGTCAATGTATGAAGTACCATTACACTTCAAAATTGATACTTCTCTAAGTTCACACAAATATGAAACTAAGTAATTTTTATTCAAAAAATAAGTTCTTTGAGCTTTTTAACAACATCTAAATAAAACCCAATAAGATTTTCTGATGTTCATTAACTATCTCATCTAGAATACTCACTATCTACATACGAGAGACTAATGCACCTTGACATCGCTAAAGTTGTTTGGAAAATAAACACTTCAGTACCAATAAGGTTTTGTATACATAATCAAGACACATATGCACATATAGATAGTGATCCTTGAATCTTTGTGTATGAAGATTCAAAACTAGATACTTAATGAATCTCATTGATTTTGGTGCAAATGTACAAGTCTTCACACTGTGGCTTAGCATGGAATACTATACGTGGAAGCATTTGATGATTCATAGCTTGTAATCACCTGATCATTTATCAATTTTAAAAGATTAAAACCTTGAAGAATCTTTCAAGAGCCTAAATCTCATGGAGTTAGGAAGAACAATAGCTACGAGTTTCAAATGAGAGAATAACTCTTAGATTAAGTTAGTTGGATCCAAGTTTGAATTTCAAATTCTAACTTAGGAGAGACTTCTTATATAAAGGTCTCTCAAAATCACGTTGTAAGTGGCCTCATTAAGAGCTCATTTCTTGGTCATTTGTAGGAATTGAGAAGATTAAATCATAGATCACTCAGACCATATTCATTGAACATCATTGCTATGCCAATGATCCTGTACAATCATGTTTTATAATACATATAGCTCATTGATCATCTCTATATACTTCTCTGTTATGACTACTCAGAACAGTAAAGTTTCTTTGGATATCTTGATGAATTCTCAACCATTTTGCATGTTCTTTAGTTGTTCAAACCAATGTGAAGTCTATTTTGTGTTATCAAAATCTCAAAGCATTTGGTTCAGCCATCTAGGAGAAATCGTCATCGAAGTGCTCACTGGTCATCTACTAGTTAGTCCCTAAAAAGTCGGGGGTAAGCTTTGGATTGCTAAACTTATTTCTCAGAGCATACTTTATCATTTTAGATGATTCCACTTTTATTCATTATCTATCTAAGCTAATTGAATTCCCTCAAAAGGAATTTCATGTTATTGTACTGTGCTCACTGAGCAAAACAATCAACACATGTATGGACTAAAATTGCAAGTTTTGTGACACTAGCTAGTCATGAAGTAGTCTATTTTTATTCAATTGTTTCAAGCATCAACTCCAAAGTACATAGGTACTTTCTTGCTGTAATTTTCAAGCTAAAAGGGCCTACTATATAACTCGGAAGTGCATTAGGGTAGGTACAAAGCAAGTTTTAGCAGTATCACCTCACTTCCTTGAGGTATCCATCCATCTCCTTCAACAGTGGTATCAGAGCAAGTTGAGGTAAAATGGGAGATGGTTTCCCTTCTTTCATTGATAAATTGGATAGGAATAATTATCCAGCATGGTCCTTGAGGATGAAGACCTATATACAAGGAAGGAGTCTCTATGGATACATATAAGGAGATGTGGAGATGCCCATATTCAGAAGCAAAAATCAACCTACAAGAGAGGAGCAAGAAAGACTCAACTGATGGTGTGCCAAAGATGATTTCGCCAGTCATATCTACTTGACTCTATTTCTCACTTCCTTGTTCCTCATATTAGGAACTGCAAAACTTCCCAAGAGACTTGAGATAATCTATCTTCATATTTCTCCTCCAATAAAAGAGCTAGAAAAAATCAATTGTGGATTGAGTTTACTACTCAAAGGAAGCAACCTAAGTAGAATGTTTCATAGCATGTGACCAAGTTAAAAGATGTGGTTGATCAATTGGCAAGCATAGGAGACGAGATTGAAGAGGAGCAAATAGTGAGATAGATAATCAATGGCATCAAGGAAGATGATAAGTGGGAAGCTTTCACAACTACTATGGATCTTAATATGGATATGCAAATCGCTGATCTTACCACTGTCATGGCACAAATCTTCACCCATGAGGCCAAGCTCAACAGAAATGGTGAACCTTTAAGAGGTAACAATTCTTTTGCCCTCTATACAGATAAATGAATGTCTAAGGATAAAGGAAAGAGCAAGAAAGTTGAACATGAAGGTAGTACTTCTTAAGTTAAGTATGCAGGGAGAGGTAGGAATTCAAGAGGAAGGGGCAAAGGAGGTAAGCAAGGTAGGGGGAGACCTTTCAACTCTTCCCCATGCAATATATGTGGAGTGTCTAATCACACAACAGATGAGTGCTATATGAACTTCAAGAACCAGAGAGGAAGAGGATTTCAAAGAGGTGGCTACTCACAATGAAGAGGAAGATTCAACCATAATTATCGTTTCAACCATGGCTACAACAAGAATTACAACAACAATTATCAAGGAGGATACAAATCAAGAAAAGACTTCAACAATTATACAAAGGATCAACAGGATTCTCTTCTCATTATGAACATGACTTCAAAACAAGGTATGAATGATGAGCACCTCTTCTATATTGGCCAAGGGAAAGCACCAAGTGGAGATAGGTGATGACACCAAGCATTCAGTGGTCAAGGTAGGAAATGTCAAAACTTTTGATGGGAATAGGAATCTGTTGAGCAGATTTCTTTATGTACCTACTATCAAAGAGCATTTGATGAGTGTTGGAGAGATAGTGGAAAAGGGTTTGCATGTTAGGTTCAATATATTTGGAGATTTTGTGGAGGAACCCCAATATGGATTTAGGAGAATTGCCAAGGGAGAGAAAACAGGTAGATTGTTTACATTTGAGCTTGAGGACACTAGAACCATTGCACTTTATAATTATAAAGATCAACCCTAGTCTGAGTTAGAGATATGGCACAAAAGATTAGGGCACATTGGTGAGAGAACATTGAAGCAGATATGTAGAGATCAATGTGTACTTGGGATACCTAATGTATCCAAGCAACATATGATCTATAAATGTGGTGCATTTCAATTTCATAAATCATATAGCTTGCCTTTTAAAAAGAAAGGCTATATGCATGAGGATCATTTGGAACTTGTCCGCACAGATGTGTGGGGACCAAGCAAGGACCCTTCGATTTTAGGCTCAAGTTACGATGTGTCATTCATTGATGATTTCAGTAGGTGGACTATCTGGTATTTCATGAAACATAAGGATGAACTATTCAGTTGTTTCAAGAAGTATCTTGTACTTGTGGAAAACCAAACAGAAAAAGCCTTAAAGAGAATAAGGTCAGAAGGAGGAGATGAGTACTTCTCCAATGAGTTTGATGCATTTTTGCAGGTATCAAAAGGGAGATCACTACTAGTTATACTCTTGAGCAAAATGGAGTAGCTGAGAGAAGGAATAGGTTGATTATGGAAGCAACTAGATCAATGTCAAATGACAAGAACTTGCCTAATTACTTGTGGGCAAAGAGTGTTTCTACTGCCATTTTTCTTATTAGCGGATTACCTCTAAGTCTCTTGATGGGATGACCCCCTATGAGGCATGCCATGGTAGGAGACCATAACTTGAACATTGCAAGATATTTGGCTATGTTGCCTATGTGCATGTTCCATTTCAAGTCAGAGGTGAGTTAGAACCTAAGGCAAAGAAATGCATCTTCATAGGGTATGATATAAATAAAAAAGGATACAGGCTTTATAATCCATCCAACAAAGGATTCATGGTCAGTACAAACGTTCTGTTTGATGAGATTGATTCTTGGTTTGAAAGTGAATGGAGGAAGGTCAAATTACCATATGACTTGGAAGAAGAAGTTCCAAGCCTCACCAAGGAGGGGTGAAGCACAATTGAAGACATCAAATTAGATGATGAGGACACCATCAACTTGGAAAAGCTTAAAGCATGGAAATCAAAAGGCAAGGTCAAGATGAAGGGGTTGGAGAACATACCTAAGTCATTCAACCAAGCCTTAAGAAGACCACAAAGAGAGAGTAAGAAGCCAATCAAATATGGGTATGGTACTTCATTAGTCACTAAGCATTCTATCTATCTTATTAAGGATTCATCACTTGAAGAACCTTCTTCATATGAAGAATCAAATACCAAAGCAGAATGGAAGGAGGCTATGGATGAAGAAATAGAAGCACTCCAAGAGAATGACACTTGGGAGCTAGTACCCAAGAAAACATCAATGAAGGTAATTGGTTCTTGGTGGATTTACAAAATCAGAAGGAACTCAGATGGATCCATAAATAGATACAAAGTTAGCCTTGTGGATAAGGGTTTTGCACAAATCTAAGGAGTAGATTATGAAGAAACTTTTTCACCTGCGGCTAAGATGCCAACGATTAGAGTATTGGTAGGTGTAGTTGCATCTAGAAATTGGAGCATATATCAAATAGATGTGAAAAATGTTGTTCTCAATGGGTGGATTTCAAAGGAGGCTTACATGGCTCAACCTCCTGGCTATGAAGATCCAAACAAGGTAAATCATATATGCAAATTGAAGAAAGCCCTTTATGGTTTGAAGCAACACCAAGGGCATGGAACCATAGGTTAACAATCTATCTTCAAGACCAAGGATTCATGATGAGCAAGGCAAAATCTTCTCTGTTTGTCAAGAGGAGTAATTAAAAAATGATATATTTATATGTATATGTTGATGAAATCATTTTTACACGTAGTGATGCCAATGGAATCAAACAAATAAAAAACTAGATGATGCGGGAGTTTAAGATCAGTGACCTAGGGTTTTAGAAATATTTTCTTGGACTTGAGTTAGTATACACTAACTTTGGGATTTACATTAATCAAAGGAAATATGTGCAGGACATGTTGAAGAAGTTCCACTTCGAGAATACAAAAGTATCTAGCACCCCCATGGAGGTAAATCATAAATTAAGTGCTCATGAAGGTGATTTGCGTGAAGACATTGCAGGTTATGAAAGCATAGTTGGAAGTGTAAAGTATGCAACATGAACAAGGATTGACATATGTTATGGACTAAGTGTACTGATCCAATTCATGCATAAACCTAGAGCACCTAACTTTGAAAATGCTAAAAGAATTTTGAAGTATCTCAAAGGTACTCAAAATCAAGGTCTTTACTTTCCACACACATCACATTTGGACATTAAATTATACTAAGATAAAGATTGGCTAGGATGTAAGGATGATAGAAGAAGTACTTTTGGATATTTATCTTTTGCATGTGATAAGCCCATCTCATGGTCATCTAAGAAGCAACCAACTGTTGCTCTATCCTCAACAGAGGCTGAATACAGGGGATTAGCAAATGCTACCGAAGATGCTATTTGGATTAGATTGCTTTACTCAGATTTGGGACTTCACACTCATTCACCTATGATCTTTGGTGATAATACTAGTTCTTTGCATCTTGCAGCCAATCCCATTTATCATGTAAGAACCAAGCATATAGAAGTGCACTATCACTATGTTAGAGAGAAACTCTTGAGCAAAGAGATTCAACTAGAATATGTATCTACAAATATGCAGTCTGATGACTTGTTAACCAAAGTACTAGCCTTTCTTTGAGAAGGGTAAACTGTGAGACTTCCCAAACTGACAAGCACCACATTTATATATCATGTGTTGTTTGGAAACATTGGGTATTCTAATTACACATTGATCCCTGCATATCTGTTTCAATATTCTTTCTCCTACATGCCCTAATCTTTTATGCCAAATCTCAAGCTCTGAAAGTGTTTGATCTTTATAATTGTAGAGTGCAATATTCTTTGTGTCTTCTAGCTCAAAAGTAAAAAGTCTACCTGTCTTTTCTCCTTTAGCAACTTTCTTCAACCCTTGCTTGGGATCCTCCACAAATTCTCCAAAATTGGTTGAATTTAACCTGCAAACCTTTTTCCACAATCTATCCAACACTCATCAAATTTTTTGTAATGGTTGGTACATATAGTACCTTACTCAACAAGTTGTGATTTCCATCACAAGTCTTAACATTTCCAACTTTAACTACTGAGTGATTGGTGTCATCACCTGTTTGTACTTGATACTTACCTTTTGGTTCTTCAAGGTCAGAGAGTAGAGCTACTTTGCCAGCCACATGATTTGAGCATCCTGAGTCAATGTAGAATAAGTGGTAATCATTTGTACCTGGTTTTGAAGTCATGTTCATGATCAGAAGAGAATCATCTTGCTCTTCTGTATAGTTGTTGTAATCCTTTCTGGTTTTGAATCCTCCTTGGTAGTTGCCATTGTAGTTGTTGTTGTAGTTGTTATTGTAGTTGTTGTTGTAGCCTTGGTGATGGTTGAATCTACCTCTTGACTATGAGTATCCACCTCTTTGACATCCTCTTCCTCTCTGATTCTTGTAGTTCCTGAAACACTCATCTATAGTATGATTTGATAAACCACAAATGTTGCATGTTGAGGAGTTATAAGGTCTCCCCCTACCTTGCTTACCTCCTCTGCCCCTTCCTCTTTATGGTCTACCTCTCCCTGCATAGTTGGCTTGAGAGGTAGTGCCTTCATCCTCTATCTTCTTGTTCTTTCCTTTATCTTTAAACTTACTTTTATCAGTGAATAGAGCAGAAGAGCTATTACCTTTGGATGAGTCTCGATTCTTGTTGAGCTTGGCTTCATGAGTGAACAATTTCCCCGTTAGAGTGGTAAGGTCTCGAATCTGCATGTCCATGTATAGGTCCATGGTAGTGGTGAAGCTTTCCCATTTGTCATCAGCTTTAATCCCATTGATCACTTGCCTTACTATCTGCTCTTCTTCAATCTCTTCTCTTATGCTTGCTAACTAATCTGCTACATCTTTAATCTTAGTCACAAACTCTGAAATAGCCTGTTTAGGTTGCTTCCTTAGTGTGGTGAATTCAATCCACAACTGATTTTTTCTGGCCCTTGTGTTGGAAGAAAAATAGGATAACAAGGTTTCCCAAGTCTCTTGGAATGTCTTAGATTTTCTAATATGTGGCAAAAGAAAATCAGAGATGGATTTGATTAAGTAAGACCTTGCTAATGCATCCTTGGCACACCATGTGTTGAGCTTTTCATGTTCTTCCTTTGTTGGTAGTCCTTTGGTTTTGAATGAGAGCAATTCCTCATCTCCTGAGATGTATCCATAAAGACGCCTTCCTTGTAGGTATGCCTTCATCCTTAGAGACCATGCCTTGTAGTTGTCTTGTCCAATTTATCAATAAATGAAGGAAAACCATCTCCCATTTTACCTTAACTTGCTCTGGTACCACTGTTGGGAATGATGGATGGACACTCTAAGAGAATGAGTAGGTACTGCCAAATCCTACTTTGTACCAGCCCTTTGATGCTTCACAGTTGATTAGTAGACCTTCTTAGCTTTCCAATGCCCCCATAAAATGGCCTATGTACTTTGGAATTGATGTATGAAACAAATAAATCAAAACAAATAACTTTGAACTTCAAGCCTTCAAGAAAACCTTCTATTTTTTACTTGACACCTGCTGTATCTTTTGCTCAACATGACCAACACACTAAGAATTCGAAAAATTCCTTTTAGGGGTATCTAATTAGCTTAGTAATCTAACTATTCCAAGTGATATCACTCAAAAAGATTAACTATGCTCAGAGAAATCAATTTAGCAAGTAAAGCTTTACCCCCCATATTTTAGGATTGTTGCAGACTTCGACCAGTGATCACTTCGACGAGCTTTTCTCTAAAATTGCTAATTAGAAATCCTTCAAGATTTGAGAGCATGTAGAAGACTTTGAGCTGGTTCTAACAAGCTATAGATCTTTGAATTTGGTGGAGAAATGAGTGAGATATGCGCTCCACAAGTTGACAGACTTATAGACACTATGACAGAGAACACCGAAATGAACAATGTAGATATATGTATTAATGAACACTTGTGTACAATGCGATAGGCATGAGGATCATTGCCTAATGGTGTAGATAGGTGTGGGCTAGAGTATAGACCTCACACACACTCAGAATTGATAATGAGAAGCTCGGAAAGTGACTCTTCTACCCGCGACTTTTTGATGATCACTTTTATAGTAGTTGAGTTCAAAGTTTGAATTTGAATTCAAACTTTTGGCTCCCTATTATCATGCTCCTACATCCTAGGAGATATTCCATCAATCAAAGCTAACTTTTCACGAGTTCCTTTTGGTAGGTGTTTACAAAGATTCCAAGTCAAATGTGGCTTTTACAAAAGAGTAAAGTGGTAATTAACCACTAGCATTCGTTCCTATGCTTCTCCATATGTGAATGTATTACAAGCTAAATGCATAGGCTTGTGACTTGCACCAACAAAAGGAAGTGGCAGATATGATCACCAAAACTCTTGATGGAGTTACACTTTGCAAGTTCAAAGCAATAGCATGGATTCAAATCATCAAAGATTGAAGATTCAAGCAAGTTTATCGTGAGGGGGAGTTGTTAGAACACCCAGCTCTTGTCATGCTTGAGAAAAGGACATGTTTCAAATGAAGTTCATTTCTAAAGTGAATCTTCGAGTTATGAGATTTCATAAATTTTCTATCCTTGCAAAATTCATGATCACTTATTGATTTATATCTCCACTCTCACGAAATGATGAACGTACATGCTCAAAAAATCTACAAGCCTAGAGGTAGGTATTCAACGAACTACCAAGAATCAATTTGAACTTGATTCTCTATCACCTAGATCATAGGGAAAGAGAATGACTCCTATCTAACTCTACACACGTGGTATTTTGAATTCGAATTGATAGTAAAACCATGGAAATCCATGAAGTAGCTCGAAGAAGTCTATTGAAGGACTCAAAAAAACTTGTACAATATGTTAGATGAATATACAATCACTTTCATCTTCATCTTGCTTGTTGCTCACTTCCAGCATCATCTCCTCCAAAATCTACTAAATTGCAAAGATTTCTTCTTACTCCTCTAAAATCCAATGCTCATGATTAAGCACTCAGTGGAAAGGTATTGGTGTCTATGTTATGTGTGTAAAGGTTTGTAATATATGGTTTCATAGATTATGAGAAATAGAGATTCTTAGCTCTCTCGGTCATTCTCTGCACACTCCTAAAAAGTCACGGAGACACCAAGCTAATTCTAAACTTATAATCAGAGCATGGCTTGTTGATAAATCCAATTCTTGTTCATATTAGCAACTTACCTCTATAGGTCACCATCCTCTAAGAGGAATTTAGCCAATTTAGTCAGGCTCGGAGAACTGATCGTTTGAAGTTGACCTTTCTCTTTAAAACATAGAAGGTTGTTCACAGCCACACTTGATGTTGATAGTCTATTTTGCATCAACAATCTATTTGTGATGATCGAAAGCACATAGGGTGTTTTATTGCATCAACTTGAAGACTATGAGCGGTATTAAAGTTTTCAATAGCTAAAGGGCAGGTCCTCTACTGGTTAGCTAGACCAAACTTCAACATCTTCAACTACAAAATTCTACTAATCTCACCTCTCCAAGAACTTTCAATTATAAAAATATGATGTGGTATCAAACAAATTATAATGGATCATCCCTTTTTCCGGTAGAGTATTACCAAACATCCACAATATGTTTTATAGGGAAAACCTCAAATATTTATATTTGTTAAAGCAGTATGTGTTCTTGTAAAATATGCATCCATGAACAATTTCCAGAAGAGCACAAACATAAGGGCTCCTCATAAATCCAATAACATCGAATGGTAGGTTTTGTTTGCGAAGCAGATAACCAGTAGAAAGCACAAACCCATTATAATCTGCATGAACAAAGAACCTATAAATAGCTATGACATTCATGTATGCGGCTAAACTAAACCCAAAAGACCGTTTGCTACACTTTGGCATGAACGTAGAGTTTTCCTCCACCCTCAAAGTCGCATACCTCAAGCATTTTGCATCAATAGTCAAACTATCGCATAAATTGAAGGCTGCATGTCTTCTCAGCAAATCAGCATCCGACCTATGCGATGTATATCACAAACAAATGCAATATCCAAGCATTGAGTAACGTAGGCCATCCACATAGTAGGACAAAACCATTGACAGCCCATGAGATATTACCCAAGAAGTCACTGTAATGGGAGCCTGTAACTGCAATTACGCCATTCCACTCAACCAATCGCACATCATTCTATTTTCCAGAAGAATTACAGAGTCGTGACATGATTCTTTCACAAGCATAAAAACATCCACATTGTTCCAATGTGTTTATGAAGCATACTTTCTTATAATGATGCGACCAATATCAGCTACCAAAAAGCGAGAGGTTCACATAACTTCTTTGAAAAAACAATCCTACAAAATAGTATATAATATTCATGAAGCAAATAGTATATAATACTCAGAAACCGTGACAAACTTAACCCCATCATCATGCATCAATGCGTCATGTATGAAAGAACATTTCATATCACCAAAGACCACGTTAAGATGCATCATTAAGCTCTCATCACCCTCCTTGGCAACAAAACCTCACAAAGCATATTTGTGAATACACCACGTCGAGCCGTCCCATTCTAGTGTAAGGTAACCAGACCAAGTTTTAAGAACCAAATGACACTGAGCATTAAATGTAACCTCGTCTGTGACAAAAGTAAAAGAATCTGGTAACCTCTTTATCAGCTCCTGCCTTGTCAGATAAGAACTTGACCAGTTCCTCTTTCAAGACGCTTAACCTTTATCGAAAAGCTAAGGCACACAGTCACTCTCACTACAAGGAATACGGGCGTGTAGCGACGGTTAACGCGACAGAATTTCGTCGCTGTAAAATTGCAACTTGCGTCGGAAATACCGTCGAGCGCGGACCGTCGATTATATGACGCAAAAAACGACGGTATTTGCGACGGTATATGCCTAACGTCGCATAAACGACGCTTGTTCATGGCGTCGCTTAAGCGACGCTCTTTAGCGTCGCATAAGCGACGCTTTTTAGCGTCGCATAAACGACGGTTTATAAGCGACGATCTATTGCATCGCTTATACGACGACGCGTTGCATCCCTTATGCGACGATCTGTTGACGGACAAAAATTAAAACGTTGGAGGCTCTGCAATCGGCATTTTCACGCATCCGATCGAAGAGCTCTCCAACGTTCGCAATTGCGCTGCGCTTACAAACTGAAGCAAGTATATGCAGAATTGTTGTTTTGCTTAAGCTCTCTGTTATTGTCTCCCTCTGTCTTTGTTTCTCTCTTTCTACATCTTTGTCTCTTTGAATTTTCTCTCTCTCTCTCTAGATCTCTCTCTAGATCTCACTCTCTCTCTCTAGATATCTCTCTCTCTCTAGATCTCTCTCTCTCTAGATCTCTCTCTCTCTCTCTCTCTCTCTCTCTCTCTCTCTCTCTCTCTCTCTCTCTCTCTCTCTCTCTCTCTCTCTCTCTCTCTTCTCTCTTTCTCTTCTCTCTTTTTATTGCAGGTTATTCAAGAAGCTAACCAAGCAAAAACTATGGATCACAATTGTAAGTACAATTTCTATTATTTGTAGATCATTTGAATTGTGTTATTTTCATTACATACCATACTCACACTTATTGATATGCACTCATACACTTATACATGACGAAGAAGCACACACACATGCATATACCTACATATACACATATACA
Organism: Ceratopteris richardii; assembly: GCA_020310875.1. Lineage (NCBI taxonomy): Eukaryota > Viridiplantae > Streptophyta > Polypodiopsida > Polypodiales > Pteridaceae > Ceratopteris > Ceratopteris richardii. The sequence continues at coordinate 108,957,597 of CM035443.1, read as the reverse complement.
TGCACATACACACACATACACATAGAGTTATACATATACACACACATACACAAGAACATGCACATATTGATACATACATATACACTTATACATGCACATGCATATACATACATATACGCACACATACACATGCACATATACACATATACATGCACATACACACACATACACATAGAGTTATACATATACATGCATATACATATACACACATACACATGCACATGCACATACTCATACACACATATGCACTTATACATGCACATGCACATACATACATATACACACACATACACATGCACATACATACATATACACACACATATATACACTTAGGTACACACATATGAATGAATTATATAATTAAAGTATTAAAACACATGCTTAATATAAACAATAATAAAAATCAATAGAACAAAACTCTTCATTACTTAATACCATACACACAATTCAAAACATGACTGAAATGAAAAATATATAGATAAATATATGTATATATCAATGTAAATACATAATCCAATGTCATAATCAACGTCTAAAATCCTAATCATCGTCATCATGATCATCATCATCATCAGCAATATCATGATCAGATGGATCTTCCTCATCCTCATCCTCATGATCACCCTGTGACGATCGAGATCGTCCCTCCTGTGTCTGTCTCTCCACCTCATCCATATTTGTCTCCCCATAATACTCCTGTATTACATATAACAAACATAAATCAATAAAATAATTAAAACATTCATAACAACAAAATAATTATATAAAATTTAAAAATACTCACAAAGGCATCAGGATGATCTTGTATATACTCGCTCAAACGCCGATATCCAAAATGTGTAGCATACTCGATCTCGTGTTTCGTAGGATATCGGCCATAATCCTTTCGCTGCAATGAAACAAATAAAAAACATTAGTTGCTTGCATTTTAACTAAAATAAAAAATATACTCACAATAAGACATATACTTACAAACGTAGCTACAAAACCATTATGGCCCATTTGGCCTAAGTGCGATGTGTGGCCCGACTCCACTCTCTTCCTTGCAGCAGCCTGTTTATTCAAGGAAAAAAATACATAAATTAAATTAAAAAATTACTAAAATATCTAAAAATTATAAATATAAACTATTAATTTGTGTACCTTCTGCTGAGGAAATGACTCCTGAAGACGTAGCTGTCTACGAAAAAACTACCACGACTCAGGTGGTATGTTAGCTCGCCTCTTATTTTTTTCGACCATACAATATCTCCTGTTAATTTAATCTCAAACAGAAAAAAAAGTCAGAATACATACACATTTATACACACATATACACATACACATACACATACACATACCCACATACACATATACATGCAAACATATACGCATGCATATATGTATATATATACACATATACATACATATAACATAAACACACATATACATATCCACATATATACGTACACACACATGCATGCATATACACATTCATACAAAATACATGCATTTATCCCACAATAATATGTGTTGTGTATATGTGAATATGTGTGTATGTATAAATGTGTATATGTGAATATGTGTGTATGTGTAAATATGTATATGTGAATTTTTTATTTATGTAGATAATCAAATTATTAATATCAAATACCATTATTTGTAGATTCTGATCAATCAGATGGAACTCCACCACCGTCTCCTCATCGTGCAACGACATTATACTGTAAGTATATGAAATATTTAATTTTAACTATATTTGATGGATACATAACTTATATATTTTTTTTATGTTTCTTATGATGTGCAGATTCTGATCAATCAGAGGGTACTCCACCACCTCCTACCCATGCAACGACTTCACATGTGTCCTCCGATAGGAATTATGATGAATTTTACTATCAAGAGCATATTATATGTTGGTGTAACTCTTGTTATGGCACGTATCGAAGACCACGATTGGAATGTATTGAACATGAGGCAGAGTATGGTACTTTTGAGCATGCACCATCACCTAGTCAACGTGATAATGCTTGGGTATGTATTTTCTATATATATTAATGTCATTTTTTTATTTAAAAACCATGTATAAAATCAAATTATTATTGATATACAGGAATACTTGCTTGATGATGATGATGATAATGATTTTTCTCATAATGTTAATATACCTCGTACACGTCATGGACTTGCTGTTCATCAATTACAAGCAGAGGTTTCTAGAAATCCTCTACCTCCTGGTTTAGAGAATGAAACGGCTGGAGATTATCCATTGCCAGCTCGTGATCGTTCTTTAGTACAAACATATGATAGAAGAAGATATGGAGGATGGAATAGAGGACCACTTCCTTTAGATGGAGAGGTTTTCAACTTTTGGGGTAATCGCTATATGATTGCTCCATCCACTATTACTAATGCTGGTCGTGGTCTCTTTATTGTAGAGGATTTGTATGTGCCTCCGAACTCTGAAGTCACTCTTATGTCATTTTGTGGTCCTATATATGGATGGGGAGATTGGCATCGACTTTCACGTTATGTTCAAAGCATGAGTACTTATGGAATATGCTTGAACGCAGCATCTCTTACTAGTAGAAGGATTTTACATGCAGAAAATGAAAGATTATATATTGATGGAAGACCTTACACACATGGAAATATAGAAGGTTTAATAAATAGTAGTCGAGGGTTACATAATAAGTTCAAGGACTAATTGCACATTTGAGGAGCGTGAAAATAGTCATGAATCACCATACATGAGTAGAGATGTATCAAGATACATAGTTGTCAATGCTATTACTACATTACATGCTGGTGATGAACTATTAGTGAATTATGGATGGCGTAGACCTCCAAGAGCACCTTTTAGCTAGAGAGAATAAAAATTTTCTATCCATGTTTAATAAGTTATATACTTAATTTTATATTTGAAGTTTAATTTTTATTCATTTATGGAATACTAATGAGTTTTGTTTATATGTGTAGATTCCAGCGTATGATGTTGATGATATTCGTCCACAACATTCACAATTACCAATAAGACCTCATTTATCAGAAGCTTCCATGAGGAGGCTACGCAAAACTAATCCTGTGCAATATGCAAAGTTGAAAGATCTATATTCAAAAGATGATAAAGTACAAGATTTGTGTGACAATGATGAAGATGATGGCATGGCAGATTTTATTGAGGATTGGTATCAAAATGACAGTGAGAGCATGGATATTTCTAAAAATGAGAAATATCTTCGAGAGGAATGTCTAAAGCATGTATATGAAGGAAGTCGTTTGACACGACTAAGTGCAAGCTTACTTATTCTCAACCTTCAAAATCGTTTTGGATGGAGTAATGTATCTGTTTCGACACTATTAAGGTATAATTTTCAATTTTCTATCTACTTATATATATGCGCATCTTTTAAAACTATTAATGCATCTTTCAAAATATTCGTAAAAAATTTGATTGTTTGGATGGCAGGATACGATTGTTTGTTTTGGAGGATATGAAGTATGTATCTTCATTGAATGATTTGTCGATTCACGCATATGTTCAGTTTGAAAGTGTGAGAAGCGGATTTATAATTTGTATTCAAAGAATTTGGCACTGTTTATAGGCCATACAATGGTGACCTGGATGCATCGCATGCACAGAGGTTACTCAAGATAGAGCAATCTGATTATAATGGACTAGTGCCAGCAAGATTCCTAGGGTATGCAGTAAACCTCTTGCATGTCAATGATGAGGCGCATTTGAAGTTTAGGATACAAAGTGGAAATCATGGTGGCTTGAGAGGATCACACATATACATGCAAGAGGTTTACTGCATACCCCAGGAATCCTGCTAGTACTAGTCCCTTATAATCAGGCTGCTCTATCTTGAGTAACCTCTGTGCATGGGATTCATCCAGGTCACCATCGTATGGCCTATAAACAGTGCCAAATTCTTTGAATACAAATTATAAATCCGCTTCTCACACTTTCAAACTGAACATATGCGTGAATCGACAAATCATTCAATGAAGATACATACTTCATATCCTCCAAAACAAACAATCGTATCCTGCCATCCAAACAATCAAATTTTTTACGAATATTTTGAAAGATGCACATAAGCATACACATATATAAAATTATATGCATATATATATATGTATATTTATTTATTTACTTTCTTTAATATATCATTTTTTTGATAAACTTACAGGTTATTATCTGAAAAGTTTTTACCAAGTCAAAATATTCTTCCTACCTCACATGATGAAATGAAGAAGATAATCAACAATCTTGGTATGGATTATCAATGTATACATGCATGTCCTAACGATTGTATTTTATATAGAGGTGAATATGCAGACTCTTTGACATGTCCCAAATGTCAATCTCCTCGATATAAGGGTGAAGAAGGTAAAATCCCGAATAAGGTATTGAGACATTTTCCATTGGCTCCACGGATTAGACATATGTTTCAAAGCCCCGAATTATCAAAGCTTTTGACTTGGGGACATGATCACAAAAGTACTGATGGAATAATCAGAATTCCTCATGATAGTGTTGCTTTTCAGCATATTGATTCTACATGGCCTGAATTTGCACAAAATCCACAGAATCTAAAGTTAGGAGTTGCATTAGATGGGGTTAATCCATTCTCCATGAAATCCAGTAAATGGTCAACATGACCAGTGGTAGTCATAAACTATAATCTTCCGCCATATCTTAGCATTAAAAAGGAACATTTAATGCTTTCACTTTTAATCCCAGGCAAAAGACAAGTTAAAGATATGAATGTATATCTTGCTCCTCTCATTGACGATCTTCAAGAGTTATGGAGAGGTATTAATGTCATTGATATATCAAAAAGCATCAATGAAAGACATATTACGATTCGTGGTATTGTGGCTTGGACTATTCACGATTTTCCTGGATATGGCGTTTGTTCAGGTATTGATGTAATTTTTTTATTCAATATGCATGTAAATAAATATGATTTAATCTAATTATATTTTTATCATTTTCCATGATGCAGGAATATCTACTAAGGGTTATAAAGCTTGTCCATATTGTGGTGATTGGTTGAGATCAATCTATAGTAAGAATCTCAACAAAAATATTTATCTTCGACATCGACGATTCTTGCCTGATGATCATCCATTAAGATCTAAAAGAGAAGCGATACATTTTAATGGAAAGCTTGAAACAGGTCAGTGTCCAAAACCTATGACGCCTATGGATTGGTATAAAAAATGGACAGATGGACCTCTGATAGATCCAGAAGCAGAAATCTTCAGTGATGATTCAGATAATGAGTATGTGAACAAAGGTAAAGGGAAATTGGCACTCGCAGAGAACATATCAATATGGTATTCTTTGGAGTATTGGAAAGAGTTAAAAGTATGTCATCTTCTTGATCCTATGCATATATTCAAAAATATTGGTTATTCACTATGGCAGCATCTTCTTGGACTAAAAGATACCACAACATCAAGAAATGATTTGAAAGATCAAAAATCCAAACCAAAGTTATGGCCAGTTTTTGATAGACATCGACAAGAAACGACTTATGCATCTGCTCCTTAGGTACTTACGACAAAAGAGATACAAACTATCAACAATAGAATTCAATTGATCAAGACTCCTACAGGATATGGAGCATCGTTTCAAAACATGTTTACTATGGATGATAAGAGCTTATCTGGATTAAAGACCCATGACTGGCATAACTTTTTGAAACATATTTTACCTTTGGTTATCGATGGATGTACAACGAAAGGAGTACGAGATGTCATCTATCGTCTTGGATCACTTATAAGGTAATTATGATACTTTTATATTTAATATGTTTGAATATTGGATATCTTTTATTTTTTAATTAACTTCTTTACAATTGTTTTTATGATTTGTATAGGTGGATTACATCCAAAGAGATCGATAAAAATTCGATCCACAAAAAAAACGTGAATGCAAAGAGCTACTATGTTTGATGGAAAAAGAACTTCCTACTTCATTTTTTGATATTCAAGTTCATTTACTACTCCATCTTGTAGATGAGATAGAGATTGCCGGTGTTGTCAACACTCGATGGATGTTTTGGGTCGAGCGATTTATGGGAATACTAAAAGGTTATGTGCGACAAAGAGCAAAACCAGAAGGATCCATGGCAAAGGGTTGGATGCTTGAAGAGTGCATGTATTACGTTAGTGAGTACCTTGAAAGAGTTCATGAAGAAGCTCCACGTGCATGGACCAACGAGTCTTCTTCAAAAATAACCGATGAGGTATTATCAAGTAAGGGGGTTCCATTCTTATTTACATTTCAAGAAAAAAATGATGTTTCCACTTTTGTAGCATATAATAGCGAATGCATGCAAGCATTCGTTAGCGAGTACGAGGAACTTCAAAGTCTCCAAAGTAAAAGGCGAAAAAACAAAAGATCTAGACGTAATCTCGATAATAATGAGATTACAGATATACCTTCTTTCACGGATTGGCTATATAGTCGTTTGCAACGCGCCAACGCAAATAATGAAGAAATCTCAGATGAGCAAAGAGAGTTAATGATGGGTTGTGAACAAAAGGTAATTTTATTAAAATATATATTTTATTTTTTTCATATATGTATGTTAGTTTCTATTTACTAATTCAATTTATTTTGCAAGCTCGAATGTTCACTAATATGTGGGCTTTTGGACAGCATATTAGAATCAAATCCATTGATTCTTTACATCAAACAGAGGATTCTAGTATTGTTGCTTGTTTCAAGCAACTATCACGTGCTAGCTCAAAAGACACGAACCTTATAGATGGCGAACTTGGTTACGTAGGAACTATTGTTGGTATCTACGAAATTTCATTTCGTACATTCAAACAGGTAGAAAAAAGTTTATATATTTTTTTTAGAGTTAGTTTTTTTTTAAGCACCTAATAATGGGACGTTTTTGTTGTTATATATTGTGATAGGTCATTTTGAAGGTTGACTGGTATCGAGCGGAGTATAAAGGTAGTAATTCTACAATAAGAAAGGAATTATCTGGGTTTTGGGCAATTGATTCTTCCAAGGTAATGCGATCTACTAAAGAACCATATATTCTTCCTAGGCATATTGAACAAGCATTTTTTTTATAAAAACCCAGATGCTCATCCTTGGTGGCAAGTCATTCATGTGCAACCTAGAGGTAGGTCATTGTTTGAACAGTTTATTGTTAGAGAGATTGAAGAAAGTCCTCTTGATGATTCAGCATCAGATACTGATACATCAACATCTGGAATAGAAATTAGACTCATTATACGTGATAATGATACTAATCTTTTTGATGAAGAGGATAATTCTCTACATGCTGATTCTACTGATGAGGAAGAGGAATTACCAGAAATAGATATTAATCCACCAATAGATGATGTGATTCATGAGAACATAGATTTAACAATAGAAGAAATAAATGAAATCAATAAGGATAATGAAGATGAGACTATATTGATGTCTTACCAAAATGATGGCAATAATGAAAACATATGAGCAGATTAGATAGTAACTTGAAGCTTCTGAATGGATATATATAATAGGTTTTTTTTATTAACTTGAATAACGATGAATCCTACTAGAGAGATGAAATCATGTTCTTCTAAGTTAGAACATGAAGCTCGGGGGTATGCCTAATTATTTTATATATAGCTTTATCTTCGAGGAGTAAATTTTTATCATGTATGTATGCATATGTGTGTGTATTCATGTGTATTATATGTATACATATATTAGTATGCATATATATGTATTTCATGTATATGTATGTGTTTGCATGTGTGTGATATATGTATACATGTATTCATGTACGTAATATATGCAAGTGTTTATAATTGTGTACATGTATATATGTATATGTGTCTATGTGTAAATATGTACATGTAAATATGTATGCATGTATATATATGTTTATGTGTGCATGTAGGCATGTACATGTATGTGTAAATATGTACATGTAAATATGTTAGTATGTATATATATATTTATGTGTGCATTTAGGCATGTATGTGTGAAGCATAATATATCTACTCCATTTTATATTTATGTATCCTATCTACATGATGTGTATATATCTTTACATATATTATGAATCATGATCCTCGTTGATTCGAGTAGCTATATATAGAGGCATAAGGTTGGGAGGAGAGACATCTCTCTAGTAGGACGTCGGAGGTGTATATATACTTCAAACATATGGCTAAAAGGTTTTATATGTATATGTATATACATTTTTATTTTAGATTTTTATATATATATATATATATATATATATATATATATATATATATATATATATATATATATATATATATATATATATATATATATATATATATATATATATATAGATACATACATACATACATACATACATATATACACACACACATACATACATACATGGATTATATTATATTACATACATAGCAGTAAATATATACTACATACATACGTGTAATGTAATACACACATTTTTATGTATATATACACATAGTATATACATATTACATTTATACACAACACATAGATGTATACATACATGATACACATGCATACATACATACTACAAAAATAGAAACATGTATATTAGATACATATATAAGTTAATATACATGCCTTTCAGTAAACATAGAGTAATAGATTTTAGGAATGACATCATACATACATAGATGCATATATAAATACATACATACGTACATACATACATAGCTCTCTCTCTCTCTCTCTCTCTCTCTCTCTCTCTCTCTCTCTCTCTCTCTCTCTCTCTCTCTCTCTCTCTCTCTCTCTCATATACATACATACCGTGCATTGTCGCGACGATGAGCCATAAGTGTCCGCATCTCTTTTAAACACCACTTAAGGGACCATCCTGTCCCAAACTCTGTCTCAAGTGAACTAAGCACGTACTTTTTATCCCTCTCATCATGCTCAATACAAAAATAAAAAACATAATGTAAATAAAACATAAGATATACATTTCAATTTATATGTAAAACTTTTACTTACTTCCATGGTAAGTGGATAAAGCGCAGGTAAGAGTCGCATAGTGCCCGCATTCTTCTCTTGAACTCCAATCCATTCCCTATGTACACAATGTTCCCCTCCGGCTCTATGTCGCACTCTAGTCCTAAGGTGCCTATGCATGTCCTCATAGGCAACTCTGCTCTGCTATCACGTGCTGGAGGTGGTATAGGTGTCCTAAAAATAGATAGATAGAAATAAATAAAAATATGTGCTATAATATCATTAAAAAAAATTATGAAAAAAAACATACCTATGAGCAGATAGCTCTCTTCCTGCATGTGGATCCGCAGAAGAGCCCTCGTCTGATCGCGTAAGCATCTGGATCGTATAATCCAGCTCCTCATCGGACATGTCTGCGTAGTCCCGCATTATGGCCCCTAGAGTATCTGACGGAACTCTTGCTCTCATAAGACTTTTTATGAGAGTGAGTTTCGCCTTTCTCTCTTTACTGGGATCCATAATACCTAACATATAAAACAAAATGGTTAGAAATCAATATATATATATACGTGTATGTGTGTGTATGCATGTGTATGTGTGTGCATGCATGTGTATGTGTGTGTATGCATCTGTGTGTATGTGTGTAGGTATATGTGTGTGTTGTCTATGTGTATGTGTGTGTGTCTATGAGTGTGTATGTGTTTATGTATATGTATGTATCTACGTGTGTGTATGTATCTATGTGTGTATGTGTATGCATGTATGTATGCATGTGTGTGTATGCATATGTATGTGTGTGTATGCATCATTATGTGTGTCTATGTATGCATTTGTACGTGTGTATGCATCATTGCATGTGCATGTGTCTATGTGTGTATGTGTGTGTATATGTGTGTGTGTCTATGTGTATGTGTGTGTGTTTATGAGTGTGTATGTGTTTATATGTATGTATGTATCTATGTGTGTCTATGTGTCTAAGTGTGTATGTGTATGCATGTATGTATGCATATGTATGTGTATGCATATGTATGTGTGTGTATGCATTATTATGTGTGTCTATGTATGCATGTGTATGTGTGTATGCATCATTACTTGTGTATGTATCTATGTGTGTATGTGTGTGTGTATATGTGTTTGTATTTGTGTATGCATGTGTGTGTGTATGCATGTGTATGTGTATATGTGTATATGTGTATATGTGTGTGTATATGTGTGTATGCATGTGTGTGTGTATATGTGTGTATATGTTTGTATGCATGTGTGTGTATGCATATGTATGTGTGTGTATGCATTATTATGTGTGTCTATGTATGCATGTGTATGTGTGTATGCATCATTACGTGTGCATGTGTCTATGTGTGTATGTGTGTGTATATGTGTGTGTGTCTATGTGTATGTGTGTGTGTCTATGAGTGTGTATGTATGTATCTATGTGTGTGTATGTGTATGCATGTATGTATGCATATGTGTGTGTATGCATATGTATGTGTGTGTATGCATAATTATGTGTGTATGTGTCTATGTGTGTATGTGTGTGTGTATACATTATGACAGTGTATGTAAGCATGTGCATTATGTATGCATATAAGTATGTATGTATGCATATGCATATGCATTATGTATGCATATGCATATGTATGCATATGCATATGCATTATGTATGCATATGCATATGCATTATGTATGCATATGCATTATGTATGCATATGCATATGCATTATGTATGCATATGCATATGCATTATGTATGCATATGCATATGCATTATGTATGCATATGCATATGCATGTGTATGCATATGCATGTGTATGCATATGCATGTAAGTATGTATGTATGCATATGTGTGTGTATGCATATGCATGTAAGTATGTATGTATGCATATGCATATGCAATATGTATGCATGTATGTATATGTGTGTGAATGTGTGTGAATGTGTGTGTGAATGTGTGTGTACATGTGTCTGTATGTGTGTATGCATGTGTATGTGTGTGTATGCATCATTATGTGTGTATGTGTGTGTACATGTCTGTATGTGTGTATGCATGTGTATGTGTTTGTATGCATCATTATGTGTGTATGTGTGTGTATGTGTGTGTGTCTATGTGTATGTGTGTATGTGTGTGTGTCTATGTGTATGTGTGTATGCATGTGTATGTGTGTATGTGTCTATGTGTGCATGTGTGTGTATATACTATATGTGTGTGTGTCTATGTGTATGTGTGTGTACCTATGAGTGTGTATGTGTTTATGTGTGTATGTGTCTATGTGTGTGTATGTGTTTATGTGTGTATGTGTATGCATGTATGTGTATGTGTGTGTATGTCTCTCTATGTGTGTGTATGCATATGTGTGTGTGTATATGTGTGTCTATGTGTGTATGCATGTGTATGTGTGTGGATGCATCATTATGTGTGTATGTGTCTGTGAGTGTATATGTGTGTGTATGTGTGTGAGCGTCTATGTGTGTGTATGTGTGTGCGCGTCTATGTGTATGTGTGTCTGTGTGTGTATGTGTGTGTATCTATGAGTATGTATGTGTTCATGTGTGTGTATGTGTCTATGTGTGTATGTATCTGTGTGTGTATGTATCTATGCATGTGCATTATGTATGCATGTAAGTATGTATGTACATTATATGCATATGCATATGCATTATGTATGCAAATGTATGCATGTATGTGTTTATGTGTGTATGTCTCTTTATGTGTGTCACGTGTGTATGCATATATGTGTGTATGTGTGTGTATATGTGTCTGTATGTGTGTATGCATGTGTATGTGTGTGTATGCATGTGTATGTGTGTGTATGCATGTGTATGTGTGTATGTGTCTATGTGTGCATGTATGTGTATATACTATATGTGTGTGTGTCTATGTGTATGTGTGTGTACCTATGAGTGTGTATGTGTTTATGTGTGTATGTGTCTATGTGTGTGTATGTGTTTATGTGTGTATGTGTATGCATGTATGTGTATGTGTGTGTATGTCTCTCTATGTGTGTGTGTATGCATATGTGTGTGTGTATATGTGTGTCTATGTGTGTATGCATGTGTATGTGTGTGGATGCATCATTATGTGTGTATGTGTCTGTGAGTGTATATGTGTGTGTATGTGTGTGAGCGTCTATGTGTGTGTATGTGTGTGCGCGTCTTGTGTATGTGTGTCTATGTGTGTATTTGTGTGTATGTGTGTGTGTGTCTGCGTATGTGTGTGTGTGTCTATGCGTGTATATGTGTGTGTGTGAGTGTGTGTGTGCGCATACCTTGTGTATGTCTCGCTTCTCTCTCTCCCTCTCGCGCGCTGTATGTCTCTCTCTCTCTCTCGGTCTGTATTCTTCCTCGCGTTCAAGGCCCGGCACAAATGTGCCGGGAGAATTGAATTTTTTTTTTTACATTCCAGAGCGTCGCATATGCGACGCTCTGCAGTTTGCCATCGTCGTTAAGTGCGTCGCTAACCTGCGACGCTACTAGCGACGCTTCTGGTTTAGCGTCGCTTATGCGACGCTATCGTCGCTTATGCGACGATGCTCGGCCAAAAAAAAAAATCTGAAATTTTTTCCGTCGCTTATGCGACGGTTTCGTCGCATAAGCGACGGTTTTCGTTTTTTTCCCGATTCGGGGGCGTCGCTACGCCCCCCTTTTTCTTGTAGTGTCTGTTTTGCATCCATGCGTGCAATATTCCTCCATAGCCATATCTGTGCTATCTTTTATAGTTGGTATCAGAGAGGTATATGTCTGAACCATATCCGCCTCGTGCTCAAGGTATTCCTGACCCCTCAAGTTGTTGTGGCCTACGTGGCTCCCAACCCAGCTTCTCATACCGTTCGAGTGCCAACATCTCTTTCTACTTTCCACTGAGATCGTGGCGATGCTCAACTCCATGTGATTCAGCTTCACATGCATACGCATAGGGATTTCGTACTTGTCAACTACATGGTGGAAATATTCATCAATAATAGCCTCCTTGTCCTTACCGTCGCTTCGGATGCCATCGTTGTATGTCTCATGTTCCATACTCAAATGTTCATCAGTAGACTAGAGATATCCACTGTTACCTCAAGGCTTTCCAATAGCTATAGATACTAGTATACAAAAGAAGAACTCTCGAAATCGCTAGCCGGCACAATCGAGAATGCCACGTGACAAGAGAGCCACCCACAAAGGATTGACATGAAACATGTGGAGTACGAATATATGTCCAACCTCACTACTCATCATGTTCACTACTGTGGTGGGTTGTTGATGCCTTGACAAAGAATTGAAGTGACAAAGAATTGAAGTAGCAATCGGTCACAATACATAACTTGGGATGGATTACATCGGAGTAAGTTGATATCCAATGATATCACTCAATGGTGAGTTTATGTATCCTTCCTTCTCACTGCAAGAACCTTGACGCCTTGCAATGAACCAAAGGCTACCTAAAACTGTGTTCATGTGTGAGCATTCTTAATGAGAAGCAAATCGTTAAATTTGAAATGATCGTGGATTCTGTATAACACAATGATGCCTTTTCAGAATACTTGCTCAATAAACAATGGCAAAGAAGACTTTTATCTAAGTACACCATTTACCTACCACTTGTGAAGAGAGAACTAAAAAGCATGTATATCTCTATAATAACTCCTGGGTATCTAGGTCTAAGCTACCTTACATTGTGAATAGTTCCTTAAAACTTGGATAACATTATTAGACACTGCTCGCTATTATTAGTAAGGCCCTCCCAGTGTATAAAGGCTTTCAAAGGCTTCTTAATGCGCAAATGTGTATCAAGCTTTGCCAATAATTCTCCACCTACCAAAGAGAATTAGAAGATCTTTCTCAAGTGGCCAAGACCCAATGTCAACTTTATGAAGAGTAAGCATGTGATATCATAATCCTCACACTCAAGGAAACATACATACACTATGTGAACAAGGCAAAGAATGCATATGAGCTTTGCAAATCTTGGAGAACATATTTGATGCTCTTGCAAAGCACAATAAAATGACCTTCAAAATGCAATTTTATGGAGTTTCACTTAATCCCAATGAGGATATTGCATCTCTTGTAAATAGGATGAAAATCGTAGTGACCCATTTCCATTCCCTTCAAAGTCCAATGCCTGAAGAAGATAAAATAGCAATACTCCTCAAGGCTCTCCCCACAATATAGTCATATGTGCTGGTACATACTACATAGAGATTCACCTATGGCTCTCACTTTACTCATCTTCATATTATTGAACATTTTTCAAGAGAGAGCTCATCTAGCTATCCGATTTCTTTGTGCATTGATATCCCTCTTTGCTCTTATGTCTACTTCTAATTGAGGATGAAGGAGCTACCTCCCAAGCCAACTATGCAGGAAGAGGTAGAGACTCAAGAGGTAGGGGCAGAGGACGTAAGCAAGGTAGGGGGAGATCTTATAACTCCTCACCATGTAATATTTGTGGTTTTTCAAATCACACTACAGTTGAATGTTATAGGAACTTCAAGAATTAGAGAGGTAGAGGTTTCCAAAGAGGTGGATATACATTAGCAAATGGAAGAATCAACCATTATCAAGGCTACAACAACAACTACAATGAAAACTACCAAGGAGGCTATAAATCAAGGAAAGATTACAACAACTATATAGAGGAACAAGAAGATTCCCTTTTGATTATGAATATGACTTCAAAGCCAGGTATAAATGATGACCATCTCTTCTACATTGACTCAGGATGCTCAAACCATGTGGCAGGCAAAGTAGCTCTTCTCTTTGATCTTGAGGAACCTAAGGGTAAACATCAGGTACAAATAGGTGATGACACCGAGCACTCAGTGATCAAGGTAGGAAATGTTAAAACCTCTAATGGAAACAAGAATCTATTGAGCAGGGTTCTATATGTACCCACAATTACCAAGGACTTGACGAGTGTTGGACAGATCGTGGAAAACGGTTTGTAGGTTAGGTTCAACAAATATGGAGCATTTGTGGAGGATCCCCAACATGGATTCAAGAGAATTGCCAAAGGAGAAAAGTCAGGTAGATTATTCACTTTTGAACTTGAAGATACAAGGAATATTGCATTTTATAATTACAAAGACCAAACATTATCAAAGCTTGAAATTTGGCACAAGAGATTAGGGCATATTGGTGAGAGAACTTTAAAGCAAATATGTAGAGATCAATATGTGCTTGGGATACCCAATGTATCCAAGCAACACATGATCTATAAATGTGGTGCTTCTCTTTTTGGAAAATCTCATAGGTTACCCTTCTCAAAGAAAGGCTACATGCATCACTACAAGAAAAAGGGGGGCGTAGCGACGCCCCTAAATTGGAAAAAAATGGGAACCGTCGCTTATGCGACAAGGTCGTCGCATAAGCGACGGTAGGAATTCCGAATTTTTTTTTTCCCGACCCTCCTCGCATAAGCGATGCTAGCATCGCTCATGCGACGCTAATTAAAGAGCATCACTAATTTCATCGCTGCCTAGCGACGGTGTGAGCGACGTTGGCAAACTGTAGAGCGTCGCATATGCGACACTCTGGAATGTAAAAAAAAAAATGATTTCTCCCGGCACATTTGTGCCGGGACTTGGACGCGAGCAAGAAGAGACCAAGAGAGAGAGAGAGAGAGAGAGAGAGAGAGAGTGCATGAGAGAGAGAGGGCCACACAAACTAACAGCAAGCAGGTATGTACACACACACACACATACATATGTACACACACACATATAAACACATAGACACAGTCACACACATACACATAGACACACACACATACACACAAATACACACACATATACACACATACACAAATAAGGTTGCATACACACATGCACACATAATGCATACACATGCACACACATATACACATACATATACACACACATACACAGGCACATACACACACACATACACACACACATACACACACACACATACACACACACATACACACACATATATGCATACACACACACATAGAGAGAGACATGCATACACATACACATACATGCATACATAATGCATATGCATTTGCGTACATCCATACATACTTACATGCATACACACACATATGCATACATAATGCATATGCATATGCGTACATACATACATACTTACATGCATACACACACATATGCATGCATAATTCACATGCATACATACACATACATAATGCATATGCACACATATGCATACATACACACATACACACATAGACACATACACACACATAGACACATACACACACAAACACATACACACTCATAGACACACACACATACACATAGACGTGCACACACATACACACACATACACACATACACACATACACACATACACACATAATGATGCATTCACACACATACACATGCATACACACATAGACACACATATACACACACACATAGACACACATATACACACACATATACACATATACATACACACTCATAGACACACATAATGATGCATTCACACACATACACATGCATACACACATAGAGACACATATACACTTACACATCCAAACATACACACTCATAGACACACATTCATACACACACACATCCAAACATACACACTCATAGACACACACACATACACATAGACGTGCACACACATACACACACATATACACACACATACACACATAGACACATACACACATAATGATGCATTCACACACATACACATGCATACACACATAGACACACATATACACACACACATACACACACATATATGCATACACACACATAGAGAGACATACACACACATACACATACATGCATACATATGCATACCTAATGCATATGCATACATACACATACATAATGCATACACACACATATGCATACATAATGCATGCACACACATATACAAACCTATGCATACATACATGCATACACATACACACATAGACACATACAGACATAGACACATACACACACATAGACACATACACACACATAAACACATACACACGCATAGACACGTAGAGACACATACACATAGACACACACACATACACACACATATACACAAACACATACACACATAGACACATACACACATACACACATAATGATGCATACACACACATACACATGCATACACATACATATGCATACATACATGCATACACATACACACATAAACACATACACACACATAGACACATACACACATAAACACATACACACTCATAGATACACACACATACACATAGACACACACACATAAAAACACATATACACACACACATGCACACATAGACACATACACACACAGATGCATACACACACATACACATGCATACACATGCATACACACATACAGACACATATACACACACATACACACATACACACACACATAGAGAGACATACACACATAAACACATACATGCATACATATGCATACATAATGCATATGCATATGCATACAATGTACATACATACTTACATGCATACATAATGCACATGCATAGATACATACACACACACACAGACACATACACACATAGACACATACACACACATAAACACATACATACTCATAGATACACACACATACACATAGACACACACACATACACACACATATACACACACATACACCCATAATGATGCATACACACACATACACATGCATACACACATACAGACACATGTACACACACATTCACACACATATATGCATACACACACATAGAGAGACATACACACACATACACATACATGCATACATATTGCATATGCATATGCATACATACATACTTACATGCATACATAATGCACATGCTTACATACACATACATAATGCATACACACACATACACACATATGCATACATAATGCATATGCATATGCATACATAGTGCATATGCATACATAATGCATATGCATATGCATACAAACATACTTATATGCATACATAATGCACATGCTTACATACACATACATAATGCATACACACATAGAAACATACACACATAATGATGCATACACACACATATGCATACATACATGCATACACATACACACACATAGATACATACATACACATAAACACATACACACTCATAGACACACACACATACACATAGACACACACACATATACACACACATACACACATAGACACATACACACGTAATGATGCATACACACATACACATGCATACATAGACACACATAATGATGCATACACACACATACATATGCATACACACACATATGCATACATACATGCATACACATACACACATAGACACATACACACACATAGATACATACATACACATAAACACATACACACTCATAGACACACACACATACACATAGACACACACACACATATACACACACATACACACATAATGATGCATACATACATACACATGCATACATAGACACACATAATGATGCATACACACACATACATATGCATACACACACATATGCATACATACATGCATACACATACACACATAGACACATACACACACATAGATACTTACATACACATAAACACATACACACTCATAGACACACACACATACACATAGATACACACACACATATACACACACATATACACACACATACACACATACACACATAATGATGCATACACACATACACATGCATACATAGACACACATAATGATGCATACACACACATACATATGCATACACACACATATGCATGCATACATGCATACACATACACACATACACACATACACACACATAGATACATACATATACATAAACACATACACACTCATAGACACACACACACACATACACATAGACAACACACACATATAGATACACATATACACACATAGACACATACACACATAATGATGCATACACACACATACACATGCATACACACACATATGCATACATACCTGCATACACATACACACATAGACACATACACACACATAGATACATACATACACATAAACACATACACACTCATAGACACACACACATACACATAGACACACACACACACACACATATACACACACACAAACACACATAGACACTTACACGCATAATCATGCATACACACACATACACATGCATACACACATACGAACACATATACACACACACATACACACATATATGCATACACACACATAGAGAGACATACTCACACATACACATACATGCATATATATACATACATAATGCATATGCATATGCATACATACATACATACATGCATACATACACACACACATATACACTTACATACATACACACGTACACACATAGACATATATACACATAATGATGCATACACACACATACACATGCATACACACATACACACATATACACGCACATACATACATACACATACTTAATGCATACACACTTAC
The DNA here is from genome assembly GCA_020310875.1 of Ceratopteris richardii. NCBI lineage: Eukaryota > Viridiplantae > Streptophyta > Polypodiopsida > Polypodiales > Pteridaceae > Ceratopteris > Ceratopteris richardii. Next base: position 108,938,260 of record CM035443.1, on the reverse strand, counting down.
ATATGTACACGTATATATATTGATTTCTAACCATTTTGTTTTATATGTTAGGTATTATGGATCCCATTATGAGAGCAAGAGTTCTGTCTGATACTCTAGGGGCCATAATGCGTGATTACTCAGAGATGTCTAATGAGGAGCTGGATTATACGATCCAGATGCTTACCCAACGATCAGACGAAGGCTCTTCTGCGGCTCCACCTGCAGGAAGAGAGCTATCTGCTCATAGGTATGTTTTTTTTTCATAAACTTTTTTAATGATATTATAACACATATTTTTATTTATTTCTATCTATCTATTTTCAGGACACCTATACCACCTCCAGCACGTGATAGCAGAGCAGAGTTGCCTATGAGGACATGCATAGGCACCTTAGGACTAGAGTGTGACATAGAGCCAGAGGGAAACATTGTGTACATAGGGAATGGATTGGAGTTCAAGAGAAGAATGCGGGCACTATGCGACTCTTACCTGCGCTTTATCCACTTACCATGGAAGTAAGTAAAAGTTTTACATATAAATTGAAACATATATCTTATGTTTTATTTACATTATGTTTTTAATTTTTGTAGTGAGCATGATGAGAGGGATACAAAATACGTACTTAGTTCACTTGAGACAGAGTTTGGGGCAGGATGGTCGCTTAAGTGGTGTCTAAAAGAGATGCGGACACTTATGGCTCATCGTCGCGACAATGCACGGTATGCACTGTTTTTATGTATATATATGTGGATACGAGTATGTGTGTTTATGCATGTATGTATGTATATGAGAGAGAGAGAGAGTGAGACTAGAGGTATAAATACACACATACACACACATATACATCATACATGCATATTTACACACATATACATATACATGCACATTTATACATACACGCACATACATGCACATTTTTACACACACATACACATGCAATGTTACACACATATAATGAATACACATAGACACATGCACATACTCACATACACGTACACATACTCACATACACATACACATGTATAATCATATGTACACACACATAGACTCATATATTCATATTTACATGCATATATACATATACACATGCATATATACACACAAAACACATGCATATGCACATATAGATACACATACATACACAACACATGCATAGGCATAAATAAATAAATAAATCCTGTTTCAAAAATCCTAAATTGAAAACACTAATTTCGATATTAGGGTTTTGAAATCCCTAATTTAAAAACTCTAATTCAACCTTTTAGCCATATGTTTGAAGTATATGTACACCTCCGACGTCCTACTAGAGAGATGTCTCTCCTCCCAACCGTATGCCTCTATATATAGCTACACGAATCAATGACGATCATAATATATGTAAAGATATATACACATCATGTAGATAGGATACATAAATATAAAATGGAGTAGATATATTATGCATCACACATACATGCCTAAATGCACACATAAATATATATATATACATACTAACATATTTACATGTACACATTTACACATAGACATATATACATATATACATGTACACATCACATATACATGCCTACATGCACACATAAACATATATATACATGCATACATATTTACATGTACATATTTACACATAGACACATATACATATATACATGTACATAATTATAAACACTTGCATATATTACATGAATATTTTACATAAATGCATATGCATATATACACATATGCATATTTAACACATGTATACATATATCAAACACATGCAAACACATACATATACATGAAATACATATATATGCATACTAACATATGTATACATATAATACACATGAATACACACACATATGCATACATACATGATAAAAATTTGCTCCTCGAAGATAAAGCTATATATAAAATAATTAGGCATACCCCCGAGCTTCATGTTCTAACTTAGAAGAACATGATTTCATCTCTCTAATAGGATTCATTGTTATTCAAGTTAATAAAAAAAACCTATTATCTGATATCCATTCAGAAGCTTCAAGTTATTGATCGATAACTAGAGTAGAATTTACTATCTAATCTGCTCATATGTTTTCATTATTGCCATCATTTTGGTAAGACATCAATATAGTCTCATCTTCATTATCCTTATTGATTTCATTTATTTCTTCTATTGTTAAATCTATGTTCTCATGAATCACATCATCTATTGATGGATTAATATCTATTTCTGGTAATTCCTCTTCCTCATCAGTAGAATCAGCATGTAGAGAATTATCCTCTTCATAAAAAAGATTAGTATCATTATCATGTATAATGATTCTAATTTCTATTTCAGATGTTGATGTATGAGTATCTGATGCTGAATCATCAAGAGGACTTTCTTCGATCTCTCTAACAATAAACTGTTCAAACAATGACCTACCTCTAGGCTGCACATGAATGACTTGCCACCAAGGATGAGCATCTAGGTTTTTATAAAAAAATGCTTGTTCAATATGCCTAGGAAGAATATATGGTTCTTTAGTAGATCGCATTACCTTGGAAGAATCAATTGCCCAAAACCCAGATAATTCCTTTCTTAATGGAGAATTACTACCTTTATACTCCGCTCAAAACCAGTCAACCTTCAAAATGACCTATCAAAATATATAACAACAAAAACCCATTATTAGGTGCTTAAAAAAATAACTAACTCTAAAAAAATATATATAAACTTTTTTCTACCTGTTTGAATGTACGAAATGAAATTTCATAGATACCAACAATAGTTCCTACGTAACCATGTTCGCTATCTATAAGGTTCGTGTCTTTTGAGCTAGCACGTGATAGTTGCTTGAATGAAGCAACAATACTAGAATCCTCTGTTTTACGTAAAGAATCAATGGCTTTGATTCTAATATGCTGTCCAAAAGCCCACATATTAGTGAACATTCCAGCTTGCAAAATAATTTCAATTAGTAAATAGAAACTAACATACATATATGAAAAAAAAAATTATTTTAATAAAATTACCTTTCGTTCATAACCTATCATTAACTCTCTTTGCTCATCTGAGATTTCTTCATTATTTGCCTTGGCGCGTTGCAAACGACTATATAGCCAATCTGTGAAAGAAGGTATATCTGTAATCTCATTATTATCGAGATTACGTCTAGATCTTTTGTTTTTTTGCCTTTCACTTCGGAGACTTTGAAGTTCCTCGTACTCGCTAAGGAATGCTTGCATGCATTCGCTATTATATGCTACAAAAGTAGAAACATCATTTTTTTCTTGAAATGTAAATACAATGGAACCCCCTTGCCTGATAATACCTCATCTGTTATTTTTGAAGAAGACTCGTTGGTCCATGCACGTGGAGCTTCTTCATGAACCCTTTCAAGGTAGTCACTAACGTAATACATGCACTCTTCAAGCATCCAACCCTTTGCCATGGATCCTTTTGGTTTTGCTCTTTGTCGCACATAACCTTTTAGTATTTCCATAAATCGCTCGACCCAAAACATCCATCGAGTGTTGACAACACCTGCAATCTCTATCTCATCTACAAGATGGACTAATAAATGAACTTGAATATCAAAATATGAAGTAGGAAGTTCTTTTTCCATCAAACATAGTAGCTCTTTGCATTCACGTTTTTTTTGTGGGATCGAATTTTTATCGATCTCTTTGGATGTAATCCACATATACATATCATAAAAACAATTATAAAGAAGTTAATTAAAAAATAAAAGATATCCAATATTCATACATATTAAATATAAAAGTATCATAATTACCTTATAAGTGATCCAAGACGATAGATCACATCTCGTACTCCTTTCGTTGTACATCCATCGATAACCAAAGGTAAAATATGTTTCAAAAAGTTATGCCAGTCATGGGTCTTTAACCCAAGATAAGCTCTTATCATCCATAGTAAACATGTTTTGAAACGATGCTCCATATCCTATAGGAGTCTTAATCAATTGAATTCTATTGTTGATAGTCTGTATCTCTTTTGTTGTAAGTACCCAAGGAGCAGATGCATAAGTCGTTTCTTGTCGATGTCTATCAAAAACTGGCCATAACTTTGGTTTGGATTTTTTATCTTTCAAATCATTCCTTGATGTTGTGGTATCTCTTAGTCCAAGAAGATGTTGCCATAGTGAATAACCAATATTTTTGAATATATGCATAGGATCAAGAAGATGACATACTTTTAACTCTTTCCAATACTCCAAAGGATACCATATTGATATGTTCTCTGTGAGTGCCAATTTTCCTTTACCTCTGTTCACATACTCATTATCTGAATCATTACTGAAGATTTCTGCTTCTGGATCTATCAGAGGTCCATCTGTCCATTTTTTATACCAATCCATAGGCGTCATAGGTTTTGGATACTGGCCTGTTTCAAGCTTTCCATTAAAATGTATCACTTCTCTTTTAGATCTTAATGGATGATCATCAGGCAAGAATCGTCGATGTCGAAGATAAATATTTTTGTTGAGATTCTTACTATAGATTGATCTCAACCAATCACCACAATATGGACAAGCTTTATAACCCTTAGTAGATATTCCTGCATCATGGAAAATGATAAAAATATAATTAGATTAAATCATATTTATTTACATGCATGCATATTGAATAAAAAAATTACATCAATACCTGAACAAATGCCATATCCAGGAAAATCATGAATAGTCCAAGCCACAATACCACGAACCGTAATATGTCTTTCATTGATGCTTTTCGATACATCAATGACATTAATACCTCTCCATAACTCTTGAAGATCGTCAATGAGAGGAGCAAGATATACATTCATATCTTTAACTTGTCTTTTGCCTGGGATTAAAAGTGAAAGCATTAAATGTTCCTTTTTAATGCTAAGATATGGCGGAAGATTGTAGTTTATGACTACCACTGGCCACGTTGACCATTTACTGGATTTCATGGAGAATGGATTAACCCCATCTAATGCAACTCCTAACTTTAGATTCTGTGGATTTTCTGCAAATTCAGGCCATGTAGAATCAATATGCTGAAAAGCAACACTATCATGAGGAATTCTGATTATTCCATCCGTACTTTTGTTCATGTCTCCAAGTCAAAAGCTTTGATAATTCGGGGCTTTGAAACATATGTCTAATCCGTGGAGCCAATGGAAAATGTCTCAATACCTTTTTTGGGATTTTACCTTCTTCACCCTTATATCGAGGAGATTGACATTTGGGACATGTCAAAGAGTCTGCATATTCACCTCTATATAAAATACAATCGTTAGGACATGCATGTATACATTGATAATCTACACCAAGATTGTTGATTATATTCTTCATTTCATCATGTGAGGTAGGAAGAATATTCTGACTTGGTAAAAACTTTTCAGATAATAACCTGTAAGTTTATCAAAAAAAGATATATTAAACAAGGTAAATAAATAAATATACATATATACATGTAGGTTTTTATTCTTACTTTAGATAAGGTAAGAACAAGAACTTGAATTGAATGGACACTTTTTGTCCGCACATCTTTTAAAACTATTAATGCATCTTTCAAAATATTTACACAAAATTTGATTGTTTTGGATGGTAGGATACGATTGTTTGTTTTGGAGGATATGAAGTATGTACCTTCATTGAATGATTTGTCGATTCACACTTTCAAACTGAACATATGTGTGAATCGACAAATCATTCATATCCTCCAAAACAAACAATCGTATCCTGCCATCCAAACAATTGTATCCTGCCATCCAAACAATCGTATCCTACCATCCAAACAATTGTATCCATTCAATTCAAGTTCTTCTTCTTACCTTATCTAAAGTAAGAATAAAAACATGCATGTATATATATATATATATATATATATATATATATATATATATATATATATATATATATATATATATATACATGTGTGTGTATGTGTGTGTGCATATATATATAAATAGATAGGAAATTGAAAATTATACCTTAATAGTGTCGAAACAGATACATTACTCCATCCAAAACGATTTTGAAGGTTGAGAATAAGTAAGCTCGCACTTAGTCGTGTCAAACGACTTCCTTCATATACATGCTTTAGACATTCCTCTCGAAGATATTTCTCATTTTTAGAAATATCAATGCTCTCACTGTCATTTTGATACCAATCCTCAATAAAATCTGCCATGCCATCATCTTCATCATTGTCACACAAATCTTGTACTTTATCGTCTTTTGAATATAGATCTTTCAACTTTGCATATTGCACAAGATTAGTTTTGCGTAGCCTCCTCATGGGAGCTTCTGATAATCGTGGTCTTACTAGTAATTGTGAATGCTGTGGACGAATATCATCTACACATACGTAGGAACATTATGTTGTAGTAATAGCATTGACAACTATGTATCTTGATACATCTCTACTCATGTATGGTGATTCATGACTATTTTCACGCTCCTCAAATGTGCAATTAGTCCTTGAACTATTATGTAACCCTCGACTACTATTTATTAAACCTGGTATATTTCCATGTGTGTAAGGTCTTCCATCAATATATAATCTTTCATTTTCTGCATGTAAAATCCTTCTACTAGTAAGGGATGCTGCGTTCAAGCATATTCCATAAGTACTCATGCTTTGAACATAACGTGAAAGTCGATGCCAATATCCCCATCCATATAGGACCACAAAATGACATAAGAGTGACTTCAGAGTTCGGAGGCACGTACAAATCCTCTACAATAAAGAGACCACGACTAGCATTAGTAATAGTGAATGGAGCAATCATATAGCGATTACCCCAAAAGTTGAAAACCTCTCCATCTAAAGGAAGTGGTCCTCTATTCCATCCTCCATATCTTCTTCTATCATATGTTTGTACTAAAGAACGATCACGAGCTGGCAATGGATAATCTCCAGCCGTTTCATTCTCTAAACTAGGAGGTAGAGGATTTCTAGAAACCTCTGCTTGTAATTTATGAATAGCAAGTCCATGACGTGTACGAGGTATATTAACATTATGAGAAAAATCATCATCATCATCATCATCATCGAGCAAGTATTCCTGTATATCAACAATAATTTGATTTTATATATGGTTTTTAAATAAAATAATGACATTAATATATATATATAATACATACCCAAGCATTATCACATTGACTAGGTGATGGTGCACGCTAAAAAGTACCATACTCTGCCTCATGTTCAATACATTCCAATCGTGGTCTTCGATACGTGCCATAACAAGAGTTACACCAAGATATAATATGCTCTTCATAGTAAAATTCATCATAATTCCTATCGGAGGACACATGTGAAGTCGTTGCATGGGTAGGAGGTGGTGGAGTACCCTCTGATTGATCAGAATATGCACATAATAAGAAACATAAAAAATATATATAAGTTATGTATCCATCAAATATATTTAAAATTAAATATTTCATATACTTACAGTATAAAGTCGTTGCACGATGAGGAGACGGTGGTGGAGTTCCATCTGATTGATCAGAATCTACAAATAATGGTATTTGATATTAATAATTTGATTATCTACATAAACAAAAAATTCACATATACATATTTACACATACACACATATTCACATATACACATTTACACATACACACATATTCACATATACACAACTACATATTATTGTGGGATAAATGCATGTATTTTGTATGAATGAGTGTATATGCATGCATCTGTGTGTACGTATATATGTGGATATGTATATGTGTGTTTATGTTATATGTATGTATATGTGTATATGTATACATATATGCATGCGTATATGTTTGCATGTATATGTGGTTGTGGGTATGTGTATGTGTATGTGTATGTGTATGTGTATGTGTGTGTATATATGTGTATGTATTCTGACTTTTTTTTCTGTTTGAGATTAAATTAACAAGAGATATTGTATGGTCGAAAAAAATAAGAGGCGAGCTAACATACCACCTGAGTCGTGGCAGTTTTTTCGTAGACAGCTACGTCTTCAGGAGTCATTTCCTCAGCAGAAGGTACACAAATTAATAGTTTATATTTATAATTTTTATATATTTTAGTAATTTTTTGCATTTAATTTATGTATTTTTTTCTTGAATAAACAGGCTGCTCCAAAGAAGAGAGTGGAGTCGGGCCACACATCACACCTAGGCCAAATGGGCCATAATGGTTTTGTAGCTACGTTTGTAAGTATATGTGTTATTGTGAGTATATTTTTTATTTTAGTTAAAATGCAAGCAACTAATGTTTTTTATTTGTTTCATTGCAGCGGAAGGATTATGGCCGATATCCTACGAGGAGATCGAGTATGCTACACATTTTTGATATCAGCGTTTGGGCGAGTATATGCAAGATCATCCTGATGCCTTTGTGAGTATTTTTAAATTTTATATAATTATTTTGTTTTTATGAATGTATTTTATTTATTTATGTTTGTTATATGTAATACAGGAGTATTATGAAGAGACAAATATGGATGAGGTGGAGAGACAGACACAGGAGGGACGATCTCGATCGTCACAGGGTGATCATGAGGATGAGGATGAGGAAGATCAGAATGATCATGATATTGCTGATGATGATGATGATCATGATGATGATGATTAGGATTTTAGTTGATTATGACATTGGATTATATGTATTAACATTGATATATATATATATATATATATATATATATATATATATATATATATATATACATATATATATATATATATATATATATATATATATATATATATATATATATATATATATATATATATATATATATATATATATATATATATAATTTCAGTTATGTTTTGAATTGTGTGTATGGTATTAAGTAATGAAGAGTTTTGTTCTATTGATTGTTATTATTGTTTATATTAGGCATGTGTTTTAATACTTTAATTATGTATGTGTATATGTATATGCATGTATATGTATAAATCTATGTGTATATGTGTGTATGTGCATGTATATGTGTATATGTAGGTATGTGCATGTGTGTGCATGTGTATATGTGTTTTAATACTAATTATATAATTCATTCATATGTGAGTACCTAAGTGTATATGTATGTGTGTGTATGTGTATGTGTGTGTATATGTATGTATGTGCATGTGTATGTGTGTGTATATGTATGTGTGTGCATGTGGATGTATAAGTGTATATGTGTGTATGAGTATGTGCATGTATATGTGTGTGTATATGTATATGCATGTATATGTGTGTGTATATGTATATGCATGTATATGTATAACTCTATGTGTATGTGTGTGTATGTGCATGTATATGTGTATATGTAGGTATGTGCATGTGTGTGTGCATGTGCATATGTGTTTTAATACTTTAATTATATAATTCATTCATATGTGTGTACCTAAGTGTATATGTATGTGTGTGTATATGTATGTATGTGCATGTGTATGTGTGTGTATATGTATGTATGTGCATGTGCATGTATAAGTGTATATGTATGTATCAATATGTGCATGTTCTTGTGGATGTGTGTGTATATGTATATGCATGTATATGTATAACTCTATGTGTATGTGTGTGTATGTGCATGTATATGTGTATATGTAGGTATATGCATGTGTGTGTGCATGTGTATATGTGTATTAATACTTTAATTATATAATTCATTCATATGTGTGTACCTAAGAGTATATGTATGTGTGTGTATATGTATGTATGTGCATGTTCATGTATAAGTGTATATGTGTGTATGAGTATGTGCATGTTCTTGTGTATGTGTGTGTATATGTATATGCATGTATATGTATGTGTGTGTATATGTATATGCATGTATATGTATATGTGTGTATATGTATATGTATATGTATATGTATATGTATATGTATATGTGTATATGTATATGCATGTGTATATATATGCATCTGTATATATATATGCATGTGTATATGTATGAAACATGCATGTGTATGTGGATGTGCATATACATGTATTTGCATATATGTTAATGTGTGTATGTGTATATATATATATATATATATATATAAATGCATGCATGGACGTCTTTTTATGTGGTTGTAGGAATGTTTGTGCATATGCATGTGTATATGTGTGTATGTCTAAGTGTATGTGCACATGTATCTATGTGTATATATGTGTGTGTATGTGCATGTGTATATATGTATATGTGTGAAAGTGCATCTTCATCATGTATAAGTGTATGAGTGCATATCAATAAGTGTGAGTATGCTATGTAATGAAAATAACACAATTCAAATAATCTACAAAGAATAGAAATTGTACTTACAATTGTTAGCCATACTTTTTTCTTGGTTAGCTTCTTGAATAACCTACAATAAAGAGAGAAAGAAAAGAGAGAGAGAGAGAGAGAGAGATCTAGAGAGACAAAGAGAGATCTAGAGAGAGAGAGAGATCTAGAGAGAGAGAGAATTCAAAGAGAGAAAGATGTAGAAAGAGAGAAACAAAGACGGAGGGAGACAATAAGAGAGAGCTTAGGCAAAACAACAATTCTGCATATAGTTGCTTCAGCTCGTAAGCGCAGCGCAATTGCGAACGTTGTAGAGCTCTTCGATCGGATGCGTGAAAATGCCGATCGCAGAGCCTCCAACGTTTTAATTTCTGTCCGTCAACAGATCATCGTGTAAGCGATGCTATTCGTCATCGTATAAGCGACATTTTTTAGCGTCGCTTATGCGACAGCTAATAACGTCGCCTATGCGACGCAGGAAAGCGTCGCTTATGCAACGCTTTTAAATTGCGTCATTTTAGCGATGTTGTATGGGAACGTCGCAATCCCGTTGCATCATAAGTCGCAAATATCATCATGTTATGCGTCGTTTAATCGACGGTTGGCGCGTGACATTAATTATGACGCAACTTGCAATTTTATAGCGACGAAATTGTATCGCCTTAACCGTCGCTATACGCCCGTATTCCTTGTAGTGCATGAGGACTACCTAGAGCTTGTCCATACAAATGTATGGGGACCAAGTAAGGACCCGTCAATTTTTGGATCAAGGTATTAGATATATTTCATTGATGATTTTAGTAGGTGGACTATCTTATATTTTATGAAGCTCAAAGATGAAGTATTCAGTTGCTTTAAAAAGTATCTTGCACTTGTTGAGAACCAAATTGGAAGAGGTCTAAAGAGACTAAGGTTAGATGGAGGAGGTGAGTACTTCTCAAATGATTTTGATGCATTCTTGCTGGATAGAGGAATCAAAAGAGAAATTACAACAAGGTATACCCCTGAGCAAAATGGGGTGGCAGAGAGGAGAAATAGACTAATTGTTGAAATAGCTAGGTCAATGTTAAATGAGAAAAAATTACCCAATTACTTATGGGCAAAAAGTGTATCTACTGCCACTTATCTTTTTAACAGGTTTCCATCTAAATCCCTGGCATGGTAGAAGACCTTCACTTGATCATTGCAAGATCTTTGGATGTGTTGCTTATGTGCATATTCCATCTCAAATGAGAGGTAAGCTAGACCCTAAGGCAGAGAAGTGCATCAGGACTGAAGAAGAAGACCAAGCCAAGATGTTTGGCTTGAGGGAGAGCTGTTGGTGCAAATACCAAGCCTACACACTTGGCTACATATAAAGACTTTATCTGCAAATGATTCTACACCCATGAGAACCATTGCTATGGATTCTTTACCTTTTACCATTTGTAAAAGTCTATTTAACTTAGAGGAATATTTCTAGCCACCACTAAACTCGTGGAGATTGTTAGATGGAAAAGGTACGACTTTATTTGGAGAGAATATCTCCTAGAGTAGAGGATCACTTTTCCAGAGAAAGCCAATGTTGAATTCAAATTCAAAATTCAAATGAATCATGTATAAAAGATGAATCTAAAACTCGCGGGATAGATCACTCCATATCCGAGTCTTTGTTGATCTCATTGTAGGAGAGTGTGGCTTACTACATAGCCTAGACCTTTGAGTATATTTGAGCATTGTTTATCATGACAATGATCATGTACAACATTATTTCATAATACAATAGATCATCCATTATATCTGCAGGTCTCTCTCTCATTGTCACTTATAAGAGTAATCTTGTATTGCTCATATCTCAGTCAATACTCCACCATTTTCAATGTTCTATAGCTTGTTGGAATCAAATCTAAGTCCTCTACGTGCTGCCAAATTTTGAAGACATTCCATTTAGTGGATTTGGAGAAAAGCACAACGAACTAATCACTGGTTGATCTCTACAGAGGTCCTAAAAAATTGGGGGTAATGCTACACTTGCTAAATTGATTGCTCTGTGTATAGTCCATCATTTCAAGTGATTGCACTTTTAATCATTACCTCATTAAGCTAATTAGATGTCTCCAAAAGTATTTTTTGTAATTCCTACTGTACTGAAAGAACTGAGCTTAACAAGCAACAGGTGTGTGTACCAAAATAGAAAGTTTTTCATGAAGTTTGAATTAGGAAGTAGTCTGTTTTGAATCAATCATTTCTCACATCATTTCCAAAGTACATACACACTTATTTAGTGTCATTGGAAAGCTAAGAGGGCCCCGCAACTGAACTCTAAAGGTAAAGAGGGTTGGTACAAAGCAGGGATTAGTAGTACCAACTCATTCCTAGAGAGTGTCCATCCATCTTTCCCAACAATTTAAGCATGTGTTGTTACATGTCATTATGATTCATCATCACATTCTTCATGTATGATTATGAATGAGGCTGATTCAGACTAGTTGTTTTTTATAGTGGTTCCTCAAAGCATATTACTTCATGCAAAATATTTTTGCATTTCTGAAAGATGCACTCAAGGGAGGACATGTTGTATGTGCAAACAATGGTTCTTATTCTATTATTGGAGTTGCAGACATTTAGCTTATGGTTGCATATGGAGATATTCTTACTCTAAAGAATGCATTATATGTACCTAATATCAACAAAAGTTGATTTTGTTTCCCACTATTTCTATTGTACGACTTCATATACAATTTGTTGAAGAATAAATGTATGAATCATGATTTCAACAATGTTAATATTATTATGATATTGGGGATATTATGCAATGGCTTTTATCGCTTGGATACATATAAGAGAGTTGCCTTAAATGCCTTGCCTACACACACTTCTTATATGCCCAAAACCGAGTTATGACATGCTGGTTTCTGTCATTAGAACTTCAATATGATGCTTTACTTGCAAAATAAGGATATGTTTATTAATTCACTAACACTTGAGTCCATTGAAAAACATGCATGTGAATGTTGTATACTTGGAAAAGTACATTCTGTTTCTTTCTCTAAAGATGATGCTACACATACTACACAAAAATTGCAACTTATTCATAAACATGTATTTGGTCCCATCAAGACTTCATCTTTTGTCAAGCATGAATACTTTCTTACCTTAATTGATGGTGCAACATGCCATACTTGGATGTATTCTACGAAAGCAAAGAATGAGGTATTATGTTACTTGAAGACTCTTTTATTGATGGTTGAAAATTTTTTATGGCAATAAGCTTTTGAATCTTTGTATGGATCGAGGTAGTGTATACATGTCACATGAATTTTATGTTTTTCTTTGGGAAAGAGGTAATTTTTTACCAACTGACTTTGGGGATGTATCTCTTACGACAACTTGATGTAATGAAGACACACTCAATTTTGAAGATGCATGTGATCATTTAGATTTGAATGTTTGATTTGGAATATGTGCCTACACGAGAAAATGTGTCCAACATAATAACCAAATCTTTTCCATGGGAACATTTTGAAGTTTTTGTCAAAGCTTTAGGCTTATTATTTTGTGGGGATTGATGTGCTACTCCCCATATGTGTTCACATCATTTTCACTTAGTGGGTTTGTTACACATATGTATCTTGCATGTAGCTTGATGTCAATTGTTTCCCTATAAATAGGCATATTTACTCTAGATATGGCTAAATAATTTCTCCATGTAACCATATACACATTATATACTCCTATGTGGTGGTACATAGTACTTAGGGATTCACTTATAGCTCTCATTTCACTCACTTGCATATTACTCATCATTGTTCAATACAGAGCTCTTCCAGCCATTGCCTTTCTTTATGTGTAATCTTGCTTTCCGCTCTTGTGTTCACTTCTTATCATGCTTCTTCACTCTCTCTGACACCCAACAATATCTCTCTGTTGTGGTCCACCTTACCACTAAATGCTTTGTATAGAGTCACACAATTTGAGCTCATTTATCTCGTATATTAAGTTACTAAAACGGCGATTCTCAATTATACAACTTTCATGTATAGAAGTAGAGTACATGGAAAAACGTCTCTTCTCGAGTCCTTATTCAAGTGGGGTGTATCCATTCATGCCTTCTCCATCTGCAAATATGAATGTTCAGGTGGCATGTATCCAGCCATGCCTTGCCCATCTGCAATATGAACTCAAAAAATAGGAGGAAAGTAAGATGCAACAAACTAGGAAGTGAACACAACTTGTCAAATGAACAGAACTTGTCAACGCGACCAGAGATGAAAGGCGTGAGGATCAGCATTCACTGAAAGTGTGAATCCCTCTTTGTAGTTGGATACGAAGCCTTCTTAGGAACCGAAGGAAATGCAGAATCTACAAAACAGTGAATCCATATGTTTATCATTTAGTATTAGTATAAACGTTACATAGTAAAGGGAGGGAGGATGTTACTCTTTCTCTTCAAAGTTGATGACAAACTTGACAATAGACTTCTTATCATGAGAAAAGCACGACAATTGCAAGAAAGCCACATGTTTGCAATGTAATGTGTGATGTAAAGTAAAGAAACTTTTGGCTGCCTTTTATGTTCAAGCTTTTTCAGAAATGAGAGGAACAGAGGCGGAAGGAAGTTATTTAAAAAGCAATCCGTCTATGGTCGTGCACTAAGAGTAGCGGCTGCTGCGTTGTAGAAAATGAGATGCGAGAAGAGTGATTGTAGGAAACGAATTGCTGGAGGTGATTCCGGATGCGGTTAAGAAGCTGCAAGGGACGCTGTTTAGCATGACGTCCTCAAAAGGTTGTGTAGGAATCGTAGGATGACCACTACATGGGCATGCCAACAGAGTTACTACATCATTGGATCTCAAGTTCTTATATTAGGTCGGGTAATGCTTGCTTAACCGGGTGAGTGTTTACCTTCATTGATTGTTTTATCTTTGAAGCATATACCATAATCCATCATGTTCGCCCATACAAAACAACAAAGGATGCTTTGGATAATTTTGCCACATTATATGATGCAAGAAATGAAGATCGTGTCGGATTCCCAAAAGTAATTGGAGAGTGAGCATATGAATGAACATGATTCTATGGATGGTTTTCTCAATCTATGCAAGGGAAACGTAGATGAGATCGAAAGAATGCTTAAGATTATGCATGGATTCCCTTTTTATGAGGTGAAATATTGTTCCACACATTCGATCATGCACTACTTCGAGACAAGCTTGTCATGTTCTACTTCTTTGTATGCAGTGTGTAATGAGGCCTGTGCTATTACTTATTTGAGAAAAGCAACTTGAAAATGTATGTATCGATAAAATTGATTTTATGGATGTGTATGTTACATGGATCAAGGATTTGAGAGAGCAATTGGAAAACAATGATGAGATCATTCCATATGCATCACTCCTTTCTAGATTACTCAAAGGATTATCAAAATCTTTCCAACGTTTTTCTACTATAATTTTTGGCTACAAAAGGAAATCTGAATATGTATACTTTTGATAAGGTTTATCGCTTCTTTTGCAAGAAGAATAATGAAAAGCAAATAGAACTGGTTTGCTTGAGAGAATGAAAACTCTTAGTTTTATATAAAATGGTAAAAGGAACTATGATTTAGCTTTGGATTCATAAAAAACAAATCCACAAACTTCCTGTCTTGATGGTGACATGCAAAATAAGAAGAGATGCAATTATTGTCAAAAGCTGGAATATATCATTGATGAATTTAGAAATCTTGCCAAGCGTTATGAGAAGAAGAAAGAATCCTTCATGTCTATTCTTAAGAATACATCTAATGTAAAGAATGATGAAGCAAATGTTTATTCAACATATTTATGTAGGTGCAAATACCAAGCCTACACAGTTGACTAGATATAAAGACTTTATGTGCAAATGATTGAAGACCCATGAAAACCATTGCTATGGATTCTTTACCTTTTACCATTTGTAAAAGTCTATTTAACTTAGAGGAATATTTGTAGCTACCACTAAACTCGTGGAAGTTGTTAGATGTAAAATTTACGACTTTATTTGGAGAGAATATCTCCTAGATTAGAGGATCACTTCTCTAGAGAAAGCCAATGTTGAATTCAAATTCAAAATTCAAATGAATCATCTATAAAAGATGAATGTAAAACTCACTGGATAGATCACTCCATATCGGAGTCTTTGTTGATCTCATTGTAGGAGAGTGTGGCTTACTACATAGCCTACACCTCCTAGTATCCTTTAGCATTGTTTATCATGCCAATGATCATGTACAACAATGTTTTTTAATACAATAGATCATGCATTATATCTACTCGTCTCCCTATCATTGTCACTTATAACAGTCATTTTGTATTGCTCATATCTTAGTCAATATTCTAGCATTTTGCAATGTTTTGTAGCTTGTTGGAATCAACTCTAAGTCCTCTACATGCTGACAAAGTTTTGAAGGCGTTCCATTTAGTGGAATTGGAGAAAAGCACATCGAACTCATCACTGGTCAATCTCTACAGAGGTCCTAAAAAATTGGGGGTAATGCTACACTTGCTAAATTGATTGCTCTGTGTATAGTCCATCATTTCAAGTGATCCCACTTGGAATCATTAGCTCATTAAGCTAATTTGATATCTCCCAAATAAATTTTTCTAATTCCTACTATACAGGAAGAACAGAGCTTAACAAGCAGTAGGTGTGTGTACCAAAATAGAAAGTTTTTCATGAAGTTTGAATTGGGAAGTAGTCTATTTTGAATCAATCATTTCTCAAATCATTTCCAAAGTACATAGGCACTTGTTTAGTGTCATTGGAAAGCTAAGAGGGCCCGCAACTCAACTCTAAAGTTAAGAGGGCTGGTACAAAGCAGAGATTAGTATTACCAACTCATTCCCAAAGAGTGTCCATCCATCTTTCCCAACAATTTAAGCATGTGTCATGACATGTCAAGATGCACTCAAGGGTGGACATGTTGTATGTGCAAACAATGCTTCTTATTCTATTATTGGAGTTGGAGACATTTAGTTTATGGTCGCATATGGAGATATTTTTACTCTAAAGAATGCATTATATGTACCCAATATCAACAAAAGTTGATTTTGGTTCCTACTATTGCTAGTGTAGGATTTCATATACAATTTGTTGAAAAAAAAATGTATGAATCATGATTTCAACAATGTAAATATTATTATGATATTGGGGACATTATGCAATGGCTTTTATCGCTTGGATACATATAAGAGAGTTGCCTCAAATGCCTTGCTGACACACACTTCTTATATGTCCAAAATAGAGTCATGACATGCTTGTTTTGGTCATTTGAACTTCAATATGTTGCTTTACTTGCAAAATAAGGATATGTTTATTCATTCACCAACAATTGAGTCCATTGAAAAACATGCATGTGAATGTTGTATACTTGGAAAAGTACATTCTATTTCTTTCTCTAAAGATGATGCTACAGTTACTACACAAAAATTGCAACTTATTCATAAAGATGTATTTGGTCCCATCAAGACTTCATCTTTTGTCAAGCATGAATACTTTCTTACCTTCATTGATGGTGAAACATGCCATACTTGGACGTATTCTATGAAAGCAAAGAATGAGGTATTATGTTACTTGAAGACTCTTTTATTGATGGTTGAAATTTTTTATGGCAATAAGCTTTTGACTCTTTGTATGGATCGAGGTAGTGTATACATGTCAGAGGAATTTTATGTTTTTCTTTGGGAAAGAGGTAATTTTTTACTAAGTGACTTTGTGGATGTATCTCTTACTACAACTTGATGTAATGAAGAGCCACTCAATTTTGAAGATGCATGTGATGATTTCGATTGAATGAGTGCAACTCAATGATAATTAGATTCTATTCACAAAAATTGCACTTAAGAGCTATACGAATTGCCAAAAGGTAAGAATTCGATTGGCACTAAGCGGGCTGACAAGATTAAAAGAAAGTCAGATGATTGCATTTTCTACAAAGCCATATTATTTGCAAAATGTTATGTGCAACACTACAAGGAATACGGGCGTATAGCAATGGTTAAGGCCACAGAATTTCGTCGCTATAAAATTTCAAAATGCATCATAATGAGCGACGCGCGCCGACGGTCGATTATACGACGAACAAAACAACGTTTTTTACAACTTGTGGTGCGATGGGGTCCGCGACGCTCCCATGCAGCGTTGCTAACACGACGGTTTTTAACAGCATCGCATAAGGGATGCTTTTTGGTGTCGCATAAGCGATGCTTTTTGACGTCGCATAAGCGACGATAAAAACATTTCGCTTATGCGATGCAAACTCGATGTGTAGCATCGCTTACACGACAATCTGTTGACGGAAAAAAATTAAAACATTGGAGGCTCTTTGATCAGCATTTTCACGCATCTGATCGAAGAGCTCTCCAACGTTCGCAATTGCGCTGCGCTTACGAGCTAAAGCAAGTATATGCAAAATTTTTGTTTTGCCTAAACTCTCTCTTATTGTCTCCCTCTATCTTTGTTTCTCTCTTTCTACATCTTTCTCTCTTTGAATTCTCTCTCTCTCTCTCTCTCTCTCTCTCTCTCCTTTCTCTCTTTATTGCAGGTTATTCAATAAGCTAACCAAGCAAAAAGTATGGCTAACTATTGTAAGTATAATTTCTATTCTTTGTATATCATTTGAATTGTGTTATTTTCATTAGATAGCATACTCAAACTTATTGATATGCACTTACACACTTATACATGATGAAGATGCACTTTCACACATATAGCACGTATACACATGCACATACACACACATATATACACACAGATACATGTGCACATACACTTAGACATACACACATATACACATGCATATGCACAAACATTTCTACAACCACATAAAAAGACTTACATGCATGCATTATTGCATATATATATATATATATATATATATATATACATATATATATATATATATATATATATATATATATATATATATATATATATATACACACACACATTAATATATACGCAAATACATGTGTATGCACATCCACATGCATGTGCATGGATGCAAATGGAAATGCATCCACATACACATGCATGTGGAATACATATACACATGCATATACATACATTATACACATATATACATATATATATGCACATATGTACACACACATATACACATGCACACACACATGCACATACCTACATATACACATATACATGCACATACACATATACACATAGAGTTACACATATACATGCACATACATATACACACATATACACAAGCACATGCACATACTCATACACACATATACACTTACACATGCACATGCACATACATATACACACATACACATGCACATACATACATATACACACACATACATATACACTAAGGTACACACATATGAATGAATTATATAATTAAAGTATTATATAATTATATGTACATACATATGCACATACATACATATACACTAAGGTACACACATATGAATGAATTATATAATTAAAGTATTAAAACACATATACACATGCACACACACATGCACATACCTACATATACACATATACATGCACATACACATGCACATGCACATACTCATACATACACATATATACACATGCACATGCACATACATACACACACATACACATGCACATGCACATACACATACTCATACACACATATACACTTACACATGCACATGCACATACATACATATACACACACATACATATACACTTAGGTATACACATATGAATGAATTATATAATTAAAGTATTAAAAAGCATGCTTAATATAAACAATAATAAAAATCAATAGAACAAAACTCTTCATTACTTAATTCCATACACACAATTCAAAACATAACTGAAATGAAAAATATATAGATAATATATATATATATATATATATATATATATATATATATATATATATATATATATATATATATATATATATATATATATATATATATATATATATATATATATCAATGTAAATACATATAATCCAATGTCATAATCAACTAAAATCCTAATCATCATCATCATCATGAGCACCATCATCAGCAGTATTATGATCATCCTGATCTTCCTCATCCTCATCGTTATGACCACCCTGTGACGATCGAGATCGTCCCTCCTGTGTCTGTCTCTCCACCTCATCCATATATGTCTCTCCGTAATACTCCTGTATTACATATAACAAACATAAATAAATAAAATAATTAAACCATTCATAAAAATAAAATATATATAAAAAATTTAATAATACTCACAAAGGCATTAGGATGATCTTGCATATACTCGCTCAAATGCCGATATCCAAAATGTGTAGCATACTCGATCTCATGTTTCATAGGATATCGTCCATAATCCTTCCGCTGCATTGAAACAAATAAAAAAGATTAGTTGCTTGCATTTTAACTAAAATAAAAAATATACTCACAATAACACATATACTTACAAATGTAGCTACAAAACCATTATGGCCTATTTGGCCTATGTGTGATGTGTGGCCCGACTCCACTCTCTTCTTTGCAGCAGCCTGTTTATTTAAGGAAAAAAATACATAAATTAAATATAAAAAATTACTAAAATATATAAAAATTATAAATATAAATTATTAGTTTGTGTACCTTCTGTTGAGGAAGTGATTCATGAAGACGTAGCTGTCTATGAAAAAACTGCCACGGCTCAGGTGGTATGTTAGCTCGCCTCTTATTTTTTTCCGCCATACAATATTGTTGGAGTTAGTCGTCTGCGGAAGCAGGCGAACAACACAAGGAAGAAGAAGAAGAAGAAGCTTGGAGCACAAACACACAATACTGAATGTATTACTAGAGAATGTACAAAGATAAGTAGCCCATTAGGGCAATAGGCATATATACAAGCCAGGCGAAAAAACCTCCTAAAGAGGGAAAAAAGTGCCCCGGCGGTCCTAGTGTGTTCACACACATCACTACCTAAATATATCAACAAATCCCCCCTGGGAGTGATGCGGTGAACAAGGAGCTGGCACTCATGTATAAGGAAGTGCCAAGCTATGTGGAAATCACTCCACAAAAGGAAGTAAGCCCAAAGCTTTGCGGAAAGCTTCAAACTTCTCCCTAGGCAGAGCCTTTGTGAAAAGGTTTGCAATGTTCTCCTGCATGGGCACATATGCCAAGCTTATCTCCCCAGCAGAGAACCTCTCCCTAACATAGTGATAATGCACCTCAACGTGCTTAGTGCGAGCATGGAACACAGGGTTCCTCGCAACTGCCAATGCGCTCTGACTGTCAATAAAGATGGTGGTGGCAGAAGACTGACCAACACCCAAATCAGCCATAAGGCGTCTGAGCCACACACACTCAACAGTCGCTGTGAAAGCTGCCCTATACTCAGCTTCACAACTGGAAGTGGCCATAGTAGGCTGCTTCTTGCTCAACCAAGATATACATGAGGTACCAAGCATGAAGCAAAAACCACTGGTGGACACACGAGTGTCATAGCAACCAGCCCAATCTGAGTCAGAAAAAGCATGCAAATCTGGCGGTAGTGATCCCCCCTTGGGATAAAACAACCCAAGTAGCCGAGTACCACTCAAGTAGCGAAAGATGCGCTTAACCGCCTTCCAATGCGTGACTCCTGGGCAATGCATAAACCTGCTCATCTGTGAGATAGAAAACTGAATATCTGGCCGAGTAATGCATAAGTAAATCAAGCATCCAACAGGCTGCTGATAGAGAACAACATCAAATGCATCTCCAGCATCATGAAGACTCAATCGTAAACCTATTTCCATAGGAGTGGCAATAAGCTTACAGTCTTCAAGGCCAAAACGCTGCAATAATGTGTCAATATATTTCGTTTGACACAAAGTCATTCCACCATCAACTTGCATAAACTGAATGCCCAAATAGTGATGCAAATGCCCCAAATCTGAATCTCAAATGAGGCATGCAAATTAGCCTTGAAATCAGCAATATGCTTCTCAATAGGACCAGTGAGCAGCATGTCTTCAACATAGACAACAATGATCAGAAGCACATCATTAGCACGCTTAACATATAAGGTGCTTTCAGTTGGACTATTCTCAAAACCATGTGCAACCAGATAGGCATGCGTCTTCTCATACCAAGCACGTGGTGCTTGCTTTAAACCATATAATGCCTTCTTTAACCTACACACCTGGTTTTCATGCCCTTTTTGCACAAAGCCACGGGGCTGAAAAACATACACTTCTTCATGCAAGTCACCATTCAGAAATGTTGTTTTAATGTCCAACTGATGTACATTCCAACCATGATGGGCTACAAGTGCACAAATACTCCGAACAGTAGTCATACGGCATGTAGGTGCAAAGATCTCATCAAAATCAATGCCTCTTTCTTGAGCATAACCCTTTGCAACAAGCCTAGCCTTATACCTGTCAATTGTACCAGTAGGTTTATGCTTCAGCTTGTATACCCACTTAGTGCCAATGGCCTTTTTGCCAGGAGGCAAGTCACATAAAGACCATGTACCATTCTTCATTATAGCATCATATTCAGATTGCATAGCAGCCATCCAATTTTCTGAATTATGTGCTTCATCAAAAGAAACAGGCTCATTCTCATCACAAAGACTAGATGTAGCCATAGCATAGCAATCTGATGCAAAGGAGGCACTATGAGAGCTTGAACGAGTACGATATGACAAAGGTGCATCTAATTTGTTGTCACACAAAGTCTGCACTAGCCATTTTGGCACAGTTTTTGCCTGCTCACTATCAGCTCTCTCATCAACAAGTGCATTATGTAAATCTGCATCAGAAATGGAATGATCTGCATCATCATATGAAACCTCCAAAGGCTAAGAAGTTGCCTCATTAGGATTAGCACTAGACTGTCCACCTATAAAAAGAGGCATCAAAGTATCATACATGTCTTTGGAGCTAACAGATGTCTCCTTAGTACATGAAAGCAATGGCTGAATAGCATCTTCCACAAAGACAACATCACGGCTAACCAGAATGCGTTTAGTCTGTGGATGATACAGACGATAGCCTTTACTTTCAGAACTATACCCAACAAAAATACATTTTACTGCCTTATCATCCAATTTTCTGCAATGTTGTTCAGGCACTAGTGCATATGCCAAACAACCAAAACTGTTCAGTACATATGCTGCACACATGACAACATCAAGCCAAAAACTATATTGACCATGCACCTTGCCATCTCCATGAGTGACTTGTTCTTTCGTTCAGCAACTCCATTCTGTTGAGGTGTATACGGCACTATACACTGGTGTTTTATCCCACATTCAGCGAGAAATGCATTAAAATCAGAAGACATATATTCCCCCCCTCAATCAGGACGGAGGGTGCCCATTTTACATGCTGACAGATTTTCAGCCAAAACCAAAAACTGTTTAAAGCACATGAACACTTCAGACTTTGCTTTGAGTGGATATACCCATGCATGCCTGGAAAAATCATCAATGAAAGTCACAAAGTAAAGGTAATCCCCAAAAGAGGGTGTCTGCATAGAACCATAGACATCATTATGTACAAGCTGCAATTTCTGTGTAGCCCAAACTAAACCATCTTTTGGAAAGGAGGAACGCTGCATTTTGCCCAAAATACAGCCTTCACAAACATGTTTTCCAGGTGTCTCAAGTTTGGGCAACGAGCACACCATTTTAGATTTCTACAGGCGTAGCAAACTAGCAAAATTCAGATGACCAAAGCATGCATGCCAAAGCTTTTCATCTGACATAGCCTGAGAATCATTTATTGCACATGCCAAATCATTTTCAGAGTTTTCATAGTCTATGACCTTATACAGTCCACGACATAAAATGCTAGAAGCAATAATCACATCGCCATTTGACAGATCATGAACTGTACACCTGTCATCAACAAATTACACAACCAAGCCAATCTTGGCTAATGCAGAAACTGATAACAAGTTCTTTTTTATCCCTGGCACAAATAAAGCATTTGAGAAAGTGAAAGAACTACCATCAGCAGTAGTCAAAATGATCTTACCAACTCTCATAACAGGATAAGAGGAGTTGTTGGCGCATGTAATAGTATTCCCTGTAGGGGCAGGCTCGAGTGAAGAGAAGAAACTGCACTCCGAGGTAATATGTTTGGTTGCCCCACTGTCCAAATACCAAACATCTGAGTCTAGTGCAGACATGCACTACTCATGAGAAGATGGGTCAAAACTGCAGACAGTAGTAAACGCCCATTCTTCTTCCTGCACAAGATTTGCAGACTCTGTTTTTGGTGTAGAGGCCTCTGCAACAACCATTCTAGCCTCTTTCTTCTTTGCCTCTTTCTTCTTTGCCTCTTTCTTCTTTGCCTCTTTCTTCTTTGCCTCTTTAGCAGCCAGTTTTGGACAGTTCTTTATGATATGATCGTTCCCTTTACAGTACTTACAAAACAATTTCTGCTTTTCTGATTTCTTCTCATCTTTATCTTCCTTCTTCGAATATGCAGAATTAGCAGATTTTTGCTTACTAGTTGAAGAGCTCCATTTTCCTTTGCCCTTTTGACTAGCGAGGAAAGCTTGATCTGCAACTCGCATAATGGACCTATTTTGCCTGGATTGATCTTCCTGCAACAGAACAGAGACTAACTCCTCAAATGATAAGGCATTTGGATTGCCTTTCATCATCAACCGAAGAGTAGAAGCAAAACTCTGATATGAATCAGGAAGACCATTCAGAACGGTCTGCACAAGTTTGCTATCTGGTATAACCTCATCAGCAGAAATCAATTGTTCCTTCAAGTCTTTGATCTTTGTTAAGAAACTATCCATAAAATCACCTTCATTCATGTGCTCACTCTCCAACTGTTTTCGGAGGTAAGCAACACGAGCCTCATTCCTAGCTTGGTACAATGTGGTAAGTGTATCCCAAGCATCCTTAGCTGTTCTGCAAGAGCGAATGTGAGGAATAATTACATGTTTGATAGACAGAGCTATCAATGCATGTGCCTGGGCATCTCTACCATCCTAATGAATCTGCTCTGCAGTAGGTGCAGTAGAAATAGCAACAAGAACAGGAATCTGCAGAATATCATCTTCGACACCATCTTCATCAGCTCCAGCACCTGTATTTGCAGTACTTGTAGTCAGAGGTGTAACAGGTTGTCTTTCAACACCCTGCACAATGTTCCACAATCCTTTTGCAACCAATACATGTCGCATCATATAAGCCCATAATGGGTAGTTGGTACCATCCAACTTATCCTCAACAGCCAACATATGGAATACATCACTGCTTTCAGCCATGGCTGGTGACTAAAATACCTTGATGCAGAAAATTGACTGTATCTCAAAAAGTTGAACAGAACTGCCCAGACGAGTTCTGCTAGACTTGTAGCAGACTTCGAGACACTTAAACTGGCGAACAGAAACTGGTATATACCTTTGGCACAAAAAGATGAAATAGCCTACACAAGCGCTGCGATAGTGTGTTTGGAGGCCACCCTGAGTATGCTCACCAAATTTCGTGTGAATCTGAGACTGCAAACGGAGGAGTGTCAACGGTGCCCTAGATGAAGCGACGACCTGCTCTGATACCAATTGTTGGAGTTAGTCATCTGCGGAAGCACGCGAACAGCACAAGGAAGAAGAAGAAGAAGAAGCTTGGAGCACAAACACACAATACTGAATGTATTACTAGAGAATGTACAAAGATAAGTAGCCCATTAGGGCAATAGGCGTATATACAAGCCAGGGGAAAAAAACCTCCTAAAGAGGGAAAAAAGTGCCCCGGCGATCCTAGTGTGTTCACACACATCACTACCTAAATATATCAACAAATATCTCTTGTTAATTTAATCTCAAATAGAAAAAAAAATCAGAATATATACACATATATACACACACATACACATATACATATCCACATACACATATACATGCAAACATATACGCATACATATATGTATACATATACACATATACATACATATAACATAGACACATATACATATCCACATATATACATACACACACATACATGCATATACACTCATTCATACAAAATACATGCATTTATCCCACAATAATGTGTAGTTGTGTATATGTGAATATGTGTGTATGTGTATATGTGTGTATGTGTAAATATGTATATGTGAATTTTTTGTGTATGTAGATAATCACATTATTAATATCAAATACCATTATTTGTAGATTCTAATCAATCAGATGGAACTCCACCACCGTCTCCTCATCGTGCAAGGACTTTATACTGTAAGTATATCAAACATTTAATTTTAAATATATTTGATGGATACATAACTTATATTTTTCTTGTTTCTTATTATGTGCAGATTTTGATCAATCAGAGGGTACTCCACCACCTCCTACCCATGCAATGACTTCACATGTGTCCTCCGATCAGAATTATGATGAGTTTTTCTATCAAGAGCATATTATATGTTGGTGTAACTCTTGTTATGGCACGTATCGAAGATCACGATTGGAATGTATTGAACATGAGGTAGAGTATGGTACTTTTGAGCGTGCACCATCACCTGGTCAACATGATAATGCTTGGGTATGTATTTTTTATATATATTAATGTCATTATTTCATTTAAAAACCATATACAAAATCAAATTACTATTGATAGACAGGAATACTTGCTCGATGATGATGATGATAATTTTTCTCATAATGTTAATATACCTCGTACACGTCATGTACTTGCTGTTCTTCAATTACAAGCAGAGGTTTCTAGAAATTCTCTACCTCGTGGTTTAGAGAATGAAACGGCTGGAGATTATCCATTGCCAGCTCGTGATCATTCTTTAGTACAAACATATGATAGAAGAAGATATGGAGGATGGAATAGAGGACCACTTCCTTTAGATGGAGAGGTTTTCAACTTTTGGGTTAATCCCTATATGGTTGTTTCATCCACTATTACTAATGCTGGCCGTGGTCTCTTTATTGTAGAGGATTTATATGTGCCTCCGAACTCTGAAGTCACTCTTATGGCATTTTGTGGTCCTATATATGGATGGGGAGATTGGCATCGACTTTCACGTTATGTTCAAACCATGAGTACTTATGGAATATGCTTGAGCGTAGCATCCCTTACTAGTAGAAGGATTTTACATGCAGAAAAATGAAAGATTATATATTGATGGAAGACCTTACACACATGGAAATATAGCAGGTTTAATAAATAGTAGTCGAGGGTTACATAATAGTTCAAGATTCCCTCATTGACAATCTTCAACAGCTATGGAGAGGTATTAATGTCATTGATGTATCGAAAAGCATCAATGAAAGACATATTACAGTTCGTGGTATTGTGGCTTCGACTATTCACAATTTTCCAGGATATGGTGTTTGTTCAGGTATTGATTTAATTTTTTTATTCAATATGCATGTAAATAAGTATGATTTAATCTAATTATATTTTTATCATTTTCCATGATGTAGGAATATCTACTAAGGGTTATAAAGCTTTTCCATATTGTGGTGATTGGTTGAGATCAATCTATAGTAAGAATCTCAACAAAAATATTTATCTTCGACATCGATGATTCTTGCTTGATGATCATCCATTAAGATCTAAAGGAGAAGCGATACATTTTAATGGAAAGCTTGAAACAGGTCAGTGTCCAAAACCTATGACGCCTATGGATTGATATAAAAAATGGACAGATGGACCTCTGATAGATCCAAAATCAGAATTCTTCAGTGATGATTCAGATAATGAGTATGTGAACAGAGGTAATGGAAATTTGGCACTCGCAGAGAACATATCAATATGGTATTCTTTGGAGTATTGGAAAGAGTTAAAATTATGTCATCTTCTTGATCCTATGCATATATTCAAAAATATTGGTTATTCACTATGGCAGCATCGTCTTGGACTAAAAGATACCATAGCATCAAGGAATGATGCATTTGTTGTAATGATTGCTTTAACTTTACTTGTTGGATCACTTACTTGACTCCATATAAGGCTTCCTCCACTCCAAGGTGAGCTTCTTCTCATGCTTGATCTTCTTGATTGTTGAGGTCCATTGAGATGCATGCTCAATGATTCTTTATCTTCATTGGGATTTCCACTTCTTCACCTTCATTTTCCTACATATATATATCATTCATCAAAATTCACATCTCTTGATACCTTTAGCTCCTTGTAAATAGGAGATTTTCATGTGCATCCAAATATTTTAAGGTGTGAAACATCTAGTTTCCTTTCAAACTCCTTCATCAGGGACCTGAAACATTCAACAATATATGTGTTCTTCCTCTCTAGTACCCAATTTTTTTGGGCTGAATACCTACAAACATATTGCCTCCTAATGTCATTGCTTTGGAAAAAATCAAAGGATTCAAGAGATAAATATTCCCACCCTCCATCGGATCTTAAGCATTTTATGTACCTATGACATTACCTTTCAACTAGAATTATGAACTGCTTGAAACAAAAGAACACATCGGATTTGAGTCTCATAGAGAATAGTCATGGCATCCTTGGGAAATGAACAATGAAAGAAACAAGATACATCTTACTTCCATCTACCCTTTATTTTATCTACACCCATACATCCATGTATATTAGTTCTAGGGGTTGTTAGCTTGTGTAATTGTTCCTTTTGAATGGTTACCTATTTTGCTTACCAATTGGAAAGCCTTGCATATGTGAGTCAATCCTAAACTATGCAAACTTGGTAGTCAACTCAACAATATTCTCTTCCCCATGTTCTTCAATCTATATGCACTAATATGTCCAAGTCTCTTATGCCAAAGGTCCATCTCAGAAAATTTCTCTTTCACAAAGTGAAGTAGATTGTGTGAATAGGGTTGGGCCTACCTTCAAAGGTGACCCTTGCATCCTTGGTTTTTGCACAAAGCATTTCTCATTGAAATTTTCTCGCAAACCTCTCTCAACCATATGAACTTTAGCAAAAAATACCTAAATATTTGGGGAAAAAATTGGTAAAGTTCATATGGTCGCTACAATCACTATCTATATACCACATGTTGCCTCCTTGAGCTTTGTAATCTGGCATCTACATGATTGCTAAAATATTTGCACTGACATGTATTGATAGTGATGATGATGATGATGCATAGTTGCATTGAACTTTAAAGGTGAATTTCCGCTCTCCCTTTGGTAGCAATCCCTAGCATAGTGGCCATACATTCCACATAAATAGCATTTCTTTGAGTTTTCATTGTTGTTGTTATGCTTGATTTATTGTACCTTCCTGTTGTCTTTCTATATCTTCATCATCCTCTTTGAGATGACATTTTCCTCTCAAGTAGATTGTATTTTACATAAACACAATTGATAAAGGCTTTCCACTTGTCATGACCCTCAACCGAATGAGGGTGTAGGAAACAAGGTCATCATCATCTATGTGAAAACCTATCGAGCCTAAGGAATCCCTTAATTCTTTCACTTTCAACATGAAGTCATTTATTTAGCTACTAGATGTCTTACTAAAGTTGCTTAGCTCATTCTTTAGTTCGATTTTCCTAGCATTGGTTGATTTAGAGTATAATTTTTCTAACATTTCTCAAACCTTGATGGATGTATCCAAGTCCTGCATATGTCCTATCATACTATTGCTTATACCTTGATATATAATTCCCTCTTATCTTTTGGTTCTACTTTTTAAATGCCATTAAATTATCTTTGATTGGGTTTTCTCCCAAAATAAGCCTAGCATCAATGAAATTAATGAGTTCCCATGGACCTCTTCCCATGATGAATTTAGACACCCTAAACCTTCAAGGTTAATATTTGTTATTGTTGTTACTTTTGAATATGAGTGTCTTACTGAATTGTGGTGATGTCCCCTTAAAAGTGAAATCTCGCAAGTCTTCTTTGCTACAAGGTTAGTGATATAAAACAATTATTTTACCTTTAATATCCGAGAATGACAAAGAAAGTTTCTTTGAATCCTTTTCTCTACAGAAATGTGTCTCTTTTGCTTGATGTATGACAATTTTAAGCTTGAATAAGAAATGAAGTAGAAAGTTCGGACACAACTCAGAGCTAACTAGCGAGATGACTATAAAAGTAAATAGAGGGATATGGCTATCTGAATCTCACTCAGAAGCAAGCAAAGGGATTGCTTAAGGAGGAGGCTTGCTTGCTTCCCTTATTCAAATTCTAATGACCTCAAGCGAAAATGGGGGTTTAAACGTTCGAAGTAGTCTTTGACTATATAAGCCCTGGGCTTCAAAAAAGTTGACGCCTAGCCCTGGGCTTCAAAGAAATACTCATGAAGCCTGGGAAGACGAAGGCTTCCAACGGGGTCTACTTGAGAATATAATGGTAGCAAATTTTAATATATATATATTGTATGAAATTTGAGCCCGATCGATATACGTACGTTTACATGGATAAATCTTAGATCCTGTCAAATATATGGTTTAATGGTTACGAAAAAGGATATTCTGAGTGTTCAAAGCGACAGATTTCACCTTTCGAACATGGTCGTCAAACTTTGAGTTCAAAGTTTCTTCATGTTGTAAACAATCTTATACATTTGAACAAAGTTTTAGGAGCATTCTAATGAGGACATTTTAAATCCTTGAACAGGAAGTTTTCCTTTCAAACATGATTGTCCAACTACGAACATATAATGACATCATAAAGTGAACTACCTTACACACATGAACACCATTCTAGGAGTATTGAAATGGAGATATCTAAAACATTCGCACAGTACATAAATAAAATAAAGAACCATTGGAAATACATGCTTTTTTCAAAAAGTTTAAACTTTTATGAAGGTAAGAGAGTAGCATACCTAATTGCCATTTTCATGGGATTTAAAACTGTGTCGAACACGTATACCTAAAAATAATGAAATAGAGAGAAAATGGAAAGTGATAAAGATGTTTACCTGAGAAGAGGTGCCGCGATCGTAATCACATTTGCAGCAAAATTAGCAGATCATAAATCCATGACATCAAAGAGTCTGCAGAGCAACAACTAAACATTAGATTAATAGTGAACGCAAAGCTGTGAGTATCATAACTTCACTAATATGCAAAACAGATCTAGAGAATACATTGATTCCATTTCGTGCGCGAATACATTGATTAATCCACTCATGTCAACCACCTGCACATTGCCATTTTTGTCTCAATCCTGAGCGTCGATGCAATGGCTAGAAAACATGCTACCTTTTGCATGACTCCAACCTTTCGAAGTCCAAAGAATTTTGAAATTCAAATGCGTATTGAAATGGTGTTCTTGAGTATTTTGTCTACGTTCAATCTCTTGAGCATTGAAGGCTTCATGCAACAGCATAAAATGATCCAAATTACAAGCCCCAATGCCACCAACTACCATTGCTTTGTGATCAGTGATCACGTGGAA
Organism: Ceratopteris richardii; assembly: GCA_020310875.1. NCBI lineage: Eukaryota > Viridiplantae > Streptophyta > Polypodiopsida > Polypodiales > Pteridaceae > Ceratopteris > Ceratopteris richardii. Next base: position 108,906,779 of record CM035443.1, on the reverse strand, counting down.
TTGGGTTAGGTCCTAGATTTTAAACTAATTAACACACACACACACATATATATATATATATATATATATATATATATATATATATATATATATATATATATATATATATATATATATATATAAAAGCAATATTTAACACCGTTTCAAAATTTTCAGGCCTCATATGACTCCTCGAAGATTAACTTGGGTTTCACGATGAAACCCAAGTCTTACTTATAGTCTTCATACGATGCCTAGACTAGAGGCTAATGACGCTTGTTGGGCTTCAAATTTAAGCACGACTTTGCAGACGTAGGTGACGAATGTACCTCTTGGCAGACTTATTAAAGATTCTCTTTCAAATGCACACACACACAAATTTCCAATCCATAAATCATACACTCGTAATAGCAACTACCTAGAAGCATCAAGGGTTTTCCAGAAGGTTGATCATTACCATTCAGTGCGCAAGTATCATAATGATAGGATCAAGGTTCTTTATGAGATGCAATCTCTGTGGTCAGAATCAAGGTTGGAACTTTGGAAATGGCGAAGTTTAAGTTCTGTTGAGGTGGACCATCGCATGAAGGTTAGTGCACATCGGGATGTCCCAAGTAAAGGGAGGAACTCTATCAAACCTTTTATTAAGAAGAACAAATTCGACATCGAGAAGGAGAGGTACACAAAAATGAACATGGAAGTGTAACCAATGATGAGAAAGGAAGCACGTCCTAGCAGTCAGACCATATCTGCACGATTAGATTATTTCACAGGGAATTGGAAGAAAAAACGTTTCTCCTCCTCTAAATATGGTGGTAGTGTGGGTACTGCTCTTGGAAGCCAGGGTGGAATGGACTTTAAGGAGAAAACGAAAAGTAAAATCATGGACAACCATCTATGGAGTTTTAGCTTATTTGTATATCCCTTTTTCTTTAAGAGCATGCATTCTAAAGTTCTGTAATCAGTTGCTTCTCGTCGTCAATATGACCCTATTTAAAGGTAATAGGTAAAAAAAATAATGAAATTATGTGTCAAACATACATTTTGCATTGAGCTATAGGACCAATTCACTTTTGCACTTACTTTACGCATGACTACCATTGGTACCATGGTTGCATTCGCTGCCCAAAGGGATTGAAAATTAGTACATTAGTTGGATATAAAAATGGCTTTCTTGAATGGTGATTTGAAAGAAGAGGTTTATGTAAAGCAATATCTTGGATTGTTCATGAAAAAGCAAGAGCATATGGTCTGTCACTTGCATAAAGCCTTGTATGGTCTCAAGCAAGCTCCATGTGCATGGTATGAAAAAATCCATAAGCACTTGATTGCTCTTTGCTTCACATATCATCCAATTGAAAGCACTCTACCTATGTAAGGATGGAGCTGATCTTAATGTGCTTATTCTTTATGTTGATTACATATTCTTGATTGGGTCATGTGAGGTAAAACTTGACATTATTATGGCTAATTTGCAAGATACTTTTGATCTCACCTATCTTGGTCTTTTGAGCTACTATCTTTGCATCTAGTTTGCATCCGTTAATGGTAGAGTCATTATGCATCAAGCAACGTGTGTTGAAAAAGTACTTCAGTGTTTTGACTCTGAGGATTGCAAGCCAATTTCCACACCAATTGAGAGGATTTAAGTTCTTAGTTGAGGACTCAACTGATCACGCATTTGACACTTCTCTTTATCAAGAATTTGTGGGATGTCTTATATATGCATGCAACACAAGGTCGGATATAGAGTATGAAGTTTCCCACTTGGGTCCATTCATGCATAGCCTTGGCACTAAGATTGGCAAGCGGTGAAACGTGTGTTTAAATATTGCAAAGGCACTTTGAGTCGAGGTATCTTTATGGTAGAGATATTCAGCCATGCTTGCATGCTTTTAGAGATAGTGCTTGGCTTAGTTGTTATGATACTCACATGTCCACTAGTGGTAATTGCTTTTTTCGTAGAGACTCTTGCATATCTTGGTTGAGTAGGAAGCAACCTACACTGGCAGCATGGAGTCATGAAGTTGATTGCATGGCAGTTTTCACAGCTACAGTGGAGTGTACACGACTGAGACACCTATTGATGGATCTTTGCATGGAGATTGATGTTGTTATGCATATTCTCACTAATAGTTAGAGTACATTGGTTGTTTCACAAAACACAATGTTTCGTGCATGGAGCAAACATATTGAGGTGCATTATCACTATGTGAGAGAGCACCTTTGAGTAGGAGATATTGATTTGGTATCTGTGTCTATAAGTTCTCAATTGAGGATTCAAGTGATGCATTTGACACTTCTATTTAGTAGCAAGTTGTGGGATGTCTTATATATGCATCCAAAACAAAGCCGGATGTATAGTATGCAGTTTCCCAGTTGAGTGGATTCAAGCATAGCCTTGGCACTAAGCATTGGCAACCAGTGAAACCTATGCTTAGATATCTCAAAAGCACTTTGAGTTTAGATCTCTTTTATGGTAGAGATATTCAACCATGCGTGCATGCTTTTACAGATAATGATTTGGCTAGTTATTACTCGCATGTCCACTAGTGGTAATTTCTTTTTCCTTAGAAAATCATGCATATCTTGGTTTAGTAAGAAGCAACCTATAGTGGTGGCATCGAGTTGTGAAGCCCAGTACAATACAATATGTACTGACTTCCTCCCTCTCTGCATTTGGTGGAACACAATAAATCAACCGGTCGTGAGGCTCGTTTCGGAAATCAGATGACTATCAAATTTTACTATTGAATTCAGAGGCCGCTTGATGTGAATTGAAGGGCAAAGGAAGAGAGATTGCGGGCCACTGAGATATCACGTACAACTTTACTGCAGATTTCACGTTTAATTTTATAAAGCCTCGCTGTTAGATTACAAACAGACTTCAGTGTACCTTTGAAGGGAAGGTGACGATGGACCTCTTGGCAGACGTAGGTGAGGAATGTACCTCTTGGAAGACTTATTAAACAAGCTCTTTCAAATTCAGACACACGAACGTCCACTCCACAAGTCGTAGACTCGTAGTTGCTGATGTGGGCGGGAAAGGAGATATGGTGAGTCTGATACGCGTTTTTTTTTTAAATAAAGGAAGTTCGGCCTTAGCCTAATCTCCCGGACTTTAATTATAATAAAGAGAAAAAGTTACAAGTGAATGGGACTAGTGCCCATGGGACCCCCCAAATCCCACAATGCAGGGGAGGAGTATAGCAAGCTACAGGGAATTACAAATGAGGCGGATAAAATTATCATCACCCTCATGTGGGACCCATTTGGGTTTCAACTTGTTGTTTTCGAGGAGATAAATACAGTGATGTCTAAACGGTGGCGATCTCTTGACTCGAGAGATTCTTTTACCTAGGAGAAACAAGGATTTCTCGATCGACCATTCCTTAGGAGTTTGGCCAAAATTGACAGCACAATGCTCCCTCCAAATCTTTCAGAGAGCCTCACCTCTGATGGCATTCCATAGCCTCGATGAGCAGCCGATCGCCTCACCCAACATCACTTGTTGCCAGTTGATTTGACTCGTGAGTCTCAATACTCGGGTCACGTGATGCCAGATAACATGGGACTTGGGGCAGTCGAAGAACATGTGAGCTAAATCTTCGATGCACCGATGGCAATGCTTGCACCATGGCGGCACACCACAGATTTTGTTAGCCCTTGCATTGGTCCAGATACCTTTATGCAAGATCTGCCACATGAGAACGGACTTTTTGACCTCAATTAGGGGGTGTCAAATAGACATGAATTTTAGCTCCCACTGAAGTTTGGTCCAAGAAAGGCACCATCTCTTGTTAAGGTTGTGGTGAATATCTAAATCCTCTTTGAAGTTGGGGATTCTGGATAGCTTCTTACCATTGCTCCATTTGAGGCCCTCCAAGCAAGGAAGATCCTGACCGCAGAGAAGGCGGGTAGTTGAGCGGTCCCAGGCTAAACACCTGCTTTGAAGAAGAGTCCATTCCTCAAAGGTAACTCTAAGTCTCGGATCCAATTCTTCGAACCTAATCCACTGGCTGGTCTCTTGTTTCCAGAGTTGTTTCCACTGTTTGAACCCCTTGTTCCATAACTGCCTTGCAGTTTGCAGGTTCCAAGACTCCACCCCCCAAATGCCACTGATCGGGAACCAAATAGAGTCATTTTGTCTTATGCCAGCCGCCCACTTCCACTCATCACTGATTCTGATGAACTGTTTGGCCTTGTTCCAATTCTTCCATAAGGAACACACGAGGCTAGAGCCTTTAGGGAAGACCGGGTGGGGGGAGAACAAAAGCGTGAGAATCCCTATGTCCTTCCAACTAGGGTGGCCAACTAAGGTAAGGTCTTCCGTGTTTCTGAAGATCAGTTTAGCCCAAGAGGACTCCCTATTGCTCCAAGCCTTGATAAGCCACTTTGCCGCCAACTTGTCAGCCAACCCAACAATATCCAAAATTCCCAAGCCCCCTGTAGCCAATAGAGCAATCAAGTTCTGTGGGATTCTAGTTTGAGCAACCCTTGAGATGGTTTCCATGGAGTCGCGCCTGTGGGGGGAAAGAGGAGTCGAGACCCGGAGAAGATTGGTAAAGTGTTCGACGATGATAGATCTATTCTCCACTTCGTGCAACATTAAGTTCCATTGTTATCGACCAATAGGGGGATGGATTCCCTAGCTTGTTTCCTTTTGAGGATGTTACACATCTCTTTCGTTGGTTTGTCGGCCTTCCCTGCCCACCAATCTTTGAAGAAAATTTGAAGATTTTTCCTTTGAACCTCCTCCTCTAATCTTAGTCTTCCCCTGATTTTCAAAAGACCTTGTTGGCAATGTAACTTACCTTTGTTCACCTCTTCTTCAAGCCGTGAGAGCCTCCGGTACACCGTTTCTCTTCTTTTTTTTCGGGTTTCTCTTATAGCCTTTTGAGTCCTGATTAGAATTTTTCGAGTCCTTTCTATTGTGCTTCTCCAACACCTAGCCGGTTCATTATAGTAAGCAAAGGCTTCCGTCCACACCTCATAAATTTCTTGGTGGACAGAGGGGAGGGAAAACGATGTCTGACAAGCATGAAACCAAGGAGCTTTCTGGAACATGGGAATCGGTTTGAAAGACAGAGTAATCGGATAGTGGTCTGAGATAGTCAGGTCCATGTGTTGGAAAATCGAAGGAATACCCCACTGAAGGATGGTGTTCTGATCGATGTAGCATCTATCAAGTCTTGCTTTCCTCAAAGAGTCCCCCAATTGGAGATTTAACCAGGAGAACCCCTTCATGTCTTTCACCTTGACCAGGTCGAGATGGAGCTTGATTTTATCCCATATCTCTTTCTCCTGACCGTCAATAATTTTTCCTTTGTTATTCCATCGGTCCTCAGGAAACTCAACCATGTTGAAGTCCCCACAAATCAGAACATTGTGTGAAAGGGAGTCGAGGGAAGCCCAAGTATCCATTCTATCTGCTTCACCATTAGGGGCATAAATTGAGACCACAGTGAACTGGAAAGGGAACCTGAAAGAGGCAGCAATCCAACGATGATTCCGACCTTCAAAAGTCGAGGTCACATTGCCAGACAAGGAGTGACTAATGCCGATAAAAGCACCCCCCATCCCTCTAGGGTGAGAAGTGGAGAACCAAGGTGGTTCGGAGAAACGCATTTAAGCCGTTTCTGTAGATCCTCTCCGTCGATTTTAATCTCTTGTAAGCAAATAAAGTCAAGGGCGAAGCACTTGTCTTTGAACCACTGGCCAAGAATCGAAGCTCTTGACGGGTCAGACAGACCCTTGACGTTTAGAGATGTGAATTTCATTAATGATGGTTGCCCTCTTTGAGGGGAGGGACCCGATCTTTTTTCTTCTTGTGGTCTTCTTTTTTCCTCCCTACTTCTTGACTTAGGATCCTACTCTTGAGGGGGCTCTTCCAAGGCATGCCGGAAGGTTGTTTTCCTTTAAGCTTTGACTTTTGTTGCGGTAATCTTGGAAAGCATACCGGGAGGGTAGGACCAAGAGAGGAGCTTTCGCTGTCTGGGTTGTCTTCATTGCTGGTAGTGAAGCCTTCCTCTTTACTCGTGGTAACCTTCTTGGTTGTCTTCTTTGCTGGTAGAGCACCCAAGGGTATTATCAGTGGGGTCTTCTTCAAAGTGGTTGTCCCCTGGGAAGTCGACCTCATTAATCTCTTTTTCTAGGTTACAGTATATGTTATTCGAGGGGGCAACTCTCGTAGTATTCCTTGCTGTTGATCTTTGAGGGCTAACTTTTCTCCTGCGTCTCACTTCAGTGAATCCTTCTGAATCTGTCTCAGCAACGCGAGTTCCCTCTTCTTCCTCCATTGGAGGGGGATGACCCCAAGTGTCATCTTGGGGGAGAGGGTCTAAGGTCCCATCTGGTTTAAGCTTGTTTTTACTGGTACTTTTCTTTAGGGGGCAGTCTTTGATCCTATGACCTTGATGTCCGCACCGGAAGCACGCGTTTGGCAAATTCTTGTAAGTAACCTCTTGTGTCCAGGTCTTACCATCTCCACAGTTTATGGAGATCTTGGAGGGAAGGACCTGGTTCAGGTCTGTTTCAACGCACATCTGTGGATGCCATCTTGCATTGAAAGAATGTTGAGCACCATTGTAGATTAACCCCCCAACATCATGTCTTGCAGCCATCGGGCGACCGATCGGTGAGACGATTTCACGAAGAAATCCATACATGAAGAAAGGCAGATTGGGAAGCTCCACCCAAAGCGGGTAACGAAGAGGCTTTGATCTGTTCGGGACAAAGTATAGGGTCCACTTAAAAAGGCAAAGGGTGGACCGGCCCACTTGCCAGGAGCCGGCTTGCAGGGCTTGGAAAGCCATCTCTTCGTTCTCAAAGACTAGAAGCAGGTGATTCGCCAGCAGGAATTGACATTTGGACACAATTAGGCCACACGGGAACCACTCCTTGCGAAGCCAAGTTCTCACACTTTCAAGAGGGGGCCTGGGGCCAAACATTTGACCGATCAGACAAGTTTTCATCAGTTCTTCTTGCTTTGCCACCACAGACTCCTTGCATAAAGAGACCTCTGGGGGCGCGACGTCCACTGGGACGGACTCCATTTCAAGGGGGGACACGGACTGAGGGGGAGCCACATTGTTCATGACTAATTGTTAATTGAACCGCGCTACTAATTGATAACTGAACCCCGCTTTGCCAGATCTTTTTTTTCCTTTTTAATAAAACACTTTCACTCTATCTTAAATGATGTATTAAAGTAGACTATGTTAAACCAAGAATTAAAGAGCAGCCAGCGTGAAAAAAGCCCTCAAAAGGAAGCCCTCATTCAAATCTCACACGCGGCGATAGAAGGAGAGCGAAGTCGACGGGTTTTTTTTTTTGGGCCACACTCAAAACCAAGTTGTCTTTCGCGCATCCTTCACAAGACACGAGGCCTAATACCGTCAATCGTGCACCTTTTATGCAAAAACCGTCAATCGCGAAATGAAAACCATCAATCGCGAAAACTTCGGGGAGAAATCCATCAATCGCGGAACCAAAACCGTCCATCGGGGGAACCAAAACCGTCCATCGGGGAAGAAGGTGGTCTGTCGCGGAGGGCGCGTGATCGCGAAGGAAACCGCTCTATTGGAAATGAAGATGATGCTTCTCCGACCTTCCAGCCATCGTCGTCGTGGGAAAAGCTTCGACATTGAGTTTGTCAGTCGGAGGATACGACACTGAGTTGAAGAAGTTGCTTCTCTGTAGCATCAACGAACCAGCGACTCGCCAAAGCGCACAGCAACTTTTCTACATGTTGCGCACAGGAACGCCATGGATTCTACTCTACCGCCTGTATGCCTCGAGGAATGGCGTGTTCTTTGCCGTGTGCGACTTTACTTGCAGGTTGCAGAGATGCTTGGCGACAGACTGACTGCTGGTTGCAAGCTTCTTTGCAAGCATCAAAACACTGCTTTTTCATCAGTTAGTGTATCCTCTCTAATAATTTCGGTACGGGCAGTCTTTTTTTTTTTTTTTTTTGAGCACAAACGGAAAGTATAATATTGATGCAGAAAAGAAAAATACAAGAGCACTCCCACAAAAATATTTGGGAGGAGGAACTACTACAGCAAGGATCAGGGCCAGGAAAGCCCAAGCAAGCTAGCACTTACTTGACATAATTTCTTATGTACCAGTTAAAGAAACAAATCATATTGTTTCTGTCCCTAGAGTACATCTGAAGCAATTTGTTCTTCCAAGTACTAAAAGGAAAATTTTTTATTACATACAAGGGGTTCTTGTCTAGTAATTTCTCGTTAAGGGGAATGTTGCTACACCTGGCTGCAATTCTTCTGATTCCAAGAAGACAGGAAAAGAGAAGATTTTTTCCATTTTTGTCGTAAATCTTGCTGTTTCTGCTTTTCCACACGTACCACAGTATATGGGCCCTCACAATCTGCCACAAGGCAATATCCATCTTGTATGTTTCCCCGGTACGGGCAGTCTTCAGAAGGACGACTTCGACAAACTTTGGTGTTCTCAACATGGGCATACCAAGTCTGATACGCGTTGCATGGGCTCTTGATGGCCGCTATTACTTTTCAAAGTGAGTGAGAGAGAGAGAGAGAATAATGCGAAGCTGGGCCGTGCATTGTTGGTGGGTCGACGACTCGACGGAGACATTGATGGTGGCCCGTGGGTCGACGGAGACATGCAATCGGAAATCGCTCATTTATTTTTTACCTCCAATTTGATAAATGCATTTGTAAGACGGTGGACTTTTTTTTTTAAATGGAGGTTGGGCTAAGGCCTACTCCCCCGGATTTTAACTTTGAAATTACAACTGTACAAGAAAGGGTTGTTCTTGTGGGATAAGGGGGGTCTCATGGGTACTATGCCCTTCCTTGTACAGTTCAAGACGGTGAACTTTCTTATGTGCAGGACGGTGGGCTTAAACACTCAGCAGTCAGCATGCGTGTGTGTGTTTTATGTGTGCGCATGCGCACGTGTCGAGAAAGAGAAACGGTGGACTTCCCAAAACGACGACCAAGTGATCGTGTAAGCAGTTGTTTATGTAAATAAGAAAAAGAAGATTGGGCCTCACAAAAGGAGCTCTTATGTCCTCTGAAAAGCGTTGTCGTGCCTGACGTACTGCAGTCTACAAGGGTTGTGTGTGTGTTTGCGAGAGAGAGAGAGAGAGGGTTTTTTTTTTTATAAAAAGGAAGTTCGGCCATGGCCTAATCTCCCAGACTTTAATTAAAATAATGAAGAAAGTTACAGGTGAATGGGACTAGTGCTCAAGGGACCCCCCAAATCCCACAAAGCAGGGGACGAGTTCGGTAAGCTAGAGGGCGTTACAAATGAGACGACAAAACTATCATCTCCTTCATGGGGGACCCATTTGGGTTTCAACTTGTTATCTACGAGGAGATAAATACAATGGTGCCTAAATGGAGGAGATCTCTTGTCTCGGGAGATTCTTTTACCTAGAAGAAACAAGGATTTCTCAATCGACCATTCCTTTGGAATTTGGCCAAAGTTGACAGCACATCGCTCCCTCCAAATTTTCCAGAGGGTTAGTGAAGAAAGGATGAGACTATTCATCATGGCTGGTGGGTTATGGCGAAGATACTTTCATAGAAACTAGTTATGATCCAAAATATATATATATATATATATATATATATATATATATATATATATATATATATATATATATATATATATATATATATATATATATATATATATATATATATATATATATATTTGTGTATGTATGTGCGTGTACCAATATTTTGATCTAGCTATAGGGCCATCTCTTCTTCGGCTGTACCAAAGCTGACCTTCATGTTTCATATCTTAGTAGTGCCAAGCAAGATTTCACCTACATAGAACACCTCGACCTCATTTTTGTTTGCCTTATATTCTCTATATTCATTTCTTGAGTGACCAGCAAGACTAGTAGCTCTCAACATTCAAGTAGATTGTCTTTGACATAAGGACAAGTAATAAACGTTTTCCACTTCTCATGACCCCTCAACCCGTTCAGGTGGTAGGAAACAAGGTCATCATCTATGTAAAAACCTATTAAGCTTAGGGCATCACTTCGTTCTTTCGTCTTGATATGTCATTTATATAATTTATATTGGTACTAGGTATCTTACTCAAGGTGCTTAGCTCATTCTTTAGTTGGATTTTCCTAGCATTTGTTGTCTCAGAGTATAATTTTCCTGACATTTCGTAGACCTTCATAGATGTATCCAGTCTTGATATGTCCTATCATAGTATTGGTTATATGTTGATATATAATGAAGATGGCCCTCTTACCTATTTGATTCCACTCTTTGAATTTCCTTAAAGTATCATTGATTTGTTTTCTCCCAACCTAAGCTTAGCATCAATGACATTAATGAGTTCCCATAGACCCTTTCGCATGTCATTGAGGAAGTTAGCCAACCTAAACCTTCAAGGTTGATATCTGTTCTTGTTTAGCTTTTGAATCTGAGAGTCTTGCTCAATTGTGGTGATGTCCCCTAAAGAATGAAATCTCCTAAGTTTTCTTTGCTACAAGGTTAGTGATATGAAACAACTATTTTATAACCTTTACTATCCAAGCATGTGAAAGAAAGTTTTTTTCTTTAATAAAAGGAAGTTCGGCCTTAGCCTATTCTCCCGGACTTTAATTAAAATAAAGAAGAAAGGTTACAAGTGAATGGGACTAGTGCCCATGGGACCCCCCAAATCCCACAAAGCAGGGGAGGAGTATGGCAAGCTAGAGGGCATTACAAATGAGGCAGATAAATCTATCATCACCCTCATGTGGGACCCATTTGGGTTTCAGCTTGTTGTTTTCAAGGAGATAAATACAATGATGTCTAAACGGTGGAGATCTCTTCTCTTGGGAGATTCTTTTACCTAGAAGAAACAATGATTTCTCGATCGACCATTCCTTAGGAGTTTGGCCAAAATTGACAGCACATCGCTCCCTCCAAATTTTCCAAAGGGTCTCACTCCTGATGGCATTCCACAGCCTCGATGAGCAGCGGACCGCCTCACCCAATAGCACCCGTTGCCAATTGATTTGGTGCGTGAGTCTCAAAACCCGTGCCACATGATGCCAGACAACCCGGGACTTGGGGCAATTGAAGAATAGGTGAACTAAATCTTCGATGCAACGATGGCAACGCTTGCACCATGGCAGGACCCCACAGATTTTATTAGCCCTTGCATTGGACTAGATTCCCTTATGCAAGATCTGCCACATGAGAACCGACTTTTTGATCTCAATTAGGGGGTGCCAAATAGACATGAACTTTAGTTCCCATCGAAGTTTGGTCCAAGAAAGGCACCACCTCTTGTTAAGGGTGTGGTGAACATCTAAATTCTCTTTGAAGTTGGGGATTGAGGATATTTTCTTACTGTTGCTCCATTTGAGGCCCTCTAAGCAAGGAAGATCCTGTCCGAAGAGAAGGAAGGTAGTTGAGCGGTGCCATGCCAAACATCTGCCATGAAGAAGAGTCCATTCCTCGAGGGTAACTCTATGTCCAGGGTCTAAGTCTTCGAACCTAATCCACTGGTTGGTCTCTTCTTTCCAGAGTTGTTTCCACTGTTTGAACCCTTTGTTCCATAACCACTTTGCAGTTTGGAGGTTCCAAGGCTCCACTCCTCTAATGCCATTGATCGGGAACCAGATAGAGTCATTTTTTCTTATCCCAGCGGCCCACTTCCACTCATCACTGATTCTGATGTATTGTTTGGCCTTGTTCCAACTCTTCCATAAAGAACACACGAGGCTAGAGCCTTTAGGGGACACCGGGAGGGGGGAGAACAAAAGCGTGAGAATCCCAATGTCCTTCCAGCCAAGATGGCCAACAAAGGTAAGGTCTTTCAAGTTTCTGAAAATCAATTTCGCCCATGAGGACTCACTATTGCTCCAAGCCTTGATAAGCCACTTAACCGCCAGCTTGTCAGCCAATCCAACGATATCCAAAATACCCAAACCCCCTGAGTCTTTCGAGCTAATGCAAGTTTCCGAGTTGATTTTGGGGATCCCCCTCCTGTTGGGGTCCCCAGTCCAAAGGAAGTTTCTGCAGATTCTTTCCACTTTGGCCAACTCTTTCTCCTTCGGTCTCCAACACGAAATAAAGTAAATAGTCGTTGAAAGCATAAATGTGTTAACAACCATAGCACGCCATGCCAAGTTGACTTGCATACCTTTCCAATGATTTAGTTTGCTATCCAGCTTGGCCAGCACCCAATTCCATCGCTGGTCCGTTGTGATGTCAAAGCCCATCGGGATGCCGAGGAGACGGAAGACTTGACCTCTGGGAATAACTTGACACCCCTGATCTAACAACAATTGGGGTGGGGGTCCACAGATTGCTCTGAAAGCACTTTTAGCATGGTTGATTTTTGAACCTGACACCACACAAAGGTGTCAAGGCAACGCCAAAACATCGCAATGCTGCCCATATCGTTATGCACAAAGGCATTCATATCATCGACGAAGAGTCTAGCAATCATTTGGCTGTGATTTAGAGGCAGGGGGAGACCCATGAGATTGCCAGAGTCCATGTGATTCTTTAATAGGCGACTGAGGCCATTCGAGGCAATCGTGAAGAGTAGAGGCGCTAGAGGGCAGCCTTGCCTGATGGATCTTTTTAAATGTATGGGCTCAGAGAGCTTACCATTGATATTTATTCTAGTTGAAGCATTTCCGAGAAGTTTGGAAACCATTTTTGTGAACTTTTGGCTGCATTCAAGGTCTTTCAGTGATTGGAGAATAAAGTCCCATTCCAATCTGTCATATGCTTTGTGAAAGTCGATCTAAATGAATACCAGATCTTGTGCAGACTCCTCAGCAAATGTAAGGCCTTCCCAAATATCGACAATTGCTTCATGTATAGATCTCCCTTTGACAAAACCTTTCTGGTCCTCACAAAGCCATGACTTTAAATGACAAGAAGATTCTATTGGCGATAACTTTGGCAACTATCTTGTATCCAGTTTGGAGCATGGTAATCGGCCGCCAGTTCTCAATTTTGTTCTTATCTCTCCTTTTGTGAATTAACTTGATGATGCCATTATTAAGACACTTAGGAAGGGCACCGAAGGAGAGAGCCTCGATCCACACAAACGTAGTGGGGTGGCCACCACATGCTTGAAGGACTTGAAAAACTCATTGGTGAGGCCATCAGGACCTGGACTTTTTCCATTGGGAAGAGCATCAATGACCTCGATAATTTCGTTCTCGGAAATGTTAGCTTCCAGAAGAGAATTCATGTTCTGAGGGATTCTAGAATGAGCTACCCTTGAGATGGTAGCCATGCAGTCATGCCTGTGCGGGGAAAGAGGAGTTGAGACCCCGAGGAGATGGGTAAAGTACTCGATGATGATAGATAGGCTCTTCGAGGGCTAATTTTCCTCCTATGTCTTACTTCAGTGAACCCCTCTGATTCCGTCTCTGCAACACGAGTGCCCACTTCTTCCTCCATCGAAGAGGGATGGCCCCTAGTGCCAACTTGAGGGAAAGGATCTGGGGCCTCGACAGGTTTAGGCTTATTTTTCTTGGTATTTTGCTTCAGGGGCAATCTTTGATCCTGTGACCTTGGAGCCCACAATGGAAGCAAGCATTGGGCAAATTCTTGTAGGTAATCTCCTGAACCCAAATCATACCATCGCCATAGTTTATGGAGATCTTTGAAGGAAGGACCTGGTTCAAGTCGGTTTCAACGCAAATTTGTGGGTGCCAGCGTGCGTTGAAAGAGTACTAAGTACCCTCGTAGATTAGCCCCCCAACATCCTCTCTTGAGGCCATCGGACAACCGATCGGTGAAACGATTTCTCGAAGAAATCCGTACACAAAATAGGGTAGTTTGGGAAGCTCCACCCAAAGCGGGTAACGAAGAGGCTTTGACTTGTTCGGAACAAAGTCTAGGGTCCACTTAAAAAGGCATAACGTTGACCGGCCCACCAGCCAGGAGCCGGCTTGCAGGGCCTGGAAGGCCATCTCTTCATTCTCAAACACTAGAGGTAGGTGATTCGCTGGCAAGAATTGACATTTATAAACAATTATACCACGTGGGAACCACTCCTTACGCAACCAAGCTCTCACATTTTCTAGAGGGGGCCTAGGGCCAAATACTTGGCCGATGAGACAAGTTTTCATCAATACTTCTTGTTTTGCCGCCACCGATTCCTCGCACAAAGAGACCACCGGAGGTGCAACATCTGAGGGGATGGACTCCACCTCAAGGGGGCACTGGGACTGGGGGGAGCCACATTGCTTAAGACCAAAGATGGAACGAAGGTAGACATGGAAGCAAGGCTTACCAAAATCAACAGAAATTCATCAACTTTTTCAAAAGGACTCACGATTTGAAGTTTTCGGAGAAAACAAGCTTCTTTGACCTTCACTTTAGGACTAAGTTAGTTGTTCTAATTAATGGGAAGGAGTGGTCCTGGAAGATAGCTCGCTATGGACACCAGTTTTATTTCGAAGAGAAAAGCTTTTAGAGCAGTCTACTGCCAGAATCGCTTTAATCTATCATTAACTCACGATCCACAATTACCAAAAAGCCTTAAAGGAAGCCAATTAAATAAACGCTTGTCCGTTAAAAGAGGCTGCGAAAAATCTTTATGCACTGAAAAGTTCGTTCTACATTCCCGATACGCAGAAAACCACCGAATTTTTCAGGAGTTCAAGGATTTGTTGGTGCCCATAATTCTCAAGATCTGGCAAGAAGCCTCTAGAAGGGGGTCTCTTTCTCCTTTTATCAACACAGGGGTGATAAAGCTCTTACATAAAAGGGGTCCCAAAGATGACTTAAACAATTGGAGACCCATCTCCTGTCTGACTTCTCTTTACAAAATTTTTGCTTCCATCCTAGCCAGAAGGCTCAGTCCTTTAATGGATAGTATAATTCTACCAGAGCAAAAAGGCTTTATCAAAGGGAGATTTATTCTGGATAACATTATTACCATTTGGGAGAGTCTTGAGTATTATAAAGAGCTCAATATAGACACTTACTTTTTCAAAATTGATTTTGATAAGGCCTATGACAGGATTGAATGGGAATTCATTCTTCAGTCTCTTCATGATATTGGTTTTGGCAAAAAGTTTATAAGATATGTCAGTATCTTGTTTGGTAATGCCTGCTCTAAAGTTGCTATTAATGGAAATTTGTCTAACTCTTTTAAGTTATGCAGGTCTATTAGACAAGGGTGTCCCCTGGCCCCCCTCCTGTTTGCCATTTCTAGTGATGCGTTGGGTTGGCTGGTCAAGGATAGCTTCTGTCAAGGGACCATCTCTGGTCTTGATATTCCCCAAGCTCACTCTCCCCTGGGGCTGCAGATGTTTGCAGATGACACTAACATGATGATGATTGCTGAAGAAAATTCGGCTAAGCAATTTCTTAACTGTCTTGACCTTTTCTGTATTGCTAGTGGCTCTGTGGTCAACCATCAAAAAACTAGTTTTTTTGCCACTGATAATAAGATTCCAGCTTGTGTTTTGGCTGCAGGTTGTGATATCATCAAGAAAGGGAGTATTTTTAGGCTGTTGGGTATTCCCATGGGCTTTGGTATATCCAATGAGCAAAGGTGGAATTGGGTGCTTGATAGATTTAGAACTAAAATTTTTAAATGGTCTGATGTGCAGCAAAGTATCTCTCAAAGATCTTTTGTGTTAAAGCATTATATCCTCCCTTCCCTTACCTATTTTTTGTCTTGTTGGCAGCCTAGTAAAAAGCAGCTTGGTCAGGCCGTCTCTCTTGCTAGGAATTTTTTGTGGGGAGGATCTAAAATTCCCAAAGTAGCTTGGGATATTTGTTGTATGAGAAAAACTGAGGGGGGGCTTGGGCTCATTTGTCCTTCCAGGATGGCCACCCAAATGGCTGCTAAGTGGATTTTCAGATCTATTTCCTCTAATGACTTCTGGGCTTGTTTAATTAAAAGAAATGTTAGCAAATTCAACATTAAACATAATAAAAGCTGGATCAATTGTTCTCTTTGGGATGTTATTACGTCTCCTGTTGAATTTGTGCCCAAAGGCAGTCAGCTTATATGTTCCTTGTGGAAAGCTTGGATGGCTGTGAAAGCTAAGTATAATTTGCCTGTCTACTTTGCTCACAATCTTACCTTCTTAGTTCAAGACTCCATCTGGTTTGGTTGGACTAATTCGGTTCCCTCCATTTCTCTTCCCATTAGATGGAATAAATGCAGGAGGAAGGGATTTGGACATTGGCAGGACTTGTTAAATGCAGGTAACATTATTAATGACACGGTCATTTCAGGGTTTGATGGGCTCTCTGGGCAATGCAAACAGGTCCTCTCTTTCCAGAAGGAAATTCTGAAGAAAAAGCTGGAAATGCAATTTTGGAGGAAGGCGATCTCCCTTCAAATTGTAGCTGAGGATATTCTTAAATCCTACAAAAAGAGTGGCAGAAGTATCAGAGAAATAACAGGGAAACTCAATAAGAAGTGGGATCTCCAATGGTCCCCCTTGCAGTGGAAATACAGATTCCAATGCACTTGGGCTTTTCCCTTCTCCAACAAGCAGTCTTGCCTTAACTGGCTCATTCTCCACAAAGGCATCTGGACAGGGGAACTTGCTAGGAAGTATAAAATTGATGCTGGAAATTGCAAACTCTGTGGTAAAGTTGAGGACCTTGATCACTTGTTTGTCCATTGTAAAAGCTCCTCCAGGTTCTGGTTTGGTATGAGGTTCTTCTGTCAGAACAAAGGTCTTAATGCTCCTAACAGCAAAGACATTTTGCTGGGTGAAGCTCGTGGTATGGATATTCTTCTGTGGCAGTTCATCAGAATCCACTCCTTGTGGTTTATATGGAAGAACAGGAACAGTGCCATCTTCAATAGGAAGGGGAAGGACTACTTCTTCTCCTTTTTGGTGGGTTTGAAGAAAATTCTCAATCTTTGCTTCACCGACAGTTGTGATTCTCACTCGGAAGATAAAAATCCCTTTGTAATTCTTAGAAAGTATCGTTACAATGCTTGGAAATCTAAACTCCTAAAGTTGTACTCTAAGCCTAGGCTGCAGATGATCACTTTGCTTGAAGATTATGTTAACCTTGTCCTGATATGAGGCCTCCCGCAATGCTGCCTCGTTGTAATTGTATCTGACTCACTTGAGAGTTTGGTACGCTGCTTGTATTTTTTTTTTTCTAGCATCAATTTTATACTTTCTGTTCTTCAAAAAAAAAAAAAAAAAAACCCACCGAATTTTCCCTATTTTTAAAAGAGCCCAGTTCACCGACGATCGCCAGTCTGCTTAGTTTAGTTTAGTTCGCCGACGATCGTTCGTTTAGTTCAGTTCTTTTTATTTTAACGATCCCAGTTCGCCAAAGATCGTTAGTCCACTCAGAACGTCGCGTGGGCCTGGAGTTCCCTGTCGGTCGCGATGGATGGGAAGCGCGACTGACAAGCCGTCGGTTGCGACGGACAGAGTTAGTGCTGCGTGCCGATTGACAGGAGTGTTGCGTGCCGATTGACGGGAGCGCTGCATGCCGATTGTCTCTTGTATGTGGCCCGTGCTACACGCCATCTCTTTGCCTGTGCTTTACCTCTTGAAGTGCTGAAGACGACGACATCGCCAAGTCTTCCTCTTCCTCTGCTTCATGACAGACTTTTTCCTCTTCCTCTGCTTCACGACCGACACTACGGTCCTAAAGCGCTTGCTGTTAATGGTCCACCCATGTGAAAGAAAGTTTTTTTTTATATAAAGGAAGTTCGGCCTTAGCCTAATCTCCCGGACTTTAATTATATTAAAGAGAAAAAGTTACAAGTGAACGGGACTAGCGCCCATGGGACCCCCCGAATCCCACAACGCAGGGGAGGAGTCTAGCAAGCTACAAGGCATTACAAATGAGGTGGATAACATTACCATCACCCTCATGTGGGACCCATTTGGGTTTCAACTTGTTGTTTTCCAGGAGATAAATACAGTGATGTCTAAACGGTGGTGAACTCTTGACTCGGGAGATTCTTTTACCAAGAAGAAACAAGGATTTCTCGATCGACCATTCCTTAGGAGTTTGGTCAAAATTGACGGCACAGCGCTCTCTCCAAATCTTCCAGAGAGCCTCGCCTCTGATGGCATTCCATAGCCTCGACGAGCAACCAATCGCCTCACCCAACATCACTTGTTGCCAGTTGATTTGACTCGTAATTCTCAAAACTCGGGACACGTGATGCCAGACAACCCGGGACTTGGGGCAGTCAAAGAACAGGTGGGCTAAATCTTCGATGCACCGATGACAACGCTTGCACCATGGCGGCACACCACAGATTTTGTTAGCCCTTGCATTGGTCCAGATTCCTTTATGCAAGATCTGCCACATGAGAACGGACTTTTTGACCTCAATTAGGGGGTGCCAAAGAGACATGAATTTTAGCTCCCACCGCATTTTGGTCCAGGCAAGGCACCATCTCTTGTTAAGGGTGTGGTGAACATCCACTTCCCCTTCGAAGTTCGGGATTCTGGACAGTTTCTTACCATTGCTCCATTTGAGGCCCTCCGAGCAAGGAGGATCCTGACCGCAGAGAAGGCGGGTAGTAGAGCGGTCCCAGGCTAAACACCTGCTTTGAAGAAGAGTCCATTCCTCAAAGGTAATGCTAAGCCTCGGGTCCAAATCTTCGAACCTAATCCACTGGCGGGTCTCTTGTTTCCAGAGCTGTTTCCACTCTTTGAACCCCTTGTTCCATAACCGCCTTGCAGTTTGAAGGTTCCAAGAATCCACTCCCCGAATGCCACTGATCGGGAACCAGATAGAGTCATTTTGTCTTATGCCAGCTGCCCACTTCCAATCATCACTGATTCTGATGAACTGTTTGGCCTTGTTCCAATTCTTCCATAAGGAACACACGAGGCTAGAGCCTTTAGGGCAGACTGGGTGGGGGGAGAACAAAAGAGTGAGAATCCCTATGTCCTTCCAACCAGGGAGGCCGACAAAGGTAAAGTCTTCCGTGTTTCTGAAGATCAATTTAGCCCAAGAGGACTCCCTATTGCTCCAGGCCTTGATAAGCCATTTAGCCGCCTGTTTGTCAGCTAATCCAGCAATATCCAAAATACCCAAGCCCCCTGAGTCTTTAGGGCTAATGCAAGTTTCCCATTTGATTTTGGGAACCCCCCTTCTGTTTGGGTCCCCAGTCCAAAGGAAGTTCCTGCAGATTCTTTCTACTTTGGCCAAGTCTTTCTCCTTAGGTCTCCAACACGAGATAAAGTAAATAATTGTAGATAACATAAAGGTGTTAATAACCATGGCACGCCCTGCCAGGTTGACTTGCATACCTTTCCATTGATTCAGCTTGCTATCCAACTTGGATAGCACCCAGTTCCATCGTTGTTCCATTGAGATATTGAAACCCATCGGAATGCCGAGGAGATGGAAGACTTGACCGCTAGGGATAACTTGACACCCCCGATCCACCAACAATTGCGGAGTAGGCCCGCTGATCGCTCTAAAAGCAGTTTTAGCATGGTTGATTTTTGAGCCTGATGCCATACAAAAGGTGTGGAGGCACCACCAAAACATCTCAATGCTATTTATATCGTTATGCACAAAGGCATTCATGTCATCAGCAAAAAGTCTCACAACCATTTGGCCGTGATTTCGAGGTAAGGAGAGACCCTTGAGATTGCCGGCGTCCATGTGATGCTTTAATAGGCAGCTGAGTCCATTTGAGGCGATAGCGAATAGTAGAGGAGCCAGAGGGCAGCCTTGCCTAATTGATCTTTTTAAACGAATGGGCTCAGAGAGCTTACCGTTGATGTTTATTCTGGTTGAAGCATTTCCAAGAAGCGTGGAAACCATCTTCGTAAACTTTTGGCTGCATCCAAGGTCTTTCAATGATTGAAGAATAAAGTCCCATTCCAATCTGTCATACGCTTTGTCGAAGTCGATCTTAATAAAAACTAGATCTTGAGCAGACTCCTCAGCAAAAGCGAGGCCTTCCCAAATATCAATAATTGCTTCAAGTATAGATCTACCTTTGACAAAACCTTTCTGGTCCTCGCACAGCCAAGACTTTAAATGACAGGAGATTCTGTTGGCGATAACTTTTGCAATTATCTTGTATCCAGTTTGGAGCATGGTAATCGGGCGCCAGTTTTCAATTTTGTTCTTATCTCCCCGTTTGTGGATTAACTTGATGACGCCATTATTCAGGCACTCAGGGAGGGCACCGAAGGAGAGAGCCTCTTGCCACACGAGGCGCAGGGGGGTGGCCACCTGAAGTTTGAAGGACTTAAAGAACTCATTGGTAAGGCCATCAGGACCCGGACTTTTCCCATTGGGAAGGGCATCAATAACCTCGATAATTTCATTCTCTGAGATGTTAGCATCCAGAAGAGCAATCAAGTTCTGTGGGATTCTGGTTTGAGCAACCCTTGAGATGGTTGCCATGGAGTCGCGTCTGTGGGGGGAAAGAGGAGTCGAGACCCCGAGAAGGTTAGTAAAATGTTCGACGATGATAGTTCTATTCTCCATTTCAGTGCGACATTCAGTTCCATTGTTATCGACCATTAGGGGGATGGAATCCCTAGCTTGTTTCCTTTTGAGGATGTTACACATCTCTTTCGTTGGTTTGTCCGCCTTCCCTGCCCACCACTCTTTGAAGAAAATTTGGATATTTTTCCTTTGGACCTCCTCCTCTAATCTTAGCCTACCCCTGATTTTCAACAGACCCTGTTGGCAATGTAGCTTACCTTTGTTCACCTCTTCTTCAAGCCGTGAGAGCCTCCGGTACACCATTTCTCTTCTTTTCTTTCGAATTCCTCTTATAGCCTTTTGAGTCCTGATTAGAATTTTACGAGTCCTTTCTACCGCGTTTCTCCAGCACTTAGCCGGTTCATTACCGTAAGCAAAGGCTTCCGTCCACACCTCAGAAATTTCCTGGTGGACCGAGGGGAGGGAAAATGATGTCTGACAAGCCTGAAACCAAGGAGCTTTCTGGAGCATGGGAATTGGTTTGAAGGATAGCGTAATCGGATAGTGGTCTGAGATAGTGAGGTCCATGTGTTGAGAAATCGAAGGAAAACCCCACTGAAGGATGGTGTTCTGGTCGATGTAGCATCTATCAAGTCTTGCTTTCCTCAAAGAGTCCCCCGACTGGAGATTAGACCAGGAGAAACCCTGGTTGTCTTTCACTTCGACCAGGTCGAGATGGAGCTTGATTTTATCCCAAATCTCCTTCTCCTGACCGTCAATAATTTTCCCCTTGTTATTCCATCGGTCTTCAGGAGATTCAACCATGTTGAAGTCCCCACAAATCAGAACATTGTGTGAAAGGGAGTCAAGTGAAGCCCAAGTATCCATTCTGTCTGTTTCCCCATTAGGGGCATAAATTGAGACCACAGTGAACTGGAAAGGAGACCCGAAAGAGGCAGCAATCCAACGATGATTCCGACCTTCAAAAGTCGAGGTCACCTTGTTAGACAAGGCGTGACTAATACCGATAGAAGCACCCCCTGTCCCTCTAGGGTGAGAAGTGGAGAACCAAAGGTGGTTCGGAGAAATGCATTTAAGCCGTTTTTGTAGATCCTCACCGTCAATTTTAACCTCTTGTAAGCAAATAAAGTCAGGGGCGAAGCACATGTCTTTGAACCACTGGCCAAGAATCGAAGCTCTTGACGGGTCAGACAGACCCCTAACGTTTAGAGATGTGAATTTCATTAATGATGGTTGCCCTCTTTGAGGGGAGGGACCCGATCTTTTTTCTTCTTGTGGTCTTCTTTTTTCTTCCCTACTTCTTGACTTAGGATCCTACTCTTGAGGGGGCTCTTCCAAGGCATGCCGGAAGGTTGTTTACCTTTAAGTTTGGACTTTTGTTGCGGTAGTCTTGGAAAGCATACCGGGAGGGTAGGGCCAAGAGCGGAGCTTTCGCTGTCTGGGTTGTCTTCATTGCTGGTAGTAAAGCCTTCCTCTTTACTCGTGGTGTAGCCTTCTAGGTTATCTTCTTTGCTGGTAGAGCACCCAAGTGAATTGTCAGTGGGGTCTTCTTCCAAGAGGTTGTCCCCTGGGAAATCGAGTTCATTAATCTCTTTTTCTAGGTTACAGTATATGTTATTCGAGGGGGCAGCTGTCGTAGCATTCCTTGCTTTTGATCTTCGAGGGCTAATTTTCCTCTTGTGTCTCACTTCAGTGAAACCTTCTGAATCCGTCTCAGCAACGCGAGTTCCCTCTTCTTCCGCCATTGGATGGGGATGACCCCGAGTGTCGTTTTGGGGGGTAGGGTCTAGGGTCTCATCTGGTCTAAGCTTGTTTTTATTGGTACTTTTCTTCAGTGGACAGTCTTTGATCCTGTGACCTTGAAGCCCGCACCGGAAGCATGCGTTTGGCAGATTCTTGTAAGTAACCTCTTGTGTCCAGGTCATATCATCTCCATAGTTTATGGAGATCTTCGAAGGAAGGACCTGGTTCAGGTCTGTTTCAACGCAGATCTGAGGATGCCATCTAGCATTGAAAGAGTGTTGAGCTCCATCGTAGATCAACCCCCCAACATCTTGTCTTGCGGCCATCGGGCGACCGATCGGTGAGACGATTTCACGAAGAAATCCATATATGAAGAAAGGCAGATTGGGGAGCTCCACCCATAGCGGGTAACGAAGAGGCTTTGATCTGTTCGGGACAAAGTCTGGGGTCCACTTAAAAAGGCAAAGGGTGGACCGGCCCAC
Organism: Ceratopteris richardii; assembly: GCA_020310875.1. Lineage (NCBI taxonomy): Eukaryota > Viridiplantae > Streptophyta > Polypodiopsida > Polypodiales > Pteridaceae > Ceratopteris > Ceratopteris richardii. Next base: position 108,884,173 of record CM035443.1, on the reverse strand, counting down.
TTGCCAGGAGCCGGCTTGCAGGGCTTGGAAAGCCATCTCTTCGTTCTCAAAAATAAGAAGCAGGTGATTCGCCGGCAGGAATTGACATTTGGACACAATTAGGCCTCGTGGGAACCACTCCTTACGAAGCCAAGTTCTCACACTATCAAGAGATGGCCTGGGGCCAAACATTTGACCGATCAGGCAAGTTTTCTTCAGTTCTTCCTGCTTTGCCGCCACCGACTCTTTGCATAAAGAGACCTCTGGGGGCGCGACGTCCACTGGGACAGATTCCAACTCAAGGGGGGACGCGGCCAGAAGGGGAGCCACACATTCCATGACCAAAGCCTGGACCGAAATAATCTCGATCGTTCCACTTGCTTGGACGTGAGGGACGCAACGCTAAAAATTCTTTTTCTTTTGGAAACCCGCTTAAAAGCAACGTCTTTCTTTTTTTTTTCTTTTTCTCTTCTCTTTTTTTTTTTCTTTTTTTTTTTTCCTTTTTTTTTTAAAAAATGCCTTCACTAAACAAAAGCCCCAAGGAGGCGACAGAGGATTCGGGAAGCCATGGAAGAACAAACTTACCTGCTGCCGGAGTTCGCTTAGGTAAGACCCCACCCCTCCATTTTCTTTTAAATAGAGTTGATACTGTAAAGTAGAGCTTATAGAGGTAAGCGTGGCCCCCAGGAAGCGGAAAAACTAAGGCATCGCGATGGCCTTTTTTTTTTTTTTTAATAAAAAAAAAGAGCGGTCCCCTGATCACTGTCGCGATGAGACCAGAAGAAAGCGGGAGTCCGCGATGATGCGCCCTCGGGAATGAACGCGAGCGGCTACACAACTTTAAAATTCGCGAAGGTCCCAAATGGAGGCGCACCAACTCAGCATCGCGCGACACGGCTAGAAACACGAGGGGTCGCTTGCCAACTCAGCATCGAGCAACGCGAAGGATCGCGATGGCGTATCCTCGGGAGATGTGCCACACGTGAGCGATCGCTTGCCCCGATGCGAAGCACGAAGACGATGGGCTTGAGCCACACCGTCGCGATGGGCTACAAGCCACACCGTCGCGCTGAAGAGAGCAGAGGACGGACAGACGCAAACTGGAATAACAACAGGATTTGGTTGTCGACGACGATGCCTCAGTAAGAGGCGGTTGGCGCAGTCGAGCGATGCACACAGTTGCACGACAAAGTTCTCTGATATCCGTCAGTTGCTTCACACAGTCGAGCGCACTTCGTGAGGATCGCCACTTCCGTTCATCTCCTTTTCCTCGCTATTGTGGAGTCTCCGTCAGTTGCTTCACACAGTCGAGCGCACTCAAAGTCGAGCAGTCGCGACGGAGAAAAACCGCCCTTGCCGCGATGGTCCCCTAGCCGCGATGGTCCACAAGACTTCGGTGTTGCGATGGTCCACGTCCACAAAACTTCAAAGTTTCCATCATCTTGTTGAATATCTGCCTTACTTCTCGTTAATTTCTTTTCTGCCTTTTCCTCAATGAATGAATTTGTTAACTTGTTTCGTGCGTTCCTTTCTCCTCCTCTTCCTTTCCAGCTCGTCCTTGCTGAGAGAACTGGGCACCGCTATTAACTCTGCTTTGCCAAAATCGAACACAAGGTGATGCAATATCCTATAACGATCCGTGTCTATCTGCATCTTTTCGTTCCAGGTCGTTAGAAAGCTCTCTGCAAGGAAACATACCTTCTCTGATCATCTTCCAGTAGCTATGTGAAAGAAAGTTGCTTTGAAGCCTTTTCCCTTCAGAAATGTTTCTCATCACACATAAATGGTTAGGCACTTTTTCTAATTTCTACGCCTCATCACGACTAAGTGTCATTGTTAAGATTCATATATATATATATATAAGCGTGTAGGACCGGCAGGAATAACTCTTTCCACTTGCCTACTACAATACAATATGTACTGACTTCCTCCCCTCTCCGCGTTACGTTGAACAGATTTCATGTACAACTTTACTGCAGATTTCACGTACAACTTTACTGCAGATTTCACGTATAATTTTGTAAAGCCTCGCTGACATGTTGGATGTTAAACAGGATTTAGTGTACTTTTGAAGTGAAGGATAATACAGCCACCGTCCAACGAATACGACGTAGGTGATGATGGACCTGTTGGCACACTTAGTAAAGAAGCTCTTTTAAATTCACACACAACTATCGTCCAATCCACACTCTTTGGAAGATTTGGAGGGAGCGATGTGCTATCAATTTTGGCCAAACTCTTAAGGAATGGTCAATCGAGAAGTCCTTGTTTCTTCTAGGTAAAAGAATCTCCCGAGATAAGAGATCTCCATCGTTTAGACACCACTGTATTTATCTCCTCGAAAACAACAAGTTGAAACCCAAATGGGTCCCACATGAGGGTGATGATAGATTTATCCACCTCATTTGTAGTGCCCTCTAGCTTGGCATACTCCTCCCCTGCATTGTGGGATTCGGGGGGTCCCATGGGCACTAGCCCCATTCACTTGTAACTTTTTTTCTTTATTTTAATCAAAGTCTTGGGAGAATAGGCTAAGGCCGAACTTCCTTTTATTAAAAAAAAAAAACTATCATCCAATCCAAAGATTCAGGGGGCTTGGGAATTTTGGATATCGTTGGATTGGCTGACAAGCTGGCGGCAAAGTGGCTTATCAAGGCATGGAGCAATAGTGAGTCCTCCTGGGCTAAATTGATCTTCAGAAACATAGAAGACCTTACCCTGGTTGGCCATCCTAGTTGGAAGAACATAGGGATTCTCACGCTTTTGTTCTCCCCCCACCCAGTGTCTCCTAAAGGCTCTAGTCTTGTGTGTTCTTTATGGAAGAGTTGGAACAAGGCCAAACAATTCATCAGAATCAGTGATGAGTGGAAGTGGGTAGCTGAGATAAGACAAAATGACTCTATCTGGTTCCCGATCGGTGGCATTAGGGGGGTGGAGTCTTGGAACCTCCAAACTGCAAAGCAGCTATGGAACAAGGGGTTCAAACAGTGGAAACAACTCTGGAAACAAGAGACCAGCCAGTGGATTAGGTTCGAAGATTTGGACCCTAGACTTAGAGTTACCACAGAGGAATGGACTCTTCTTCAAGGAAGATGTTTAGCATGGGACCGCTCAACTACTCGCCTTCTCTGCGGTCAGGATCTTCCTTGCCTGGACGGCCTCAAATAGAGCAATGGAAAGAAACTATCGAGAATCCCCAACTTCAAAGAGAACTTAGATGTTCATCACACTCTTAACAAGAGATGGTGCCTTTCTTGTACCAAACTTTGATGGGAACTAAAATTCATGTCTATTTGGCACCCCCTAATTGAGATCAAAAAGTCCGTTCTCATGTGGCAGATCTTACATAAAGGTATTTGGTCCAACGCAAGGGCTAACAAAATCTGTGGTGTGCCGCCATGGTGCAAGCGTTGCCATCGATGCATTGAAGATTTAGCTCACCTGTTCTTCGATTGCCCCAAGTCCCGTGCTATTTGGCGTCACGTGACCCGGGTATTGAGACTCACGAACCAAATCAATTGGCAACAGGTGTTGTTGGGTGAGGCGGTCAGCTGCTCATCGAGGCTGTGGAACGCCATCAGGGGTGAGACTCTTTGGAAGATTTGAAGGGAGCGATGTGCTGTCAATTTTGGCCAAACTCCTAAGGAATGGTCGATCAAGAAATCCTTGTTTCTTCGAGGTAAAAGAATCTCCCGAGATAAGAGATCTCCACCGTTTAGACATCACTGTATTTATCTCCTCGAAAACAACAAGTTGAAACCCAAATGGGTCCCACATGAGGGTGATGTTAGATTTATCCGCCTCATTTGTAATGCCCTTTATCTTGCCATACTCCTCCCCGGCATTGTAGGATTTGGGGGTCCCTTGGGCACTAGTCCCATTCACGTGTAATTTTTCTTCCTTATTTTAATTAAAGTCCGGGAGAATAGGCCAAGACCGAACTTCCTTTTATTAAAAAAAAAATAAATAAATAAAAAAAAACCATCGTCCAATCCACAACTCGTACTTGCTGATGTGGGCAGGAAAGGAGATATGGCGACAATTATAAATAACTGTGTCGTGCATTACGCCCTGGCATAGGTTCTTGAGAGAGAGAGAACGATGGGTCGACGGAGACATTGCTTTTGTGATAGAAGCAACGCGATCCATGAACCGTATTATTTTGCACTCCAATTCTAGTTTTTGAGAAATGTATTTGTAGACGGTGGAGCTTTGTTTTTTTTCTTTTTTTAATGGAGGTTTTTTTTTTTTTTTTTTTTTAAATAAAGGAAGTTCGGCCTTAGCCTAATCTCCCGGATTTTAATTATAATAAAGAGAAAAAGTTACAAGTGAATGGGACTAGTGCCCATGGGACCCCCCAAATCCCACAATGCAGGGGAGGAGTATGGCAAGCTACAGAGCATTACAAATGAGGCGGATAACATTATCATCACCCTCATGTGGGACCCATTTGGGTTTCAACTTGCTGTTTTCGAGGAGATACATACAGTGATGTCTAAACGGTGGCGATCTCTTGACTCGGGAGATTCTTTTACCAAGGAGAAACAAGGATTTCTCGATCGACCATTCCTTAGGAGTTTGGCCAAAATTGACAGCACAGCGCTCCCTCCAAATCTTCCAGAGAGCCTCACCTCTGATGGCATTCCACAGCCTCGATGAGCAGCCGATCGCCTCACCCAACATCACTTGTTGCCAGTTGATTTGACTCGTGAGTCTCAAAA
>CM035443.1:108731973-108874473 GCA_020310875.1 Ceratopteris richardii | reverse complement strand
AGCCTCTTGTTCCTTATCTCCGAAAACAATTAAAGAGTGAGCACATGAATGAAGGAGATTCCTTGGAATATTTTTTGACAAAGATCAAAGATTTGAAAGAGCAACTGATTTCAGCTAATGAAGTCTTGCTTGACAGTTCACTTATGCAAATTGATATGAATGGTCTTCTAGATTCATATCAGATTTTTGCATTGACTAATCCAAATGCCTTAACATTTGAAGATTTACTCTCTGTTCTCTTGCAGCAAGACAAGTCTAGGCAAAACAGGTCCATTATGCGTGTTGCAGATCAAGCTTTCTTGGCTAGTGTAAAGGGCAAAGCTAAATGGAGATCATATACTAGTAAGCAAAAATTTGCTAATTCTGCACATTCAAAGAGAGATGATAGAGATGATAAGAAAACAAAAAAGCTAAATATGTTTTGCAAATATTGTAAAGGATATGATCATGTGCTATAAACCAAATTCTTTTGCATCCGCCTCCATTGCTAGTCCGCGAGCACACACAGAGATATCGTGCGTTCCTTTCCTCCCAGCCGCCAAGCTACTCTTGAAGTCTCAAATATCATAAATGAGATCTCACTTAAATCTTCTACCAAGTGGTATAAATACCCGTGTGATGCCATGTGGCATCCTTCTCCAAATGGTGATCCACACCCAATGAATATCATATGACATTTCCTTCCCCTTGAAAACATTTTCGTCCTCGAAAATGTAGTTGAAATGTCCATATTGGTAGAAGTAAGTGCTCGGACTCCCCTGAACCCCATGCACTCTATGTACATGGTCATCTCTGTGTGTTGTTTCCCCGTATCCATTCCCTTGAGAAGTCTCATATGAGATCATCTCAAGGATGGGAAACCGTCTGAGTGGTGCCTACTATCTCCCATGTACACTTCACCTCCATACTATCACTTCCATAACATACTACATCATCCAAATGACCTAAGTCCATATGATGTATCCTCTATGGAGTAATAATATGAAAGAAAGTGTAAAGTGCCAAACTTATAAGCTTGACCGTATCATAGTGGAGATAATAAACCATACAATCCTATGGAGTATAGAACAAAGTCCCATAACTAGTGACTCCAAACCCATCTAAGACTAAATGATAGATTGCCCTCATACCACTCTAGGTCTTCTTAACCTTGAGTGTGCTCACAAGTAATAGTTTCCTCTATCTACCTTGTGACCATGCAATTCCATCATCTAGCTCACGGTAGTAAAATGCAATCTCTACATTTCACCAACTAAGAAGTCTGTGGTTTGTCACCCTTTACCATTGGACTAGGTTCTATTGGAAGAGCATCTATAGGCACTTGTGCAAACTCTAATATTTCTCTTTCCTGTAGTTTGCCATATGAATGCAGAAAGCATTCCCTTTGAGATTCAGATAATCCCTAAGTACCCATCCTCCTAACTGATGTTTACTCATCATACTCATGATGTAACACCAACTAAGAGTTTGGTACCATAATAGTTTAGATATATCCCTATCTCCTGGAAACTCAAAAGAGAAGTATCATCAATCTACTCCCAGTCTAACTAATGTCAATAACTAGATCATCTCATCTAGTCAAAGACCATCACTGAAGTAACATAATGGCTCCTCTCTAGAGTCTCCATGTGAGACTCAATCTAACCATCATGATTAACTGATCTCCCTCTTGCCTTTGATAGAAGAGTGCCACTCCTATCTAAACAACCAGAATGAGAAAGTGAAACTCTCTCCATGTCTCTCTCTGTAATCTCCTCTAAGGAAAAGAGCTCTGGTAGTGGAATCTATTCCACTTTCCCTTTCCCTTTGGAAGAGGTTCCTTTGAATCCAATTACTATACTCATCCATAAGTGAGAACATGCACATAAGTTCTCCATGTTTTTTCCTTCTAAAATAGTGGAGAAAGAAACTCCCATGTGAAGGAAAATTATACTGGAAAGTAGAGTAATTGAATTCCTTCTGAAATAAAGACTAAGAGATGTTTTTCAAACACCTCTTCTCTATAAAGGAAAACCTACTGTATTCTTCTGCTATGAAGAAATTATGTTTTCCTTTCCTTCTTTCTCTTTCAAAGAATAGGAGCTAAAGTGAGACCTTTCATGAATCTCTGAACTGATTCCCACTTTCTCCTTTCCTTAAAAGAGAAACTCATGAATTTATTTAGTCCTCTCTTCCATATCTGGTGCATACTCCCTCATTACACAGATGGAGAACAGATCTCCGCTAACTAATGAAGGTGTATGTAGTGAAGAGTGGAGAAAATAAATTCCTAATAAGGGTCAAAGCCCTCTACTAAAATGGTCAGCAATGATGTGACATGATACCGTAAACACATGTGTATCCATAGTAAAGAACTATCTCTGCCAACCATACTTTATGCCTGGATCTATACGATCCAATCAACTAATGGAATTATCCTTCCTGAAAGCATAACTTGAGTATGTGATATCTATGGTGATAAAATCACCTACCACATTCTCTACTGGAAGAATAAATCTCCCCATACTGTGAAAGATAACTCCCAATCTTAAGGAGATGTCTACTAAGAGCTCTCCTCTGATCTAGCGAGACATGACGCCATGAATGATGAGTCCTTTTCTCCCTGGCCATAGAAGAAGAGTGCTCAATGGGAAGTCGTTTCCACCGTCCCATACCAATGAAAACTTCTTCCAATTCAGGGTGTCATAGCTACACTAAACCAAATATATATTCCATACATATGTAATGGAATATACAGGTGGAATCTAATGAATCCCATATCCTAAAATCATATGAGTGGACTGAAATGAGTCCCATGTCCTTAACTAGTTAGTTTGGTTCTAGTCAATGTGTGACAATGGATATCCCTTTCTGTTCCAAACCAACTTGTTCCTAGGTACAAAGACTGAGTCTAAGTACCTCTCTGTAGATCCTGATATACATATATATGTATTGGGTACCCCAATTATTCCTGAGTAAAGGATCTATGCTATATACCATAGAGCTAGTGCCATGCCTATGACCTTCCTAACCATCACTCGAATCACATAAGCATCCGTCGATGCTATCTCATGAAACCCATCTTTATGATCCCATCTTATTGGTTTCCTTAGTAGTGGAGCAGAAATGCTTCACTACTCGCTCAAGTGATGTATATGAGTGAAACTAGTCACTCTTTGGGTATGCATCATGATACCCCATAGTCTCCTAATTCTACTGTGAGACTTTTGTGAAGATAAATAAATCTTCACTACCTTGGAGATTGTCCTAAATGTATCTCCCGAGCCTGAATGCAACTTCCTGAACCTATAGGATTGCTTGTGCACATTACTAATGGTGAAGGTGTAGCTCCTTCCGTTAGCAATCCTATGGTCTAAATCCATAAGGATTATATATAGGGATCCTGCTACTACTGAAGTTGCCTTATATATAGTAGTCTGATGGTCCTAAGTCCATCAAATACATGCTTATAAGCATGCCTAAAACTTATTGATGCTTGCAGAAAGGGCATGCTACGATGCCATAACATTCCTACCTAAAGGCAAGTGCGTATATAACGCCATGCGGTAGGAAAAATTTCGACAGCATTTCCCCAGGAAATGGAATCCCAAAAAAATTAAACCATAGCTCAGTGGCACTCAGGCCACCCAAAAACATAGGGCTTGACAGGCCCATGGCATGCACGCCATAAACTTAAATATGGATTCCATGACCTGCAAAAACACAAAAGTATTTGCTAGCAACCATTCCCGGTGTTGCATAGCCATATGGTTTCTGTAATCTTCTTTCCTGCAAACAATCAAAAAGTATACTTCCTACATGTTGATCCATACTTTTAAGAGCTTAAACAATGATCAACACTTGATGTATGCAATCCCATTCATGCATGTAGATACAGACATGCCATAACATAAATAAAATGCCAGAAAGCATAAAATATACATCCCTGAGTAGTCTGATTTTGGAATTGCATGCATCCAATCGCTCTCGACAAGCTTCGAGACCTCTGCACCTTCCTCCTCAGGTCCTAACATACACTTTGAAGTGTCCGAAAATATCGGAGCACTCCTCAAAACATAAAGCATGGTCAGGTGATTACAAAAATAATGCAAATTTAGCTCAAAAATGCATTAGTAATCCTTCTTTAGACCTGCAAAAACCACTTTAGGACCTGCAAATTTTCATAAACTGAAATATAAACCATGTGCAAATAGGTCGAAGTGAAATTACTCAAATCGCCTTCCCGGTTTGAAAGATATGGCTCCCGGAAGGTAATCGCCCAAAACTGTTCAGACTTTGCAGACCTGTTCAGACCTGCAAAAATTTTTACTTTCCAAATTTTTTTCTCATAAACTAAAATTAGACCTTGTGCTCTTCGAAACGAGCCGTAGCACGTCCAATTTGGAGTTTCCTAGCTCAAGATATGGCCATTCCAAGTGGGACATGCCAAACTAGTGGACTGTTGGAGGGACTGGAAAAAGTGTAAAAATGTGATTTTTGGGGTGCCCAAAAGCATTCTTCCATCATGCAAATCCTAAAATTCTCTCCATAACCTCAGAGAGTGGTATATGAAGATGCTTGAGCCATTTTTTACCTTTCCAAATCCTCCCTTAGTGCATGCTAATTCACTCCCCAAAAGAGGCCTAAATCAAGATTTTGCTTTTATGCAAAAACTTAAATGGGAGCTCTTAGCAAGCTTCTAATCCACTCTAAATGTGGATTTCTCTTGGATTATATACAATAATCCATGGAAAGCCTCTAAATGATCTTTTTCTTACTCCAAGAAATGGAGTTTGGCAAAAGATTAATTTCTGAAATTTTCCAAAAAGTGCGGGAAGGGGGTCTTTGAGGAAGTAAAATTCCTCCTTCACTTATCATTTCAATGAATCTAATGATTCGCCTAAGAAGTCCATGCACCATACTCTCAGTAAATATACTTTTTCCGATCCATCCGTAACTATCGCACCTCTTTTTCCCTCTTCCAAAACGGGAATTTCTCAGATTTAGGTGCTGAAATTTTTGTCAAACTGTGATGGAAGGGGGTTTTGTGGAGCTTCAAACTCCCATCAAACTGAGGTATCTTATGGATTTCTTGATCTTGCATGGAAGTCAATATGCTAGACTATAAGTGTGCATGGTTTTTTCCATAAAACTATGAAAAATACCTTCTCTTTTCCCCTTCCCAAAATAGCTGCTTATCCAAAATAGCTCCTGAAATTTATGTAAAAATCATAAAAATACGCTACTTTGGACCATGGTTCAAATCCCGTCTCATGCACAGGCGGAAGTGTCTCATGCGCATGCGGAAGTGGCCTGGGAACGTAGCTCTGATACCAGTGCTATAAACCAAATTCTTTTGCATCCGCCTCCATTGCTAGTCCGCGAGCACACACAGAGATATCGTGCGTTCCTTTCAAGTGCTATAAACCAAATTCTTTTGCATCCGCCTCCATTGCTAGTCCGCGAGCACACACAGAGATATCGTGCGTTCCTTTCCTCCCAGCCGCCGAGCTACTCTTGAAGTCTCAAATATCATAAATGAGATCTCACTTAAATCTTCTACCAAGTGGTATAAATACCCGTGTGATGCCATGTGGCATCCTTCTCCAAATGGTGATCCACACCCAATGAATATCATATGACATCATGTCATAAAGTGTTGTCCATAATTGGTTACAAAAGAGGAAAAGAAGAAAGAGGATGGAATGGTTGTCATAGAGGCTGCTACACCCAAAATAGACTATGCTAATCTTGTGCAAAATGAAGAATGGGCATTTACCACTGCTTTCAGTTATGACCCGTCTTCTCATGAACAATGTATTTCTACAATAGACTCAGATGTTTGGTACATTGATAGTGGGGCAGCCAAATATATTACCTCATAACACAATTTCTTCACTTTACTTGAGTCTGCCCCTACAAGGAATATTGTCACATGCACCAACAATTCCTCTTATCCCTATCATGGGAGTTGGTAAGATCATTCTGACTACAGCTGATGGTAGTTGTTTTACATTTTTGGATGCTTTATTTTTGCCAATGACCAAGAAAAATATGTTCTCAATTTTAGCATTAGCCAAAATCGCCTTGATTGTGAAATTTTTTGCTGACACATGTGTAATTCATGATTTATCAAATGATGATGTAATTATTGATTCTGGCATTTAATGTCATGGGCTATATAAGCTCATAGACTATGAAAAATCTGTCACTAATTTAGCGTGTGTAGTACATGACTCTCAGGCTATGCCAGATGCAAAGCTTTGGCATGCATGCTTTGGTGATCTCAATTTTGCTAGTTTTCTACACCAACAAAAGTCTGAAATGGTATCCTCTCTGCCCAAACTTGAGGCACATGGAAAACATGTTCATGAAGGCTGTATTTTTGGGAAAAAAGTAGTCTTCCTCGTTCCCAAAAGCTGGTGCAATTCGAGCTACTCATAAATTGTGGCTTGTTCACAATGATGTCTATGGTCCTGTGGAGACACCCTCCTCTGGGAACTATCTTTACTTCATGACCTTCATTGATGATTTTTCTAGGCAATCATGGGTATATCCACTGAAAGCAAAGTCCAAAGTATTTATGTGCTCCAAAAAAAATTTGGTTTTTGTTGAAAATCTATTAGCGTGTAAAATAGGCACTCCATTTTGATCAAGGGAGGAGTATATGTCTTCTGATTTTAATGCATTTTTTGCTAAACGTGGGATAGAACATCAGTGTACAATGTCGTATACACCTCAATAGAATGGAGTTGTTGAAAGGGCGAATAGGTCACTCATGGAGATGGCGAGATGTATGGTCAAGAGTTAGGATTTACCACATAGTTTCGGGCTTGAGGCTATTATGTGTGCAACATATGTGCATAATAGTTGTCCTACTAAAGCACTACAATCTATCATTCCATATGAGGCTTGGCATGGTCCCAAGTCATCTGTTGCTCATCTCTCTGTTTTTGGTTGTCTAGCATACGCATTAGTGCCTGAACAACAATGCAAGAAATTGGATGATAAAGGAGTGAACTGTATTTTGGATGGGTATAGTTCTAAAAGCAAAGGTGATTCTCTATATCATCCACACATTTTGGTTAGCGATGATGTTTCTTTTTTGGAAGCTGTTATTCAGCCATTATTTTCATGTACTAAGGAGACATCAGTTAGCTCCAAAGATATGTATGATACTCTACTGCTTCTTTTTACAGGTGGACACTCTAGTGCTGGTCCTAGTGAGGCAACTTCTCAGCTTTTAGACGTTTCACGTGATGTAGATCATTCCATTTCTGATGCAGATTTACATGATGCACTTCTTGATGAGAGAGCTGATATTGAGGAGGCAAAAATTATGCCAAAATGGCTCATGCAGACTCTACGTGATAGCAAATTAGATGCACCTCTATTATATCCTACTCGTTCAAGCTCTAATAAGGCTTCTTTTGCATCATATTTCTGTGTTATGTTTCCTCTAGTCTTTATGATGAGAATGAGCATGATTCGTTTGATAAAGCACAATATCATGAAAATTGGATGGTTGCTATGCAATCAAAATATGATTCTATCATGAAAAATGGTACCTGGTCTTTATGCGACTTGCCGCTTGGGAAGAAGGCCAATGGCACTAAGTGGGTATACAACCTGAAGCATAAGCCTAATGGAATAGTTGAAAGGTATAAGGCTAGGCTTGTTACAAAGGTTTATGCTCAAGAAAGAGGCATTGAGTTTGATGAGACCTTTGCTCCTACATGTAGAATGACTACTCTTCATAGCATCTATGCACTTGCAGCTCATCATGGGTTGAATGCACATTCGTTGGACATTAAAACTACATTTTTGAATGGTGACTTTCATGAAGAAGTGTATGTTTTTCAACCGTGTGGCTTTGTGCAAAAAGGGCATGAAAGCCAAAAGTGCAGGTTGAAAAAAGCATTATATGGTTTGAAGCAAGCACCACATGCTTGGTATGAAAAAATACATTCCTACCTGATTGCACATGGTTTTGAGAACAGTCCAACTGAGGGCACCTTATACGTTAAGCGTGCACATGATGTGCTTATAATGATTGTTGTCTATGCTGATGACATGCTCCTCAGTGGTCCTATTGAGAAGCATATTGCTGATTTTAAGGCTGATTTGCATGCCTTATTTGAGATGCCTAATTTGAGGGACTTGCATCATTATTTGGGCATTTATTTTATGCAAGTTCATGGTGGAATAGCTTTGTATTAAACAAAATATATTGACACATTATTGTAGTGTTTTGGCCTTGAAGACTATAAACCTATTCAAACTCCTATGGAGACGTTGAGTCCTCATGATATTGGCGTTGGTGCAAGTGCCAAGCCTACACACTTGGCTAGGCATGAGAAGACTTTATGTGCAATTGACTGAAGACCCATGAGAATCATTTCTTATAGATTTTTATCTTTAACCCTTTGTAAAAGTCTATTGACTTGAAAGAATCTTAAAATTCCCCAAACTCATAGAGTTAGTTATAATGAAAAGCTATGACTTTATTTGGAGAGAATATCTCCTAGATTAGAGGATCTTTTTTCTAGAGAGAGCCAAGTTTGAATTCAAATTCAAATTTTGAATGAAACATCTATAAAAGATGATTGTAAAATCTCGCAATGTAATCTCTCCATTTCTTAGCCTTTAGTTGATCATATTGTACAAAGTGTGTGGCTCACTCCTACCTTATAGTTCTCACTATCATTTGGCATTGAATTATCATGCCAATGATCATGTATAACATTGTCATATAAGACAATAGATCATTGCCTATGTCTGTTGATCTCTCTATTATTGTCACTCATAACGGTGTTCTTGTCTTGCAAAAATTCCATTTGGTGGATTGGGAGAAAAATGGGTCAAAGTGGTCACTGGTCAATCTTTGCAGAGATCCTAAAAAATCAGAGGTAATCTTACACTTGCTAAATTGATTGCTCTATGTATATTCAATTATTTTACGTGATTCCACTTGGAATCATTAGCTACTTAAGTTAGTTTGATATATCCAAAAGGAATTTTTCCAATTCATCGTGTACTCGAAGCACTGGGCTTAACAAGCAGTAGATGTGTGAACAAAAATAGAAGGTTTTTCATGGATTGTGAGTTTGGAAATAGTCTATTTTGAATGAGTCATTACTTACATCATTTCCAAAGTACATAGGCACTTATTTAGTGTCATTGGAAAGCTAAGAGGGCCTACAACTCAACTCTGAAGTGAAAGAGGGTTGTTACAAAGCATGGATTAGCAGTACCAACTCATTTTCTGGAGTGTCCATCCATATGTCCCAACATTGGTTTCGGAGCAAAGCTAAGGTAAAATGGGAGATGGTTTTCCTTCTTTCATTGATAAATTGGACAGGAACAACTACCAAGCATGGTCCTTGAGGATGAAGACATACTTTCAAGGAAGGAGTCTCTATGGATACATCTCATGAGATGAGGAGATGCCCATTTTCAGAAGCAATGGACAACCTACAAGAGAGGAGCATGAAAGACTCAATTCATGGTGTGCCAAAGATGCATTAGGAAGATCATACTTACTTAACTCTATCTTTGACTTTCTTCTTCCACACATTAGGAACTGTAAGACATCCCAAGAGACTTGGGAGACATTGTCATCATACTTTTCTTCCAACACAAGAGCTAGGAAGAACCAATCGTGGATTGAGTTTACCACTCAAAGAAAGCAACCCAAGCAAGGCATCTCAGAGTATGTGACCAAAGTCAAGGATGTGGTTGACCAATTAGCAAGCATAGGAGAGGAGATTGAAGAGGAGAAAATTGTGAGATAAGTAATCAATGGTATTAAGGCAGATGACAAGTGGGAGAGCTTCACAACTGCCATGGATTTGTACATGGACATGCAGATTCTAGATCTTACCACACTCATTGGGAAACTTTTTACCCATGAAGCCAAGCTCAACAAAAATGGAGATTCATCAAGAGGTAATAACTCTTCTGCTCTATATACAGATAAAGGCAAGTCTAAAGAGAAAGGTAAAAGCAAAAAGATTGAGGATGAAGGTACAACCTCTCAAGCTGACTATGTAGGTAGAGGTAGAAACTCAAAAGGTAGGGGCATAGGAGGTAAGAAAGGTAGGGGGAGATCTTTCAACTCTTCCCCATGTAATATTTATGGTTTATCAAACCACACTACAGATGAGTATTACATGAACTTCAAGAATCAGAGAGGTAGAGGTTTCCAAAGAGGTGGCTACACACAATCAAGAGGAAGATTCAACCATCATCAAGGCTACAATAACAACTACAACAACAATTACAATAACAACTACGAAGGAGGCTACAAATCAAGGAATGACTAAAACAATTATAGAGAGGAACAAGGGGATTCCCTTTTGATTATGAATATGACTTCAAAGCAAGGTATGAATGATGACCATCTCTTCTACATTGACTCAGGATGTTCAAATCATGTGGCAGGCAATGTAGCTCTTCTCTTTGACCTTGAGGAACCTAAGGGAAAACATCAGGTACAAACAGATGATGACACCAAGCACTCAGTGGTCAAGGTAGGAAATGTTAAAACCTCTGATGGAAATAGAAATTTATTGAGTAGGGTTCTATATGTACCTACAATTACCAAAAAATTGATGAGTGTTGGACAAATTGTGGAAGAGGTTTTGCAGGTCAGGTTCAACAAATATGGAGCATTTTTGGAGGATCCCCAACATGGATCAAGAGAATTTCCAAACGAGAAAAGACAGGTAGATTATTCACTTTTGAATTTGAAGATACAAGGAATATTGCAGTTTATAGCTACAAAGATCAAACATTGCCTGAGCTTGAAATTTGGCATAAGAGATTAGGGCATATTGGTGAGAGAACCTTAAAGCAAATATGAAAAGATCAATGTGTGCTTGGGATACCAAGTGTATCCAAGCAACACATGATCTATAAATGTGGTGCTTGTTAGTTTGGAAAATCTCACATGTTACCCTTCTCAAAGAAAGGTTCCATGTATGAGGACTACTTGGAGCTTGTCCACAAAGATGTATGGGGACCAAGTAAGGATCCCTCAGTTTCTGGATCAAGGTATTATGTATCTTTCATTGATGATTTCAATAGATGGACTATCTTATATTTTATGAAGCACAAAGATGAAGTATTCAGTTGTTTTAAGAAGTATCTTGCACTTGTGGAAAACCAAAAAGGAAGAAGGCTAAAGAGACTAAGGTGAGATGGAGGAGGTGAGTACTTCTCAAATGAGTTTGATACATTCTTGCAAGATAGAGGAATCAAAAGGGAAATCACAACAAGTTATACCCTTGAGCAAAATGGAGTGGCAGAGAGGAGAAATAGATTAGTTGTTGAAACACCTAAGTCAATGCTAAATGAGAAAAAGCTACCAATTTATTTGTGGGCAGAGAGTGTCTCCACTACCACTTATCTTCTTAACAGGTTGCCATCAAAACCTCTTGATGGAATGACCCCATATGAAGCATGGCATGTAGAAGACCTTCACTTGATCATTGCAGGATCTTTGGATGCGCTGCTTATGTGCATATCCCATCTCAAATTAGAGGAAAGCTAGAACCTAAGGCAGATAAGTGCATCTTCATAGGGTATGACTTGAATAAAAAAGGATACATGTTTTATAATCCATCCAACAAGGGATTCATGGTCAATAGAGATGTTGTCTTTGATGAAAATGAATCTTGGTTTGAAAGTGAATGCAGGAAAGTAAAGTTGCCTTATGACTTAGAAGAGGAGTTTCCAAGCCTCACCAAAGAGGAGCCAAATCAGATTGAAGACATCAAATCAGATGATGAGAACAACATGGAACCATAGGTTGACTACATACCTTCAGGATCAAGGATTCATCATGAGTAGAGCAGATAGTTCTCTCTTTGTCAAGAGAAGTAATTCAGATGTGATGTATCTATGTGTCTATGTTGATGATATCATACTTACAGGTAATGATGATAATGGCATCAAGCAAATCAAGAATCAAATGATGTAGGAGTTCAAAATCAGTGATCTAGGGTCACTAAAGTATTTTCTTGGACTTGAGTTTATCTATACTAATTTTGGAATCTATATCACTCAAAGAAAGTATGTGCAGGATGTTGAAGAGGTTTCACTTGCAGGATGCCAAGGTAGCAGCTAGTATTCCTATGGAGCTAATTGTAAAATCTTGTGGCGTAATCTCTCCATTTCACAGCCTTTAGTTGATCATATTGTAGAGAGTATGTGGCTCACTCATAACCTACACTTCCGACCATCATTTGGCATTGATTATCATGTCAATGATCATGTATAACATTGTCATATAACACAATAGATCATTGCCTATATCTATTGATCTCTCTAATATTGTCACTCAAAACAATGTTATTGTCTTGGACATATCTCAGTCATTACGCCACCATTTTCAATGTTCTATAGCTCATTGGAATCCGCTCTAAATCCTCTACGTGCTGAAAGATTTTGAAGAATTTCCATTTGGTGGATTGGGAGAAAAACGCATTAAAGTGGTCACTAGTCAATCTCTGTAGAGGTCCTAAAAAATCAGGGGTAATGCTACACTTGCTAAATTGATTGCTTTGTGTATGGTCAATCATTTTATGTGATTCCATTTGGAATCATTAGCTACTTAAGTTAATTTGATATATCCAAAAGGAAGTTTTCCAATTCCTACTGTATTCGAAGCAATGAGCTTAACAAGCAGCAGATGTGTGAACCAAAATAGAAGGTTTTTCATGGATTATGAGTTTGAAGTAGTCTGCTTTGAATGAATGATTAGTTACATCATTTCCAAAGTAAATAGGCACTTATTTAGTGTCATTGGAAAGCTAAGAGGGCCTACAACTCACCTTTGAAGTCCAATAGAGCTGGTACAAAGCAGGGATTAACAGTACCAACTCATTTTCTAGAGTGTCCATCCATCTGTCCCAACAATTAGAGATGCATTTGATGCTATTCTGTATCAGCAAGCTATTGGATGCTTTATTTGCTTATGCATTACTCGGCTAGATAGTTAGTTTGATGTCTCAGAGATTGTTGGAGTTTGAGGTCTATGACATCACGTGAACAACAGAGGGAAGAAGAAGAAGTTTGGAGCACAAAACACAATACTTAATGTACTACCACTAGAGATGTACAAAGATATATGACCCATTAGGGTTGTGTGTGTATATACAAGCTGGGGGGAAAAACCTCCTAAACAGTGAAAAAAGGGCCTTCGCGGTCCTAGAGTGTTCACACACATCACTACCTAAGTATATCAACAAATCCCCGTCGGAGTGATGTAGTGAACGAGGAGCTGGCACTCATTTGTTAGGATGTGTCAAGCTATGTGGTACCAATCCACAAAAGGAAGTAAGCCCAAAGCTCTGCAGAAAGCTTCAAACTTCTCCCTAAGTAGAGCCTTTGTGAAAAGATCTGCAATGTTTGCCCATGTGGGCACATATGCCAAACTGATCTCTCCAGCAAAGAACCTCTCCTTGACATAATGATAGTGCACCTCAGTGTGCTTAGTGCCAGCATGGAACAGAGGATTCCTTGCAAGTGCCAATGTGCTCTGATTGTCCATGAAGATGGTTGTGGCACAAGACTAACCAACACCTAAATCAGTCCTAAGGCATCTGAGCCACACACACTCAATAGTCATTGTGAAATCTTCCCTATGCTTAGCCTCACAACTAGAAGTGGCCACAATAGGCTACTTCTTGCTCAATGAGGAAATGTGTAAGCTACCAAGATTGAAGAAAAAACCATTAGTGGATACACAAGTGTCATAGCAACCGACCAAGTGAAAGTAAAAAAAGCATGTAAATGTGGCGGTAGTGATCCCCCCTTGGGGTAAAACAATCCAGGTACCTAGGTACCACTTAAGTAGAAAAAGATGTGCTTAACTGCCTGCCAATGCTTGACACCTAGGCAATGCATGAACGTACTCATCATTGAGACAAGAAACTAAATCTGTGGTCGAGTAATGCATAAGCAAATCAAGCATCCAACATCCTGCTAATAGAGAACAACATCAAGTGCATCTCCAGCATCATGAAGACTCAATCATAATCATCTCTCCATAGGAGTGGCAATAGTTTTATAGTCTTCAAGTTCAAAATGTTGCAACACTGTGTCAATATATTTCGTTTGGCACAAAGGCTATTCTGCCATCAACTTGCATAAATTGAATGGCCAAATAATAATGCAAATGCCCCAAATCAGACATCTCAAATGAGGCATGCAAATTATCCTTAAAATCATCAATATGCTTCTTATGAGGACCAATGAGCATCATGTCATCAACATAGACAAGAATGATTAGAAGCACATCATTTGAACGCTTGACATATAAGGTGCTCTGAGTTGGATAGTTCTCAAAACCATGTACAATCAAGTAGGCATGTATTTTTTCATACGAAGCACACGGTGCTTGTTTAAAACCATATAATGCATTTTTCGGCTTGCACACTTGGTTTTCATGCCCTTTCCACACAAAGCCATAGGGCTAAAAAACATACACTTCTTCATGCAAGTCACCATTTGGAATTTTTACTATTGTACATTCCAACCATGATGAGCGGCAAGTGCACTAATGCTATGACCAATACTCATTCGACATGTAGAAGCAAAGGTCTCATCAAAATCAATGCCTCTTTCTTGACTATAACCCTTTGCAACAAGGCTAGCCTTATACCTATCAATTGTTCCATCAGGCTTATGCTTCAGCTTGTATACCCACTTAGTGCAAATGGCCTTCTTTCCAAGAGGCAAGTCACATAAATACCAGGTACCATTTTTCATAATAGCATCACATTCAGATTGCATAATAGCCATCCAACTTTCTGAATTTTGTGCTTCATCAAAGGAAATAGGCTCATTCTCATCACAGAGAGTAGAGGCCACCATATCATAGCTATTTGATGTAAAAGAAGCATGATCAAATCCTAAAAGAGTAGGATATGATAGAGATGCATCTAATTTGCTATCATATAGAGTTTGCACCAGCCCTTTTGGCATAATTTTTTTCTCCTCAATATCGACCCTCTCATCAATAAGTGCATCATGTAATTCTATATCAGAAATGGAATGATCTTCATCATCACATGAAACCTGCAAAGGCTGAGAAATTGCATCATTCGAACCAGCACTAGACCATCCACCTGTAAAAAGAGGTAGCAAAGTATCATACATATCTTTGAAGCTAACACATGTATCCTTAGAACATGAAACTAATGGTTGAATAGCATCTTCCACAAGACCTTCACAACTAATCAGAATGCATTTAGTCTATGGATGATATAGACGATAGCCTTTAGTTTTAGAACTGTACCCAACAAAAATACATTTCACTACTTTATCATCCAATTTCCTATGTTGTTGTTTAGACACTAATGCATATGCCAGACAAAAAGAACACGGAGGTGAGTCAAAGATGGCTTGGGACCATGCCAAGCCTCATATGGAGTGATAGGCTACAATGCTTTAGTCGGACACATGATAACTCCATATGTTGCACACATAATAGCCTCAAGCCAGAAATTATGTGGTAAGGCTTGACTTTTGATCATACACCTTGTCATCTCCATGAGTGACCTATTCTTCCTTTCAGCAGTTAGATTCTATTGAGGTGTATACAACATTGTACATTGGTGTTTTATCTCACGTTCAGCCAGAAATGCATTAAAATTAGAAGACACATATTCCCCCCTCGATGAGAATGAAGAGTGCCTATTTTGCGTGTTGATAGATTTTCACCCAAAACTAGAAACTCTTTGAAGCACATAAACACTTCAGACTTTGATTCCAATGGATATACCCATGGATGGGTGGAAAAATCATCAATGAAAGTCACAAAGTAAAGATAGTTTCCAAAAGAGGGTTTCTGCATAGGCCCACAGACAGGACTATAAACAAGTTAGAATTTTGGAGTAGCTTGAACTACACCATCCTTTGGCAATGAGGAATGTTTTTTTTTGCCCAAAATACAGCCTTCACAGACAACTCTTTATGACATGATAATTTCCCTTATAGTATTTGCAAAACAATTTCTGCTTTTCTATTTCCTTCTCATCTCTGTCATCCTTCTTTGTTTGTCCAGGATTAGCATATTTTTGCTTACTAGTAGAAGAGCTCCATTCACATTTACCCTTCTGACTAGCACGGAAAGCTTGATATACAACACGCATAGTGGATGTGTTCTGCCTAGACTGATCTTCTTGTGATAGAATAGAGACTAACTCCTAAAATGTTAAAGCATTTGGATTTCCTTTTATCATCAATCCAAAAGTAGAAGCAAAACTCTAATATGAATCTGGAAGATCATTGAAGACTTTATCACTAGAAATAACTGCTCCTTCAAATCTTTGGTCTTTGTCAAAAAACTGTCCATGGAATCTCATTCATTCATGTGCTCACTCTCCGACTATTTTCGAAGGTAAGCAACACGAGCCTCATTCCTTTCCTAGTACAAAGTGGTTAATGTATCCCAAGCATTAATGTGTTTTAGTGGTCAATCTCTCTCTTTGGTGGCACTGTTGTACACAATGTGTAGGTTTTCATTTACATAAAACCTTTTGTTGCTATCACAATAACAACTTTTTTCAGCTACTATAGTAATCAATATACGCGTTTTTTGTACTCTACAAGATTAAAAAATCATACAAAATAGGAAAAGATAATGATTCAAAATAAAATCACTATACAAGATGTTATGCGTGTGGTTATGTCATTGGTAAGAAAGAAAAAAATAAATAAAATTTGAAATTAAAAGTTCTTAGAAAGCACTTAGGCCTGACTTCTATAAGAACCAACATTCTCAGGAAAAATATGTATACGAATTTTCCATGTCCAAAAATTCTTCACCGAGGGAAATACCTATGCCCATCATTTTTAGTTCATTTTAGAGTAGTTGAAAAAGGTTAACTCTATTATAGTGAATTTAACACTACATCAACTTCATTGTTGTGTAGGGAAGTTTATAATACTCCCATCATAGCATTCCATAAGTCTCTCCCTCCACCCTATATATATATATATATATATATATATATATATATATATATATATATATATATATATATATATATATATATATATATATATATGTGTGTGTGTGTGTGTACATGCATGTATATATATATATATATATATATATATATATATATATATATATATATATGTATGTATGTATGTATATATATATATATATATATATATATATATATATATATATATATATATATGCTTGCATACATACATAGATGCGAGCATGCATATGTGCATGTAAAAATATTTATATATTTGCGCAAACAAGTATGTGCATATATGTATGTATAGTTGAATGCATATATTTACTGTTATATATGATTCTGTATGTGTGTATGTATGTATCTACATATACATTTATGTATGCAATTGTTCATGTATTCTTCTATGTTTATGTGTGTGCATGCATGTTTGAATGTTTATTTATGCATGCATGTATGTATGTATACGTATCTATGTATGTATGTGTGTGTATGTATGTCTGTTTGTTTGTTTTATGTGTGAATTTCACTATGTATGTATGCAAACATACAAGCATGTATTCATGCATGGATGTATGTCTACATGTATGTCTCTTTGTTTGTGTGTATAGCTCTCTCTCTCTCTTTCTATATATATATATATATATATATATATATATATATATATATATATATATATGCATGTAGGTATATATGCATCGACGTATGTACCCATGCATATATGTATTAGTTTATGCATCCATGTGTGTATGAATGAATGCGCGCACACACACACACACACATATATATATATATATATATATATATATATATATATATATATATATATATATATATATCCATGAATGTTAACATGCATACGTATATGTCTCCATGCACATATACATCGATACAACTCATATGTATATATATGGACTTTTTTTTTTTGACAAAACAGAGAATATATAAAAATGATGTGGAAAAAGAAAGATTACAAAAAGCCTCTCACGAGGAGAGCAACACTCAAGGAAAACTCCTCACCAACCTACATCAAGCTTGCAATATACAGATTAATAAAGTGATACATATTGACTATTATATGGACATTATTGGTTAAAAATTTTATACGAAATCAACTATTTTACACCAGACTTCATGGACAATTTAATGAAGCCGGGAGTCGTTACTGAATAATTAATGGGCTTATTAAAGTTCTTTTCACTTTACATTTTAATTCACACACGAGGGCGACCGATCGGTGAAACCAATACTCTTTCAACGCACGCTGGCACCCACAAATTTGCGTTGAAGCGGACTTGAACCAGGTCCTCCCAGCGAAGATCTCCATAAACTGTGGCGATGGTAGGATGTGGGTTCAAGAGATTACCTATAAGAATTTGCCCAATGCATGCTTCCATCGCGGGCTCCAAGGTCACAGGATCAAAGACTGCCCCTCGAAGCAAAATACCAAGAAAAATAAGCCCAAACCAGGCGGGGCCCCGGATCCTTTCCCTCAAGTTGGCACTAGGGGCCATCCCTCTCCGGTGGAGGAAGAAGCAGGCACTCGGGTTGTAGAGACGGAGTCAGAAGGGTTCACCAAAGTAAGACATAGGAGGAAAGTTAGCCCTCGAAGAGCACTAGCAAGGAATGTTTTGACCATTGCCCCTTCGAATAACATGTACTGCAACCTACTAGCAACGAAGACAATCAAGACAGTGAAAGCTCCTTCCTCGGACCTACTCCTCCAGTATGCCTGCCAAGCCTACCGCAACAAAAGTCAAAGCTTAAAGGGAAACAACCGTCAGGCATGCCTTGGAAGAGCCCCCTCAAGAGTAGGATCCTGAGTAAAGAAGTTGGGGGTAAAAAAGAAGATCAAAAGAAAAAAGAGATCGGGTCCCTCCCCTCAAAGAGGGAAACCATCAATAATGAAAATCACCTCGCTTAACGTTAGGGGGTTGTCCGACCCCTCAAGAGCGGCGATTCTTGGCCAATGGTTCAAAGACAAGTGCCTCAACCCCGACTTTATCTGCTTACAAGAGATAAAAATGGACGCAGAGGATCTCCAGAAACGACTTAAACGCATTTCTCCGAACCACCTTTGGCTCTCCACTTCGCACCCTAGGGGGGCGGGCGGCGCTGCAATTGGTATTAGTCACTTCTGGTCCAGCAGGTTGACCTCGACTTGTGAAGATCAAAATCATCGTTGGATTGCTGCCTCTTTCGGGCTCCCTAAACAGTTCACCGTGATCTCACTTTATGCCCCTAATGGTGAGACGGATAGAATAAACACTTGGACTTCCCTCGACTCCCTCTCACACAATGTTTTGCTCTGTGGGGACTTCAACATGGTTGAATTCCCTGAGGACCGTTGGAACAACAAGGGGAAAACTATTGACAGTGAGGAGAAAGAGATATGGGATAAAATCAAGCTTCATCTCGACTTGGTCGAGGTAAAAGATATGAAGGGGTTCTCATGGTCTAACCTCCAACTGGGGGACTCTCTGAGGAAAGCAAGACTTGATAGATGTTACATCGACCAAAAAACCATCCTCCAGTGGGGTATTCCTTCGATTTCCCAACACATGGACCTGACTATCTCGGACCACTACCCGATTACTCTTTCTTTCAAATTGATTTCCATGCTCCGGAAAGCTCCTTGATTCCATGCTTGTCAGCCGTCATTTTCCCTCCCCTCTGTCCACCAAGAAATTTCCGCAGTTTGGGCGGAGGCCTTTGCCTTCTGTAATGAACCGGCTAAGTGCTGGAGAAGCGCGGTGGAAAGGACTCGACAAATTCTGATCAGGACTCATAAGGCCATAAGAGATATCCGGAAAAAAAGAAGAGAAAAGGCATACCGGAGACTCTCACGACTTGAAGAAGAAGTGAACAAAGGTAACTTGCAATGCCAGCAAGGTCTTTTGAAAATCAGGGGAAGACTAAGATTCGAGGAGGAGATTCAAATGAAAAATCTTAAGATATTCTTCAAAGATTGGTGGGCGGGGAAGGCCGACAAACCATCAAAAGAGATGTGTAACATCCTCAAAAAGAAACAAGTTAGGGAATCCATCCTCTTTTTGGTCGATAACAATGGGATCGAATGTAGCACAGAAGTCGAGAACAGATCTATCATCGTCGAGCACTTTACCCATCTCCTCGGGGTCTCGACTCCTCTTTCCCCGCACAGGCGGGACTGCATGGCTACCATCTCAAGGGTAGCTCATTCTAGAATCCCTCAGAACATGAGTTCTCTTCTAGAAGCTAACATTTCTGAGAACGAAATTATCGAGGTTATTGATGCCCTTCCAAATGGAAAAAGTCCAAGTTCTGATGGCCTCACCAATGAGTTTTTCAAGTCCTTCAAGCACGTGTTGGCCACCCCACTACGTTTGGTGTGGCTCGAGGCTCTGTCCTTCGGTGCCCTTCCTGCGTGTCTTAATAATGGCATCATCAAGTTAATTCACAAAAGGGGAGATAAGAACAAAATTGAAAACTGGCGGCCGATTACCATGCTCCAAACTGGATACAAGATAATTGCCAAAGTTATTGCCTATAGAGTCTCTTGTCATTTAAAGTCATGGCTTTGTGAGGACCAAAAAGGTTTTGTCAAAGGTAGATCTATACTTGAAGCAATTGTCGACATTTGGGAAGGCCTTACATTTGCTGAGGAATCTGCACAAGATCTTGTATTCATTAAGATCGACTTCGACAAAGCATATGACAGACTGGAATGGGACTTTATTCTCCAATCACTGAAAGACCTTGGATGCAGCCAAAAGTTCACAAAAATGGTTTCTACTCTTCTCGGAATTGCTTCCACTAGAATAAATATAAATGGTAAGCTCTCTGAGCCCATACGTTTAAAAAGATCTATCAGGCAAGGTTGCCCTCTGGCTCCTCTACTCTTCGCTATTGCCTCGAATGGCCTCAGTCGCTTATTAAAGCATCACATCGACTCTGACAATCTCATGGGTCTTTCCCTACCTCTAAATCATGGCCAAATGATTGCTAGACTCTTTGCCGATGATATGAATGCCTTTGTGCATAACGATATGAATAGCATTGAGGTGTTCTGTAGTTGCCTTGACACCTTTTGTGTGGCGTCAGGCTCAAAAATCAACCATGCTAAAACTGCTTTCAGAGCAATCCGCGGACCCCCACCTCAATTGTTGTTAGATCAGGGGTGTCAGGCTATCCCCAGAGGTCAAGTCTTCCGTCTCCTTGGCATCCCGATGGGCTTCGACATCACAATGGACCAACGATGGAACTGGGTGCTGGCCAAGCTGGATAACAAACTAAATCATTGGAAAGGTATGCAAGTCAACTTGGTAGGGCGTGCTATGGTTGTTAACACATTTATGCTTTCAACGACTATTTACTTTATCTCGTGTTGGAGACCGAAGGAGAAAGAGTTGGCCAAAGTGGAAAGAATCTGCAGAAACTTCCTCTAGACTAGGGTCCCCAACAGGAGGGGGATCCCCAAAATCAATTGGGAAACTTGCACTAGCTCGAAAGACACAGGGGGCTTAGGTATTTTGGATATCGTGGCTTTGGCTGACAAGTTGGCAGTTAAGTGGCTTATCAAGGCCTGGAGCAATAGTGAGTCCTCTTGGGCTAAATTGATATTCAGAAACTTGAAAGACCTTACCTTTGTTGGCCATCCTGGCTGGAAGGACTTAGGGATTCTCACTCTTTTGTTCTCCCCCCTTCCGGTGTCCCCTAAAGGCTCTAGCCTCGTGTGTTCTTTTTGGAAGAGTTGGAACAAGGCCAAACAATTCATCAAAATCAGTGATGAGTGGAAATGGGCGGCCGGGATAAGACAAAATGACTCTATCTGGTTCCTGATCAGTGGCATTAGAGGAGTGGAGCCTTGGAACCTCCAAACTGCAAAGCGGTTATGGAACAAGGGGTTCAAACAGTGCAAACAGCTCTAGAAACAAGAGACCAACCAGTGGATTAGGTTCGAAGACTTAGACCCGAGACATAGAGTTACCCTCGAGGAATGGACTCTTCTTCAAGGCAGATGTTTGGCATGGGACCGCTCAACTTCTCGCCTTCTCTCCGGACAGGATCTTCCTTTCCCTGAGGGCCTCAAATGGAGCAATGGTAAGAGAATATCCAGAATACCCAACTTCAAAGAGAACTTAGATGTTCATCACACCCTCAACAAGAGGTGGTGCCTTTCTTGGACCAAACTTCGATGGGAACTAAAGTTCATGTCTATTTGGCACCCCTTAATTGAGACCAAAAAGTCTGTTCTCATGTGACAGATCTTGCATAAGGGAATCTGGTCCAATTCAAGGGCGAATAAAATATGTCGTGTGCCACCATGGTGCAAACGTTGCCATCGATGCATCGAAGATTTAGCTCACCTGTTCTTCGATTGCCCCAAGTCCCGTATTATCTCGCTTCATGTGACACAGGTTTTGAGACTCACACACCAAATCAATTGGCAACAGGTGCTGTTGGGTGAGGCGGTTGGTTGTTGTTCGAGGCTGTGGAATGCCATCAGGGGTGAGACTCTTTGGAAGATTTGGAGGGAGCGATGTGCTGTCAATTTTGACCAAACTCCTAAGGAATGGTCGATCGAGAAATCATTGTTTCTTCTAGGTAAAAGAATCTCCCGAGATAAGAGATCTCCACCGTTTAGACATCACTGTATTTATCTCCTCGAAAACAACAAGTTGAAACCCAAATGGGACCCACATGAGGGTGATGATAGATTTATCCACCTCATTTGTAATGCCCTCTAGCTTGCCATACTCTTCCCTTGCTTTGTGGGATTTGGGGGGTCCCATGGGCACTAGTCCCACTCAATTGTAACTTTTCTTCTTTACTTTAATTAAAGTCCGGGAGAATAGGCTAAGGCCGAACTTCCTTTTATTAAAAAAAAAAAATTCACACACGAGGGGTGGAGTGTACCTTTATTCAAGTGAAGGATACAACATCTGTCCGATGCAAAAGGCATATGTTCTGACGGCTTAATTTCACAGATACGAACGGCGCAATGTACTTTTGAAGTGAAGGATGCAAAAGACGTACTTTCTTGCATCAAATTTAAACACTGACCTCAAGTTCTATAAAAAGATTGTATGGGTGGTTGGGCCTCTCGCCTCTTGAGGTGGGGGCGAAGGTTCAACCCGTGGCAGCAACATGTAGGGACATATGAATCCCAGAAACTGTTGTATGTGGTTGTTGGCCACCGTTTGACCATCCTCGCGGTAGTTGTGACTGCCGTTCAACCCAGTTGTAAACCCCTGTTCTTGTGGGATAAGGGGGGTCCCATGGGTACTATGCCCTTCCTTGTACAGTTGCAATTTCAAAGTTAAAGTCCGGGGGAGAAGGCCTCGGCCGAACCTCCATTAAAAAAAAAAAAGATTGTATGGGTACAAAGATATATGACCCATTAGGGTTGTATGCGTATATACAAGCTGGGGGGAAAAAACCTCCTAAAGAGTGAAAAAAAGGACCCTCCTGGTCCTAGAGTGTTCACACACACCACTACGTAAGTATATCAACAAATCCCCTTGGGAGTGATGTAGTGAATGAGGAGTTGGCACTCATGTGTTAGGATGTGTCAAGCTATGTGGTACCAATCCACAAAGGAAGTAAGCCCAAAGCTCTATGAAAAGCTTCAAACTTCTCCCTAGGTAGAGCCTTTGTGAAAAGGTTTGCAATGTTTGCCCATGTGGGCACGTATGCCAAACTGATCTCTCCAGCAAAGAACCTCTCATTGACATAATGATAGTGCACCTCAATGTGCTTAGTGCGAGCATGGAATACACAGTTCCTCACAACTACCAGTGTGCTCTGATTGTCCATGAAGATGGTGGTGGCACAAGACTAACCAACACCTAAATCATTCGTAAGGCATCTGAGCCACACACACTCAATAGTCAGTGCGAAATATGTCCTATGCTCAGCCTCACAACTAGAAGTGGCCACAATAGGCTGCTTCTTGCTCAACCAAGATATGCATAAGCTACCAAGATGAAGAAAAAACCATTGGTGGACACACAAGTGTCATAGCAACCAGCCTAGTGAAAGTCAAAAAAAGCATGTAAATGTGGTGATAGTGATCCCCCCTTAAGGTAAAACAATCCAAGTAGCTAGGTACCACTTAAGTAGCAAAAGATGTGCTTAACTGCCTGAGAATGCTTGACACCTAGGCAATGCATAAACCTGCTAATCTATGAGACAAGGAACTGAATTTGTGGCAGAGTAATGCATAAATAAATCAAGCATCCAACAACTTGCTAATAGAGAATTTGTGGCAGAGTAATGCATAAGTAAATCAAGCATCCAACAACTTGCTAATAGAGAACAATATCAAGGGCATCTCTAGCATAATGAAGACTCAATCATAATCATCTCTCTATATGAGTGACAATAGGTTTATAGTCTTCAAGGCCAAAATGCTAATAGAGAACAACATCAAGTGCATCTCTAGCATAATGAAGACTCAATCATAATCATCTCTCTATATGAGTGACAATAGGTTTATAGTCTTCAAGGCCAAAATGATGCAATACTATGTCAATATATTTCATTTGACACAAAGTTATTCTGCCATCAACTTGCATAAATTGAATGCCCAAATAATAACGCAAATGCCCCAAATCAGACATCTGGAATGAGGCATGCAAATAAGGCTTAAAATCAGAAATATGCTTCTTATGAGGACAAATGAGCATCATGTCATCAACATAGACAACAATGATCAGAAGCACATCATTTGCACGCTTGACATATAAGGTGCTTTTAGTTGGATAGTTTTCAAAACCATGTACAATCAAGTAGGCATGTATTTTTTCATACGAAGCACATGGGGCTTGCTTAAAACCATATAATACATTTTTCAACTTGCACGCTTGGTTTTCATGCCCTTTCTACACAACGCCACAGGGTTGAAAAGCATACACTTCTTCATGCAAGCCACCATTCAGAAAATTTTGTTATTGTACATTCCATCCATGATGAGGTGCATGTGCAGAAATGCTATGAGCAATACTCATTCGGCGTGTAGGAGCAAAGATCTCATCAAAATCAATGCCTCTTTCTTGAGTATAACCCTTTGCAACAAGCCTAGCCTTATACCTATGAACTGTTCCATCAGGCTTATGCTTCAACTTGTATAACCCACTTAGTGCAAATGGCCTTCTTTGCAAGAGGGAAGTCACATAAATACGAGGTACCATTTTTCATAATAGCATCATATTCTGATTGCATAATGGCCATCCGATTTTCTGAATTTTGTGCTTCATCAAAGTAAATAGGCTCATTCTCATCATGGAGAGTAGAGGCTGCCATATCATAGCTATTTGATGCAAAAGAAGCACGATCAAAGCTTGCACGAGTAGGATATGATAAAGGTGCATCTGCTTTGCTATCACGCAGAGTCTGCACCAGCCGTTTTGGCATAATTTTTGCCTCTTCAATATCCACTTTCTCATCAACAAGTGCATCATGTAATTCCGCATTAGAAATGTAATGATCTTCATCATCACATGAAACCTATAAAGGCTGAGAAATTGCCTCATTTGTACTAGCACTAGACTATCCACCTGTACAAAGAGGTAGAAAAGTATCATACATATCTTTGGAGCTAGCACATGTATCCTTAGAACATGAAAGTAATGGTTGAATAGGATCTTCCACAAAACCATCATAGCTAATCAGAATGCATGTAGTCTACGAATGATATAGAGGATAGCCTTTGGTTTTAGAATTGTACCCAACGAAAATACATTTCACTACTTTATCATCCAATTTCCTACGTTATTGTTCAGACGCTAATGCATATGCCAGACAAAAAAAAGACACAAAGGTGAGTCGAAGATGGCTTGCGAACATGGCAAGCCAATTATGGAGTGATAGGCTACAATGCTTTAGTCGAACACATGTTAAGTACATATGTTGCACACATTATAGCGGCAAGCCAGAAATTATGTGGTAAAGCTTGACTCTTGATCATACACCTTGTCATCTCCATGAGTGACATGTTCCTCCTTTCAACAACTACATTCTATTGAGGTGTATACAACATTGTACATTGGTGTTTTATCTCACGTTCAGCCAAAAATGCATTCAAATTAGAAGACATATATTCCCCTCGATGAGAATGGAGAGTGCCCATTTTACGTGCTGATAGATTTTCAACCAAAACTAGAAACTCTTTGAAGCACATAAACACTTCGGACTTTGTTTCCAATGGATATACCCATGGATGCCTAGAAGAATCATCAATTAAAGTCACAAAGTAAAGATAGTTTCCAAAAGAGGGTGTCTGCATAGGACCACAGACACCACTATAAACAAGTTGCAATTTCAGAGTTGCTCGAACTACACCATTCTTTGGCAATGAGGAATGCTTCATTTTACCCAAAATACAGTCTTCACAAACAACTCTTTAAGACATGATATTTTCACCCTTTACAATATTTGCAAAACAATTTCTACTTTTCTGTTTCCTTCTCATCTCTGTCATCCTTCATATTTTTTCTTATATGTATATACATATGTAGGAATGTACGCTTGCATCTATCCATATATGTGAATATATATGCATTATTAATGTATGGATGTAGGTATATATGCATCCATGTATACATGCATACCCTTATGTATATATGCATATATTATATGTATTACTTTATGTATCTATGTGTGTATGAATGAATGTGTACACTTATGTAGGTGTGTGCGTGCGTATATATATATATATATATATATATATATATATATATATATATATATATATATATATATATATATATATATGCATCCATGTATGTTAACATGCTTATGTATATGTCTCCATGCTCGGAGGCGCAAGAGGTCAATATTGGTCGAAAGCTTTATAAGAAGTCCTATACGGACAATTTTGTGAAGCCGGGGTCGTTACTCAATCATTATTAAACATTAACGGACTTGTCTCCTACAGTGTGGGATTTGGGGGGTCTCATGGGCACTAGTTCGCATTCACTTGTAATTTTTCTCCTTTATTTTAATTAAAGTCCCGGAGAATAGGCCAAGGCCGAACTTCTTTTTATTAAAAAAAAAAAAGTTTTTTTTAATTCACAGGAGCGGTGCAGTGTACCTTTGAAGTGAAGGATAAATGCAAAAGACGTATGTTCTGACGGCTTTAATTCACAGATACGAACGGCGCAGTGTACTTTGGAAGTGAAGGATGCAAAAGACGTACTTGCTGATAGATGACAAGTTACAACTCAAGTACTATAAAAAGATTGTGTCGTGCGTTTACGCGTCCGAGAGGCTCTTCACGATGATGTGGCGAATAGGACATATTTTTATGAAAGGCGTAATCTGTGACGTGTACAAAAAGGTCGGAAAGTTGTAATCTGCGACGTGTGCAAAAAGGTAGGAAAGATGTTATCTGTGACGTGTACAAAAAGGCTAAAAAGCCTTTGCAATTCACACCTAAATGCATCCAGGTATTTGGCCATCCCATCAAAATATTGGTCATTATAAATATTGTTGATATTGTAGTCACTATACTACTCCATATAGCAGTCAAAAAACCAATAGTAATAAAATTCATTTTATTTTGATGAAAAATAAATTAAAAATCCCATTAATATAGGCATCACTATGCTCGTCAATATAGCTATAGGACGACCAAAAGAAAAAGCAAATAAACAAATAAGCTCCCATGCCTATGATGTCTTATGTTGTTCTATGTTTACATAGGCTTGTCCAACATGAATCTGCAGAAACATGTACATAATCATAAATGTCTACATAAACATGATAATCATAGCCCTATGCATAAACCTATGCATAAGATCATGGAATTGTATATATAAAGATCTTAGACCTTAACTTAATTAATATCATATAAGCATAAACACCATAATCATAAACCCATACATCAATATCATGGAATTGTACATAAACATCATAATTATAAGTCGTAATTAAACATCATAATAAAAAACACCATAATCATCAATCTTTACATGGACATCATAATCATAAAGTTTAACCAAGAAAAAATAATCATAACTTTAATTGAACTTAAGACTATTAAACATGAAGAAAAAAAACTGATATATAAAAGTTTTAATATAAATACATAATACCAATATGATTCCAACAAAAGGATATGTCTCTCGATATAACTAAGAAAGTAACCATTAAAAATGTAAGAGAATGATGCGAGACAAAATATGGTATGTTTGTAAGAAGGTTGAAAATGATAGAAGTGAGACATAATATGTGTTGGAGTTTGAGGTCTCTGGAAGCACACAAATAGCACAAGGAAGAAGAAGAACCTCGGATCACAAGACACAATATTGAATGTATTATCAAGAGAATGTACAAAGATATATGACCCGTTAGGGTCATAGGCATATATAGGTCAGGGGAAAAACCTCCTAAAGATGGAAAAAAGTGCCCCATCAGTCCCAAAGTGTTTTCACACATCACTAGCTAAGTATGTCAACAAATCCCGTTGGGAGTGATGTGGTGAACGAGGAGTTGGAACTCATGTATAAGGCAGTGCCAAGCTATGTGGAATCAATCTACAAAAGGAGGTATACCCTAAGCTTTGTGGAATGCTTCAAAGTTCTCCCTAAGCAAAGCCTTTGTGAGAAGGTCTCCAATGTTCTCCTCTGTGGGAACATATGCCAAACTGATGTCTCCAACAGAGAACCTCTCCCGAACATAATGATAGTGCACCTCAATGTGCTTAGTGTGAGCATGGAACACAAGGTTCCTCACAACAGCCAATGCGCTCTGACTGTCAGTAAAGATGGTGGTGGCAGAAGACTGGCTACCACCCAAATCATCCATAAGGCATCTGATCCAACACACACTCAATAACCACTATGGAAGCTACCCTATAATCAGCCTCACAACTAGAAGTGTACACACTAGGCTGCTTCTTGCTCAACCAAGGTATACATGAGCTACCAAGCATGAAGCAAAAGCCAGTACTCGACACACGAGTTTGTATGACACAATGTGATCACATTCAAACAAATCATGTAAATCTGGTAGAAGTGATCCCCCTCTGGATAAAACAATGCATGTAGTCAGGTACCAATCAAGTAGTGAAGTATGTGCTTAACCGCCTACCAATGTTTGAAACCTACGCAATGCATAATTGTGCTCATCACTGAAATAGAAAACTAAATATATGGCCGAGTAATGCATAAGTAAATCAAGCATCCAATAACCTGCTGATAGAGAATAGCATCAAATGCATCTCCAACATCATGAAGACTCAACTAGAAACCTGTGTCCATAGGAGTGGCAATAGGCTTATAGTCTTCAAGGCCAAAATGCTACAATAATGTGTCAATATATTTTGTTTGACATAAAGCTATTCTTCAATCAACTTGCATAAACTGAATGCTCAAATAATGTTGCAAATGCCCCTAATCTGACATCTCAAATACAAGTGAGTAGCATGTCATGAACATAGATAACCATGATCAAAACAAGATAATTTGCAGGCTTACTATCTTGAAAGGGAAGGAACCTATTCAAACCCTAGAGGATGTAATGAACTCTTTACAATAAGAAGATAAAAGGATCAGATAACCAGATCTTCCTAGGGATATGCTACTAGCTACATCCAAAATATGTACGATATGTGGACGGACTAATCATGTCACCAAACATTGCTTCAGCAAAAGGAAATGCATGTTTTGTAGCAAGACAAGACACTTACCAAGCAATTGGTTTAGGAGAAAAAAAGAGTTCAACAAGGTGACCAACGACCTAGAGAATACTTTAGATTCGTAGGAACAACATTTTAAGTACCTAATATGGTAACGTCTATTGTAAATGACCAATGTGGAATACCCAGTCTTGCATTCAAAATTGGTTTCCCATGCTAGGAAAAGGCGAGGACTTGTATCCTCCTTTGTCGTTACAACTTCATGCGTATTCCAAAATCAGTCTTGAAAAGATGTAGATGTATTATCAGTCTTGAAATATCACTTACTAATTCCTTAAAAAATAACCTCTTTTGTTGTAGAAAAAAAACTCTTATTTGCGAACAGAAAGTTGTGCATTTTCACTTTTTTTTTGTTTTTGCGATCATGGGTCAATAGGAGTCACCTGAAAATCCCAATCTATATTGTTCAAATATCACTCCACTAATCACACATTTAAAAGGAACACTTTAAATGCTCCGTTATTCATATTGACAGGAATTCATTGATTATCGGAATTACATACCAGCAAGTAATCTACTTCACAGTCATTATTAGTTATATGAAATCACTCAAAGTGTTGCAAATGTAGGCAGTTGAACACTGTTTTCGATTACTTGTATAAATAGGGAGTATATGTATATTTCATCCAAGAATAATCCCACAAAAAATGTATAGGCATACTATATTAAGAAAACCTAGACTTTAGGATTAATATACAAAACATTCATGGAATCAATAGTTAATCTCCAACAGGTAGCAAATTCAACAGGAATTTCCTTGTCAAATCGTCATCGAAAAAGCTGGAAATAGCAAAAAACAAAGTCCAATACTCTATCAAATCTCATTAAAATATTTGCAAAATGGTGCGGTGCTCTGTCGATATGTACTAAGAACATTTTACCGGATTCCCATGTCAAGCACTTCTTCTTCTTCTTTAATTATGATTTCATTGAGTTCTGTACGCGAAAAGCAAGATAATACTCATTATTAGATAAATCGCAATGTATGTGTGTGTATGTATCATCAAGAAACATGCCAATAGATTAGATTTGAGGACATGATGCAGATAGAAGAGTGAATTATGAAGAATGGTGCCTGTTACAAAGCAGATTCAACGCTTTGGAGGGCTTGAGGACTTGCCTCCTTATTAAGATGAATCCTCTCACCTTGAGGGTCTTAGATGGCACAATGACAATAGTCATGATAAAATCCTAAGACTCAAGAAGAATGTGTACTTTCATGTCATGCTTAATAGGAGATGGTGTCTAGATTGGTCATGTTTTAGGTTCGATCTCAAGTTCCAATTCCTTTGGCATACCCTCATCAAGGTTAAAAAATTGGTTTTTATGTGTTAAATCATCCATCGAGGAATTTAGACCAATAAAAAAGCTTAAAAAAAAATGCAATGCCCCTCCTTCGTGTAGAAGATTCCATCATGGCAAGAAGGACTTGGGACACCTCTTTTTTTCTTGCCCCATGTCAACGTCGGTCTGGCAAGCCCTTGGGACAATCATGTTGCTACATGGACAAATCAACCAGAAGCAAGTACTATTTGGTGAAGCCATCGATTGTTCCTCAACACTAGGGAATGCTATAAGAGGTGAGACCCTCTAGAAGATTTGGAAAGAGAGGTGTGCCGCCAACTTTGGTAGCCCCCCTGAAGAATGATCAATCAAAAAGTCTCTTTTCCTTTTAGGCAAAAGAATTTCAATTGTAAGAAGCCCCCACTATTTAGACATTATAGACTGTTTTTCCTCTAGAGCAACAAGATTAAAAGCAAGTGGGCCCCCATGACGGGGACAAAAGGGTTATCAACCTTCTTTATAATATCTTCTAGCAAATCTTAATTGAAGTTTGGGAGAGTAGGCTATCGCCAAACTTCCTTACCAAAACATAACCCCATCATCATGCATCAATGCATCATGTATGAGCAAACACTTCATAGCACCAAAGACCATGTTAGTAAGCATCAATAAGCTCTCATCATCCTACTTGGCAACGAAATCTCACAAAGCATATTTGTGGAAAAAACACTATTGTATCGTATATGTGAATACACCACATCTAGCTCGTCCCATTCTACTATAAGGTGACGAAATCAATTTGTAAGATCCAAAGGAAACATAGCATTAACTGTAACCTCCTTTGTGAAAAAAGTAAAAAATTTAGTTTTGTTAGGTAACCTCTTTGTCAGCTCCTACCTTGTCAATAAGAACTTGACCAGTACCTTTTTCAGGAAGCTTTATCTTTATAAACAAACTTGGCTTGACTTGTTAAATGCCCAAGGCCATCTCTTTTGTACATATAGCTCATGTAGTTTCAATGAAAAGCTAAGGCACACACTCTAGTGTGCATCTGTGCATACAACATTCCTCCATAGCCATATTTGTGCTATCTTTTATAGTTGGTTTCCGAGAGGTATATGCCTCAACCATATCCGCCTCGTGCTCAAGGTATTCCTGACCCCTCAAGTTGTTGTGGTCTACGTGGCTCCCAAACCACCTCTCATACCATTTGAGCCAACATCTCTTTCTACTTTACAGCTCTTGGCAATCCTCAACTCCTTGTGATTCAACTCACATGCATATCCATAGGGATGGCATGGCCATCATCTACATGGAGGTAATATTCAATGATAACAGCCTCCTTGTTCTTACTGTCACTTCGGATGCCATCATTGTATGTCTCATGTTCTATAGTCAAATATTGATCAATAGACTAGAGATAATCCACTCTTACCTCAAGGCTCTCCAATAGCTATAGATACTAGTGTACAAAAGAAGGCCTCTTGAAGTCGATAGCCGGCACAATCAAGATTGCCGCAACAAGAGAGCCACCCACAAAGGATTGACATGAAACGTGGAATAGGAATATATGTCCAAACTCAGTACTCATCATGTTCAATACTGTTGTCGGTTGTTGGTGCCTTGACAAAGAATTGACGCAACGATCCGTTACAATACATAAGTTGGGGTGGACTTATGTATATCACTCATTGGTAACTTTACGTATCCTTGCTTCTCACTCTTAGAACCTTGAAGCCTTGCAAAGAGCCAAATGCTTCCTACCATTTGTGAAGAGAGAACTAAAAAGCATGTATATCACTCCCAGGTATCTAGGTCTAAGCTAGCTTACATTGTGAATATTTCCTTAGAATTTGGATATAATAACAGCACTAGGTACTTCTCATTATTATTAGTAAGGACCTCCCAATGTATAATGGCTATAGATAAGTCTGTAGGAACAAATTTTCATACATGTGAATCGAAAACCAAAGACTTTTTAATGCACAAAGGTGTATCAAGCTTTGCCAATATTGCTCCACCTAGCAAATGAGAACTATAAGATCTTTCAAAAGTGGTCAAGACACAATGTCAACTTTACGAAGAGCAAGCATGTGATATGATCATAATCATCGCACTCGAGGACACATACATATACTGTGTGGACGATGCAAAGAATGCATATGAAGCTTTATATGGACGATGCAAAGAATGCATATGAAGCTTGGCAAATGTTGGAGAACATCTTCCTTGCTCATGCAAAGCACAATAAAATGACCTTCAAAATGCAATTGAATGGACTTTCACTTAATACCAATGAGGATATTGCATGCCTTGTAAATAGGAAGAAAATCATAATGACCCAATTGCATTCGCTTCAAGGTTTAGTGCTAGAAGATGTCAAAATAGCAATACTCTTCAAGGCTCTCCCCAACTCCTTTGTAAACACACTTACTATCGTGAACAAGAAAGAACCTATTCCAACCCTAGAGGATGTAATAAACTATTTACAATCAGGAGAGAAAACCATCAGAGAACTAGATCATCCTAGGGATATGCTACTAGCTACAACCAGAATGTGTTGGATATGTGGAAAGACTAACCATGTCACCAAACATTGCTTAAGCAAAAGGAAATGCATTTTTTTGTAGCAAGACAAGAGATTTGCAATTGGTTTAGGTGACCAAAATAGCTCAACAAGGCGACCAACTATCTAGATAAGACTTTAGATTCATTGAAAAAAATAGGAACAATGTTTGAAGTACCTAATATGGTAACTTCTATTGTAAATGACCAATGTGGCATACCCAACCTTGCATTCAAAATTGTTTTCTCATGCTAGGAAAATGGGGGTATTGTAACCTCCTTTGTGAAAAAATGCAAAAATCTAGTTTTGTCAAGTTACCTCTATGTCATCTCCTGCCTTGTCATGTAATAGCTTGACCGATACCTTTTTTAGGAAGCTTTATCTTTATCACCAATTGGCTTGAACATGTTCAATGTCGAAGGCCATCTCGTTTGTATATATAACTCATGTGCTTTCAATCAAAAGCTAAGGTGCACACTCCATTCTGCATTTGCACTTAAACCATTCCTCCATAGCCTTGTCTGCACTATCGTCTACATTAATGTGGGTTATGTATCATGCTTATGTTTTTTTAAATGGAGGTTCAGCCAAAGCCTACTCCCTCGGACTTTAACTTTGAAATTGCAATTGTACAAGTAGACGGGCATAGTACCCATTGGACCTCCTGTATCCCATAAGGCAGGGGTTAGACTGCCCAAAGGCAACACAAGAGAGGACTGTTTGAGCTGAAAATAGCATGTAATCAGCCAACCCAACTAATCCGCATGGACGAATCATGTTTATTCAACACCATTGTAATCGTAGAGCAACACTTATTTCCTTGTCTTAAACCATTGTATAACGTGATGTTCTTAGGCCCATATGCATAGTCGTCATACAATGGTTTGTGTTTACAATGGTTTGTGTGAATCATGAATACTTGCATTTCTTCTTAATTAATACAGGCGTAACAAGCAAGCACACACACTATCAAAAATACCAGAGAGACTTGACTGCTACTACTAGCCATCCTCAATGTAAGCAATAAGGATGATATGCCTGGAAATTCCATCACGTCTTTAGTTCCACAAAAGCGCCATGTAACTACTTCCAAGCTCTGCCTCTTATGGCGGTTCATGTCATAAGGTGTTTAATACTCCTTGTTTCCAGAGGGCACAAATTAAAGAGGCACAAATGGCTATTGCAAAAATGTTGATCTAAAATTGGCTCTTCTCATGATCATTGTATGTCTCTTGTGGATGTAGTTGTTTGGTACTTTGACATAATATATCACCTTGCAACATAGTCTCTTCAACTCACTTGAGCCTATTGCAATGGCAATCCTATCACATGAGCAAGCATCTAATATCTCATCATTGGAGCTTAAAGAATTGTCTTAATTGTATGAAAGTGACAGTAGCTGAGGATTGAGTAGGTCTTTCTAACATAATTTCCTTATTGAATCACTAAAATTACGATGGTTCTTTGTTCCAAGTGTCTCAAGTCTCTATGCTTAAACAAATAGCTTTCTATTGTGAAAACAATGAAGAAAAGTTTTTATTTATGGATGTACACAATACAGGTGACTCTAAAGTTCACTATCCCTACATACAATGAGAGATAAGACAAATCCCTTGGCATCGTAATAGTATAAAGTTCTACCTTCACAATAGAAAACAAATTAATTAATAGAGATATGGATAGCTCACTTGGAAGTAGGCATGGGTCTTTCTTAAGCAAAGGGCTTGCTTGCTTCCCATATTCTAAGAGCAATGAACTGAATTTCATGTAGGGTTTTAAATATTTAAGGTAATATTTGAGCTTATTCAAGCTGAAAAGTTTCCCTATAAGTTAGGATCACATTATGTACTTTTTAGGCATCATCACACCTAAGTGTGACAAGTGAGATTGACTGAGATATTTGAGGGCACTTAAGTTTAGATATTGAAGCTTGTAAATTGTCCTTTGCTTTATAAGGTTCCAATCAATACAAATGCTTGATCAATTGAAGCTCCTAAGGTTAGAGCTAGATTCGCAACACTCCCCGTCAATGTCCAACTTGCACCCTAGCTCCACCATCCCAATGCTTTTCTTCAACCTTCAGAACTTGGTGATGTCCAAATCTTTGATGATCATGTTGATATATTTTTGTAATGATGTGTGTGAACACACTAGGACCGTCCGGGCACTTTTTCCCCTCTTTAGAAGGTTTTCTTCCCCCACCTTGTATATACTCCTATAACCCTAATGGGTCACTCATCTTTGTACATTCACTTGGTAATACATTCACTATTGTGTGTTGTGCTCTAAGCTTCTTCTTCTTCGTTGCATTGTGTGTGTGCTACCATAGATCTCAAACTCCAATAATTGGTATCAAAGAAGGTTGCTGCTTCATCTAGGGTGTCATGGACGCCCCTGTGGTGATAGTCTCAGAATCACATCGAAATTGTTGAGCATACTCAATGCAAGTAGAATTTCAAAATTGCTTTGCTATGTGGTGTTGAAATATGGGTTTGAGCTCATTTCAGTGTTCGAGTGCACTATCATAGTGCTTGTGCATGTGATTTTGTCCTTTTGGGCAAAACATATATATAGGTTTTGGTTTTCCACTACAAGCACCTCAAAGTCTACTACAAGTTCAGTAGAGCTCAAGAGGGGAGTTATGCTCAATGTTTTGAGATATAGTAATTTTTCTGCGTCACGACACTTTAGTTAGTGCCCATGGTAAAAGCAATGATGTTTTTTGTATGTTGGTTGTTGAGGATAAGTAAGATGGTACTAATTACCCATTATGGGTATATATGGTGCATCATGTATTGGTAGCAAAAGGACTATGGACTATTATGCAGAGTGTTGAAAAACAACCTACTACACCTACAAATACAGTTATTGAAGATGATGCAGATGGCATTAAAGATGACGATCTTCAAATTCCTGTTCATGTTACATTTCTTGTTGTACCTACTATAGAGAATTTTCATTGGGATAGTAGAGATGCTCAGGCACATGCATTGATAGTTGTTTCTATCAAACGTTCCATTATTCCTCATATTCACTCTTGCAAAATAGCAAAGGATGCTTGGGATACACTTATCACTTTGTATCAGGCAAGAAATTAGGCTCATGTTGCTTACCTCCCGAAACTATTGGAGGGTAAGCATATGAATGAAGGAGATTGTATGGACATATTTTTGACAAAGATCAAAGACTTGAAAGAGCGGTTGATTTTTGCAGATGAAGTCTTGCCAGATAGTTCACTTATGTAGACTGTTCTTAATGGTCTTTGTGATCCATATCCAAGTTTTGCTTCTACTATTCGATTGATGATGAAAGGCAATCAAAATGCCTTAACATTTGAGGAGTTAGTATTTGTTTTATGGCAAGAAGATTAGTCTAGGTAGAATAGGTCCATTATGGGTGCTACAAATCAAGCTTTCTTAGCTAGTCAAGAGGGCAAAGGTAAATGGAGCTCATCTACTAGTAAGTCGAAGTTTGCTAATTTTACAAAATCAACAAGGGAAGACAAAAGATGAGAAGAAAAGAGAAAAGTGAAAAAAGAAATTGCAAATAATGTAAAGGCAATAATCATGTCACAAAGAGTTGTCCAAAACTGGCTACAAAAGAGGCAAAGAAGAAAGAGGCTAGAATGGTTGTTGTAGAGGCCTCTACACCTAAAACAATTCTCCTAATCTTGTGCACAATGAAGAGAAGGCATCTACTACTGTTTGTAGCTATGACCAATCTTCTCATGAACAATGCTTCTCTACAATAGACTTAGATGTTTTGTGCTTTGAGAGTAGGGCCACCAAGCATATTGCATCAGAATGCAGTTTCTTCAGTTCACTTGAGCCTACCCCTATAGGGAATATTGTCTTATGAGCTAAAAACCTCCCTTATACTATAATTGGAATTGTTAAGATTATTATGACTACTATTAATGGTAGTTCTGTCACATTGTCAGATGCTTTGTTTGTCCCTTGGATCAAGAAAGAAGTTTTTTTTTTTAGCATTAGGCAAGATCGGATTGGTTGTCAAGTTTGTTGATGATAGATGTACAGTTCATGATATGTCAAATGGAATGTTATTATTTCTTCTAGCATTTTATGTCATGGGTTGTATAAGCTCATAGACTATGCAAAATTTGTGATTGATTCAACATGTGTAGTTCAAGATTCTTAGGCTATCCTAAATGCAAAGCTTTGGCATGCATGTTTTGGTCA
Organism: Ceratopteris richardii; assembly: GCA_020310875.1. Lineage (NCBI taxonomy): Eukaryota > Viridiplantae > Streptophyta > Polypodiopsida > Polypodiales > Pteridaceae > Ceratopteris > Ceratopteris richardii. The sequence goes on along the minus strand of CM035443.1, from coordinate 108,836,763 downwards.
TGAGAACTTTGCTAGTTTGTTGTGCCCACAAAAATCTAAAATAATGTCCTCTCTATCTGAACTTGAGGCACCTAGTAAACATGTTTGAGAAGGATATATTTTGGGCAAAATGCAGCATTCTTCCTTCCAAAAAGATGGTTCAGTACAAGCTCCTCAAATTGGAGCTTGTTCATAGTGATGTCTATGGTCCTATGCAAACATCTTCTTTTGGGAACTACATTTACTTCATGACTTTTATTGATAATGTTTCCAAGCATGCATGGATGTATCCATTTAATGCAAAGGCAGATCATTGCATTTTTTATGTAGATTTACATGATGCACTTGTTGATAAGAGGGTTGATATAGAGAAGGCAAAAACTATGCCCAAGTGCTAGTGCACACTTTGGGAGATAGCAAATTAGATGCACCTCTCTCATATCATACTTGTTTAGGCTCTCATAGTGCTTCTTTTTGCATCAAATTGCTATGCAATGGCTATCTCTAGTCTTTATGATGAGAATAAGCATGATTCTTTTGATGAAGCACAAAATTCAAAAACTTTCATGGCTATTATGCAATCAAAATATGATGCTATTATGAAGAATAGTACTTGGTCTTTATGTGATTTGCCTCCATGCAAAAATGCCATGCAGCAGTAAATGGGTATACAAGTTGAAGCATAGACCTAATGGAATAGTTGACAAGTATAAGGCTAGGCTTGTTTCAAAAGGTTATGCTCAAGAAAGAGGAGTTGATTTTCATGAGACCTTTGCTCCCACATGTCGAATGACCATCGTTTGTAGCATATGTGCACTTGCAGCTCATCATGGTTGGAATGTACATTAGTTAGACATTAAAACAACATTTCTGAATGGTGACTTATATAAATAAGTGTATGTTTCTCAGCCCTATACTTTTGTGGAGAAAGGGCATGAAAACAAAGTGTGCATGTTGAAAAGGCATTATAATTTTTGAAGCAAGCACCACGTGTTTGGTATGAAACGATACATGCATACTTGATTGCACATGGTTTCGAGAACAATCCAATTGAGAGCACCTTATATGTTAAGCTTGCATATGATGTACTTCTAATCATTGTTGTCTACGTTGATGACATTCTGGTCATTATTCCTAATGAGAAGCATGATTGTAAGGCTGATTTGCATGCCTCTTTTGAGATGTGAAATTTGGGGCCTTTGCATCGCTATTTGGGCATTCAGTTTATGTAAGTTGATGGTGGAATAACTTTGTGTCAAACAAAATATTTTTGATGCATTATTGTGGCATTTTGGACTTGAAGATTGCAAACATATTATGTCACCCATGGAAATAGGTTTAATCTTGAGTCTTCAAGATGTTGGAGATGCATTTAATGTTGCTCTCTATGAACAGGTTGTTGGATGCTTGATTTACTTATGCATAACCCGACCTCATATTTAGTTTGTTGTCTCTCAAATGAACATGTTTATGCATTGCCCAGGTGTCAAGCATTGGTAGGTGGTTAAGCACATCTTTCACTCCTTGAGTGGTACTCATCTACTTGGATTGTTTTATCCCAAGGGGGGATCACTACCAGTAGATTTACATGCTTTTTCTAACTCTCACTAAGCTAGTTGCTATGACACTTGTGTATCCACTAATGGCTTTTGTTTCATGCTTAGTAGTCCTAGTTGAGAAAGAAGCAGCCTACTATGGCCATTTGTAGTTGTGGGGCTGAGTATAGGGTAGCGGCTTTCACATCGACTCGTGAGTGTGTGTGGCATAGATGCCTTTTGGTTGATTTGGGTGTTGGTCAATCTGTTCCAACCACCATCTTTAGTGATAGTTAGAGCGCATTGACAATTGTGAGGAACCTTGTGTCCCATGCTCGCACAAATCACATTGAGGTGCATTATCATTATGTCAGGGAGAGGTTCTCTCATGAGAAGCTCAGTTTGGCATATGTGCCCACATACTATAAGATTACATATCTTTTCAGAAAGGTTATGCCTCGAGAGAAGTTAGCAGCTTTCCGCAAAGCTTTGGGCTTACTTTCTTTTGTGGATCAATGTCTTCCCACATAGCTTTCCACTTCCTTATACATGAGTGCTAGCTCCTTATTCACCACATCATTCCAAAGGGGGATTTGTTGATATATTTCGGTAGTGATGTGTGTGAACATACTAGGACCATTCGGGCACTTTGTTTCCCTCTTTAGGACATTCTTTCCCCCAGCTTGTATATAGGCATATAACCCTAATGGGTCACATTTCTTTGTACATTCACTTGGTTTTACATTTGATATTGTGTGTTGTGCATCCAAGCTTCTTCTTCTTCCTTGTGATGTTCGTGTGCTCCTAGAGACCTCAAACCCCAACACATCATGCTAGCAACTTCATCCTTGGTACATATATGTTGAAATTACACCTCCTTTGTGAGCACCTTCACTCTAATATAGTAATCATCTAACTATTTAAGTTTTCTTTTTGCATGGAACATATGATTTTTATTGGCAGATAGGTACGTGCTACTCATGTTGTCACAAGGAATGGGAAGTTGTTGAGATTTCATATTGAAATAATTCATAAGGTCCTTGAGCCATATAACCTCACATGTCAATTTTGATATTGCTCTCTATTCAGCTATACTTGATGAAAAAGAGGTCCTAGATTTCTTCTTTGAAATCCAAGAGATAGTTTTTTTTCCTCTGAAGGCTACATTTCCACTTTTATTCCACCTATCTTCTTTTGATCTTATCCCGGTGTATGCGTTAACCTCAAAAACATCTCCAAAAGGATACTATAAACCTTCATTTAATGTATCCTTGAGGAATCTAAGCATTCTTTTTGTCTCTTGATGATGGGAAACTCTTGCATTGTGCATAAATTCATAGAGTGCCCCCATTGAAGGTTATAGTTTAAGCCTAGTTATTGTTGTCTCATATATCAAGGATCCAACTATACAACTATATAGTGTAACATCCTTCACTTCATTACCTTTCATAGAAGTTGATTTGAGGTCTGTTCCCGTTGGATTTCCCAATGTTTTGGAGCATCTAAGTCCATACTTTTCAGTACATCTAGAATATACCTTATCTCCATAACCACTATTCCATTTCTCTTATAAACAACATCAATTCCAAGGAAAGTCCTTAGATCTACGAAATCAAATATCTTGAACTCTCTGCCAAGCCTTCTTTTAATGTCCTTGATACCTTATTCATGGTCTTCTGTGATGATTAAGTCATTAGTATACACACACAAATCAACATATGTATCACCCTTCATCTTAATGAATAGACATGCATTAACTTTGCTTTTATGGTAAACACAACTACTCAAATACTCCAAAATTCTTTCATTTCATGTCCTAGATGCTTATGAAAGACCATATAGGCTCTTCTTTAACCTAGAAACATAACTTAATTTCTTTTTATCTTCAAACCCTAAAGGTTGATCCATGTATACAACCTCTTTTAGATCTCCATTGAGAAAAGTTTATCCCCAGCAAAGGAGAAGAAAGCTTTATGATGTCTCTCCTATCTCCATATTCGTCCACTATTCCACACAACATCTCGTTCTATACCCTTGAATAGATGTAGGGCTTCCTCCACTCCAAGGTGAGTGTCTTCTCATGCTTGATTTAATTGATTGTTGAGTTCCACTGAGATGCATGCTCAATGGTTCTTTATCTTCACTAGGATTTCCACTTCTTGATACCTTGGGCTCCTTGTAAATAGGAGTTTTCCATGCATGTTCATGCAAATACTCTAAGGTTTGAAACACCTAGTTTCGTTTTTTAACAAGCTTCACAGGTTGATAAAGAATATATACATGATGTAGGATCCCTACTCATAATGTATATATTAATGGTTTCTACATTTGCCAATTATCTATTTGGAATGCAAATCTCCTTCATCATGGACCTAACACATTCAACAATATATATGTTCTTCCTCTCTACTACCCAATTTTGGTGGGTTGTACACCTACATATAAATTGCCTCTTGATGTCATTGCTTTGAAAAACATCAAAGAATTCAAGAGAGAAATATTCCCACCCTCCATTGGATCTTAAGCATTTGATATACGTACCATATTACCTTTCAACTAGGATTTTTGACTTCTTGAAATAAAAGAACACATCTGTAACAGTTGGAACTGAAGGACTCACAAGGCAAGGAAGCTTACGAAGGGAGTCAGAGAGGAGGGAAGGCACAAGTAGACAAGGTAGTCAACGACGATCTGGCAAGTAGGCCAATTTTTTCAGGACACTAAAGCATATCGAAGAGGTGGACACACAAGGAGCTCGAAGATATGTATGTCAAATCGTTAGAAGAAATCCCTACAACAATAGTGATCTTCATCACTAAGAGCCATTGTAGATACCATTTCATATTTTTGTAGCTCCATTTTGTGCAAGCCAAGGAGTCCCTTGAGCTTGAGGAGCATTCGAAGTAGTTACCTACCAATTTCCATAATTTTTAGACTTCGTTTGAGTCTTCAAATAGGCCCTAGAACCTAATTTTTAACTAGGCTGGACACTAGGTCTGGACATGGCCAAAACCTAGTCAAAAACTATAAATAGAGCTAGAAAGCTCATTTTTGGAGCTAGCTTGTAATTGATTTGAACTTGTAAGAGCTTTGTGAAAGTAATCTAAGAACTCCATTGCTCCTCACTCTTTGTCTTACCTTGTGTGCGCGTGTGTGTGTAAGTGTGTGCATGTTAGTGTGCTTCTCACTCACGCACTTGTGCCTTCACTTGCTCGAGGTTTTCATACCATCCTCATGTCTTCCTGGATTGACATTAAAGGAGGTGCTACCCATCACTGAGCTACACCAAATTTTGGCGCCGTTTCTGGGGACCGAGCTTTGAGGACGAGCGTGTGATGGTAAGACGTAGATTTGAGATGTTGGCGTTGTAAGTAATTTCTTTACTTTTCTTATTTTTCTCTTTCTTACCTCACCACCATCGTCACCATCATCATCCTCACCATATCGGATCTCCATCTCCATCATCGCGAAAAAAATTTTTAGTTTTTTGATCATATCACCTTCTCCACCTCATTTCCCTCATTCCACTTGTGAGAGAGACCGAGAGAGCGACTTGTGTGCTGTGTTTTGGCATGTTTTTTTTGAGCACTCTTGCAGGTACAGCTGTATCGTCCCCTCCAGCACGCTGAGCAGGTACGGACACGCTCGAAACTGTCTCTGTGTCGCAAACCTCTGTCGATCGCGATCGACAGAAAAATCGCCCATTTGGTAAAACAAAGTGCACCACCATAGTCTACATGATGAGCACATTCTAAATCACTAAAAACAGTGAAAAAATTCCGTGTTTCTCTGTCAATCGCGACCGACACCATTGATTGCGATCGACAGCCACGATCGACAACATCTGTCAATTGCGATCGACATACTCTGTCAATCACGACCGACAGACGTGTCGATCGCGACCGACAGGCCCCGACAGACACCTCTGTCAATCGCGATTGACAGACCTGTCGATCGCTATTGACAGGCTTTTCGGCCAAAAAATTAGGGTTTTTTATTCCAAGTTTTGGGGATAGTTTTTGGGCATGTTGGTCTAGTACTTAGTGATTTGTGAGGTCCCTGCACGTGTATTTTTGAGAAAAATCCTGTGATTTGTTAGCCTGTTTGAACCCCGTTTTAGCACCAGAACCCTAAACTGACATAACTTTCTCATACGAAATCCGTTTGATGTGATTCTTGTCTTGTTGGAAAACTCGTGGGGAGTACAACCAATTAATATCATGATTATTAGATATAGTATTTTGAAGTTGACCATATCCAGGGGGAACAAATCCAGGGGATCTCTAGAATTGTTTTCCATAAAGACAAAAGGCTAATTGGTATCTAAGTTACATGAATGAAAGTGCTTGGTTCTGTCCTTTGAATTTAAGTCTTGAGCTAATCTTGGGACTAATACAGGTCTATTGAGATCAATTGAGAGCATCCAAAGCAAGGGCTTTGTGCAAGCTTGAGAATCGGGTTCTCGAGCACTAAAGAACAAGGGATCAGCAAGAAAGGTCGGAATATTCTCAACTCCCTTTGTCAATTCCTAGCTTAGGCTAAGTTCGAGTAGTGCTAGGAGTAAGTCAGGACACGATAGGCACGTGACAAGTCAAATACTATCTAAGAAATCAAGTTCAAGAGATAACCTGTGTGTGACCGAGAACTTTAAAGGAAAAGACTTAACATGGAACGATCAACTTCAAGTGCGGAAATTAACTCAAATGCTCCTGACGACGTGATATCAGACAAGAGTATAAACACGATAATCAACATAAGAAGGAATCAAGTAATTGGTACGAAAGAACTCAGCAACAAGGTTGTACTTGGGCAAAATAGGGGCTACTTAAATAGGCATATGAACCTTAGATCAGGACGACATCTAGTAAGGGATAGACAAAGTCTTAGGTCTTCAGAGGCTAGCGTTAATCATACTGCTAGGTCTTGGGCCCAACAGTTGAGCCACCACTCGCATTACCCTAGCTCTGAGACTAGTGAATAGGAGATGTCTCAAGGGATGGGTACAGGAAGTTCAGGTGTGCCATATCTGTATAGGGTGGAAGGCCCCTACAAGACGCAGCTGGAATACCTTAGGACCAACCGACTAGGTGCTAGCATCTATGAGGACGGCCTAGGAAGATCAGTGGTCCAGATTAAAAACCTTGACCAATCCATAGGACTAGAGCACCCAGCTGTCAAGTTTGAAAACAGAGCATACCTAGACAAGGAAGGGACAATATATGTAGTCACCAGTCATCCAGATAGGACAGATGAATTTGGGAATGTGATCTCAGAAGCGGATTTAGGTGACCTGGAGCAAGGAAACATGGGTGTAGAACCTAGAACCCCCCGAGGCAAATCTGTTCTCACTAGGATTATCACACCAGAGTGGATTCCCCAAGACAATAAGAGCATAGATCTACTCCTGAACCGAGAGACTGACGAAGCCTTTTGGAGGTATAAATCCGATAGGCCAAATGATGTAGGGTCAATCCTGATCTATGAGTTCAAAGATCCTGATAGCCCAGGCAGAGTGACCTACTTAGATCACGCTTCAGAGAGGACCTTTGTGGTTACAAAACATGACAGACATGCTTATACTTGGAAGGGTGAATTTGTTTTCCCCCAACCAAGATCGAACGTGTCCTATGGTCACCTTGGAGCTGGAACATCTCAAGCTCATGGAACTCAAAGAGACAGAAGTAGAGATAGGCCAGAAGTAAGCTTTGCCAACCCAGGGGGCAGAGAAAGAACGAGGACGGAAACAAATAGAGTAGAACCTGAGGTACTTAGAGCTCCCAGGAATCAAAGAAATGCGGATGAGTTCCCTCTACCACGACCTAGAGAGCACACAAGGACTTTGAGACCGACTCAGCTAGTTAAGTCCATGAAGAACTACTTCTATGGCGCTGGAGATCCATACGATCATGTGGCTGAGTTTAGGCAAGTCTTGAGAGCTGAACAAGTTGAAGATCTGTTCACGCAGTACAATGCCTTTGTTCTAACCCTTAGGAACACTGCCCTGACATGGTTTCAGCCACTAAATGAGAGGCAGTTCAGGAGCATAGACCAACTTCTAGAGGCATTCATTATCGAATTCTCTAAAAGTGGCATAAGACATAACACTTCCTCTCTGATTCACAGCTTCAAGCAAACCCCTCAAGAAACCGTGAGACTTGCTGGAAGAAGATTTAGGCAATATTTAGAGAGATGCCCTGTCCCTGAGTTACCCACGCCAGCTAAGCAAGTGGCTTTGTTCTTGGATGGATTGCTAAGTACCAAATTGAGATCATATGTGTACTTGAAGGACCCTAGGACCATAGAAGAGTGTGTACGCATGTGCATTGACATCGAGGATAACCTAGGGGAAGAACTAGAGCTTTCCAAAATCTACAAAGACTCAGATAGTGCCTCTAGCCTCTCTTCCTTGCAATCCACATCAATTGAGGAACTTGCAGAGAAAGTAGCTCAGAAATTAGGTGTCACTAGCAAACAGATCCCAAGATTTTCCCCAGTGAAAAGATGCTATACTTGTGGAGGTGACCATATGGCGAATGTATGTCCCATTATGGCTCAACCCCAATTAAATCCTAGTAGCCAGTACTGCACCATAGAACGAAGATACACAAATCACTCCGCACAAGACTGCCCATACAATAAGCAAGCGGTTAGGCAAACCTACCCTCAGCAATACCAGCAAGGCAGATACCAGAGTCAATACCCACCCCAACAATATACTAGGCCTCAGCAAAATTACCAACCACAATATCAGACCCAACTGAGACCCCAGCCAGTGCTAGCACAGCAACCACCTGGTCCCACTAATGTGATTCCGGTAAAGTATGCTGCTGCAGAAGAAAACCTAAATAGAGCTGTAGTCCCAGTAACACCATTAATCTCAGAAAGTGATCCCAATGACCATAGCTTTGATTCTACGCATGTTGATAGTCCCCAGGCTTACTACATGCAGTCTCCTTGTTAGCTCAGGAAATGGTTGCTTTTTATGCACTAATATGTTTGTATTTGGCAGGGGAATTTGTTTGATTGCAGGTACTTGAAGAATTGATCAAATGGTTGACGAGAGAAATACAACTTGGAATTGGGGGTTCTTTTTGCTGAGCATTTGGCATTGCGAAAAAAAAAAAAAAATCCATGAGAAGGGGGGAGTTATCCATCGATCCGCTACACTCGATGCATATATCTATGTCTTTCTCTGCATCGCAGGGGATTATCTCTTGCATTGTGGCTTCTGAGTTCAGAAAAAGATGAGGTGATTGCAGAAAAAGAGGGGGCCTTGAGTCTTTCTACGTGAACGTCAGACAGGAGCGAAGGGAAGCCAATGGGCGATTGGGATTCTTAAGGAAAAAACGAGCTGATTTGGGTCCCTTCTTACTTTTTTGGTGATTGGCTTTTTATTCACGGTGAAAGAGGGAGGTCGAGAAAGAAAGAGGTTAGCAGATAGATCACAAGGAGTCGATCTGAGGGGTTCCTTTTGGCAGCAAGAGCATTACGAGAGGGGGAAGTGGATGATCTACATGTGAGTTTTATCTTGTGTTGGCAGGTCATGAAGACAAAAAGGGGAGGCATTGCACATGGATAACGGGAGGAGTCAAAGAAAAAGAGACAAAAACGGTTTTTTTGGAAGTTATCAAAAACGGCGGATGAACAGTGGAAAAGGGGGTTTTCTCTCTGATTTTTTGTCCTGTAGATGACGAGGGTGGCGGTTCTCAGAGGAGAGTCAATCAGCTTCCAGCTATCCTACTAGTGAATGCAGACAAAAAGAAGGGGGACTTTCTTCGAAAAATTTTCTGTTGAGAAGAAACGGAAAAGGGAGGGCTTCTCTGGATTCTTGTGCAGACACGAGGGGGGGTGTCTTCTGTTTTTGTTTTGTTTTTGGTGTGCAGAACCGCAGAGGGAAGTTTTTTTAGCAGCATAAAAGGGGGACCCTTTGTTCAGCGTTTTTCTTCTTCTTCTTGCTTTTTGTGGCCGAAGGCCGCTGCTCTTTTCTGTCATTTCATCCTGGGGGGTGTCGTCCTCAGTTGGGGCATTGTACTTTGTCCATATATCGTGCTTGAGGAGGAGGAGGAGAAGGGGGGAACCCATCCGATTGGTTGCGGAGGTATGTACGAGAAGAAGCAGATCGGAGTGGGCAATGAAGAGCTAAGCAATTGGGAAATTCAGAGAGCAGGACGGGAACGAAGGCAGAACTGAGGAATAGATGAGCTGCGCTAAAACAATTTAACACCAGTACATGTTAACCGGAATGCTTGTCGAGGGGGAAACAGAAACAGTAGGACCTGATTTGAAGAAGCTGGGCAAATGGACTTGATCAGAAGCTGATTGCGCTCGTCTTTTATAAGTTCCTGAACGTGCTTCAACTCAGAGCAAAATTTTTTGCCAGAACTCTCTCCAAATTGCTTCGCCAAGCACTATGCAATATGTAACAGGTTCTTTTATGTAAGTTCTTCCTTTGAAAACTAATTCGTGCTATACATCTACGTTGAAGTTGGGCCAGTAGTCAAGATATATGAAAAGCGGCGACTGTTGTCTGTGAGGTTCCCACTTGGTTATCCTGTATTTCATAAACAAGGCAGTTGACCATGTACACTTGGGTGAAATCCTATGGAACTCCATTGGTTTAAAGAAGTGCAACTATTTCGAGTAGCTTCTCTGCGTAATTTGAAAGGTAGGTAGCTAAGCTATTGAGCATGCATATATCCATTGATCGCTCATAAGAATAGCGTGTTCTTTCCATATTTAACAACATGAGAGTGTAGATGACTGGCAAGTATACATGCACATTTTAAGGATACTAGTTGCATACGCCATGTGTGTGTTTTCGAATGAATTTTCTTGAAGGGAAATTGGCAGAGTTGATTTTTCTTTGTATAATAAGGTGGATGCACATGTATGCATATGCGTAATTGCAGGTACATGGCATGAAACAATACTTAAATCCTTGGTGTTTGTATTGAGGCTGTGCTGCTAGGTAATAGCGTTCAACATCATATCCAACACTGGTTTTTATGGATATTGGCTAGCTACTAGACCTTAATTGCAAATAAAAGTACTCTACAGTCTAAAGAAGCGGATAGAATTTTTATCTAATTAGGCAACGATCATTTGTCTTGGATACGAGGACTGCATGGCTGACGAAAATGTTTAGCTGCTGGTATGTTTTTCTCGAATAATACCATTGTTGAGGTGCTAGTGACTCAAGGCAACTAATCTTCCTCCCTTTTGGTTAAAAAGGGATACATGAATACGTTCTGTTGTTTGTCTGCACTCAGGATAGTCTGGGAAAATATGTATGAACGTGTGTGTTAATGCCACACTATGTGTTACAATGGTGTAGAACACAAGCACAACAAAGAGAAGTAAGTTTGGGAGTTGTTACGAATTACTCGTTGGTTTGTGCATATTTGTACACAACGGTATGTCCATGGAATAGGTGTGTTGTGGAGAGTGTTGCTCTTGGTCCTTAAGAAAAAGTTTGAGTGAGAAGAAATAGGAATCAAAATGCATGTGACAAACTATGCCAAAATTTGAGTTGCAGTGGAGACTCGTAGTATGCTCGAACATTTGAGGGGGGGAAGATTGAGAGTGTGCATGGACGGACAAGGGGAATGGGAGAAAGAGAGAGAATGAAAGTGGCTGAGCGTGGAGGTGCGTGAAAAGTATGCGGGTGTACGTGTGCATGTGTGAGAAGAAGGAAAGTGGGAAAGAGGGAACGTAAGCAAGAGCGGGGAAGAGAGAGAAAGTGAATTAGAGCAAGGAAGAAAGAGGAAAAGGGAGTAGGTGAGTAGAGTGTGTGTAATCATTGGTGTGTGTGTGCGAGAGCACACAAGTGAGTGAAAGGGTGCATGTGAAGTGTTGACCGTGCGTGAAGAGGTTTTCGTGTATTCTTGTATGTATGTGAGAGAAAGATTATGGAAGAGTAAAGAAGTGCATGGGAAAGTAAGTGGGAGAGGGGGACAGATGGGCCAAGAGTAAGGGCAAGCAACCAGGGAAGAACGAGAGATAAAGGGGAACAAGAGCGCATAGGTCAAGGGAGGCTTGGGTTATGTTCAAGAACTATCGGGTGACTTAAAGCAATAAGAGTGGACCGATTTCGTGTGATTTAAATCAAGTATAAGCATATATCATCACTCACCCTTGGACAAAGAGGCATCTCCATTTTGGTGCGTTTGCCGGGAAGCATATGAGCTAGTGCATAGACGTAAGAAGAATCCATTGTGAGATAATTATGGGCTCCAGGTAATCCAATTAGACCAATTGCGAGGGGTTTGAACAAAATAAAGGCTTTCACAATCACTTTTTCCGTGGCCGTTAGAGCTAAACATTTTGGTGCGTTTGCCGGGAAAAGCTTGGTACGTCTCTATAAGAGAGTGCCATAGGTTCGCCTAGCGCCACAGGTTGGCGGAGCTTGCGGACCCCACGATCTAGTACATGAGCGAGGGGAGCTCATCGTCAGGAGCAACACAAACTCAAAGAGAGGAACGCGCTCAGACAAGAGCCCTTGAAAGAGAAAGGAGAAGGTGGGAACCGCCAGGTGAGTGGACTTCGATTGGTTCAAAGAAGTCAGTCAGAAACGTGTACTCCCGTAGGAGAGTCACGAATCAAGTACGACAATTTGAAGGAGGGATCCTGAAGCCACGTGTGTTAAATTTTTGGGATCGAAGTGATATTGACATCACACCTCTGTTCGAAATGGCTCAGCGGATTTCAGTTCACTTGGGGGACTTCACCAAATTTTCGGGTACTTGGGACGAAGATCCGGATAGCTTTATCCAGTTGTTTGAGGTTACTTGTGAAGCCAATGACGTAGTTGACCAGGATCAAAGATTGAAAATCTTTCCGGCTATTCTCCGTGATGAGGCAGCCAATTGGTATGGGAATTTGACACCACAAGAGCGTGGAACTTATCAAATGCTCAAGGAAGCCTTCTTGGCAAAGTTTCGACGACAAGGCTTCCAAGATAGATTGGCCCAACAAATGGACTATTTGCGACAAGGAGTCAATGAGAGCATCGACAACTATATTCAGAGAATGGAAACATTAGTAAGAAAGATGGGCGTGAATGCCCCGAATGATGAGACATTGAAACGTAGATTCATTTCAGGATTGCGAGATCCTACGGCACAACATCATATCAGCCTGACAAGACCTGCGACCTTAATGGATGCTAAGGAACAAGCGAGGCTTTGGGAGGAAGTACAATTATGCCAACAAAGGAAGATGGAACTCTTATACGAGCCTATGGGAGGCCCAGGAAACATACCGATGAAGGATCCTGGTCAAGGAAGTCCTGCATTGACGACGCCAGCTTTTGTAGCTTCCACTAGCACGCCAGGCGAGGCAAAGCCTGCGCTAACCGAAGAACGAATATTAGAGTTGGTCACGCAAGCTATAAAAGCTGCCACGATAACTCAGGAGACATACACAGTGAAACCAGAGGTCACAACAAACCCGAATCAAGTGTTTCGATCAAATACATGGTGTGGGAAGTGCCATGGTCACGGCCATTTGGCTTCAGAATGCCCTACCGTCTCGAGAATATTCACAGATAGGTCGCCACCTAGGATGCGTTGTACTTTTTGTGGAAGGACAAATCACACAGAGGACCGATGTTACAACAAGAGAGCCTATGAAGAGAGGACCATGAAATCAGGAGATACAGGAGAAAGAACTTACACGGGATTGCCTGCTCAAAGTGTCCCACCTACATCTCGTTGGGAAAACAGACCGACTTATGGATATGGTGCTCAGGGTCAAGGAGGAGACTATCCAAGAGGAGCCGCACGTGATCAAAGAAGAGATGGTCCAATCCAGTGCTGGAGATGTCATGGCTTTGGTCATACTCAATCTAGATGTCCAAACGAAAAGAAGCCAATTGATTATACTCCATTATGTAGGTACTGTAGTGGGGAGGGCCACTTTGATGAAGATTGTCCAAAACGAAGAGCTGCCGCCGGCAAGGAAAAAGGACCAGTAGGATCCTCGAACTATGTTGATACTCAGATGCATCCCACATCAAGAGCTCAAGAGCACGTTCCTACGATCGGAGTAGTGTTCAAGACACCGAACCCTCAAGAAGGCTCTAGCTCGTCGATGCACTTTGTGGATGCTTACGAGGCCAAGAACCCACACAAAGATCCAACTGTGGCAGTAGTCAAAAGAACTCAAGAGTACTCGAAGAAGAATCCAGGAGGCGAAGGTGAAGAAGGGAGTCAAGAAAGGATAGCTGAACACGAAGAGGTAGAAAATCAAGTTAGAGGACTTGTTGAGCAGCAAGAGTTTGAGGATGGGGAAGAAATTGAGATCCTTCCACCAGTAACCAAGGAGTTTGTGCCGGGCATAGCACCATTCCCTGAAAGATTGAAAGCTCCTAAGCTTAGAAAGGAAAGACAAAGTTCGGAAGAAGTAGATATTGTGAAGTTACTTGCTGACACTGAAGTCACGCTGGACATTGGCACATTGCTAAAATGTTTGCCTGTTTATAGGAAACAATTCTATAACGAATATATTAAGAAGCCGAGGAAAGCTCGAGATAAAAACAGGCAAGATAAAGATGTCCAAGGAATCATTCAAAGTATTACGACGCAAATTGATTCGAACGCTCCAGCTGTGACAGTCGAGATTAAAGGGTATGCAGTCCCTGGTGCTCAGTTAGATAGTGGAGCTGCAGTCAACCTTATGACTGAGTTCATGATGAAAGCTTTGGGCCTTAACCACATGGAAGAAACGCCGATGTCTTTGAGGATGGCGGATCAAACACAAGTGAAGCCTGCGGGCCTTTTGAAGAATGTAAGTACAATTGTGGGCGGTTTAGAGTTTAAAGTTGATTATCTGATAGTAAGACCAAGGACCTCGGAGGCTACCTTCTCGATCCTACTTGGACGGCCATGGTTGGTGCAAGCCGAATGTGTGCATGACTGGCGCACAGGTTTTATTTCAATAGGGCCAAAGTCTGATCGGATTCAAATACAAGTATCCCCACCCTCGAGCAACAAGAAGAAGACAATAATAGTTGATGAGATGGAAAAGAAAGAAAAGGAGAAAGCAAGGCACGAGAGTGCACGAGCTAGGTTTTCTTTGAACACGGACACCTACAAGAATCTGCTTCAAGACGGGTTCAACTTACAGCTCTTTAAGAATCAAGACACGAAGATGGGAGAGTATCAAAATCCATTGCTCTATAACGACGATTCCGATCAGGAACTCCTAATATGGTTGGCAAGTACAGGCGAGGCTGAGTGCTATACAATGCACATCGACCCGGTGGAGAAGGAGAAGAAAATGAGCCAGGTGGTGGATCCTCATGCAAGGAGGGAATACTCTTCGAAAAATAGAAAATGTTCTTTTAGAACTCATGATCGAGGATATCATCAAAAGTTGACAAGGAACCAAGAAAGTCAGCTATCGTCTAGCACCAGGAGAGTACATAATGCCATGAGCAAGGGTATATGCAAGGGGGGGCACGAGGGCAAAGGTAGATCCGGGAGAGAAAAGTGGTGTGTGGATCACGACAGTTCTAGCAAGGAATTAGTTGATCGAAAGGAGAACCTCTTGAAAGCAAGAGATAAGGAGAACCAAGGTGTTGGTAAAGAGAGGATTTTCATACATGAAGGATTGGAGAAAAAACATGCATTAGGAATTGCACCAGAAAAGAGTACAGAGAGTAAAGTGCTTCATGCAAAGAATACGTGCAGGACTGGCGTGGGCCTAAAGGAGTTAGGATTGGCCCATGCCGAGCATGCCAGAGTTATTCGAAGGAGGTTTGATTGGATTAAATGTCAGGATAGCGAGCCGAACGTACAAGGATCGATAGGTGAATGTGCATGGATAGGACTTCGAGTGAGCCGTTGGATGATGGCACTTTTTTGTGTGATTTGGGTGTTCTCACGAGAGATGTGTGGTTGGATACGAGAACGAAACGAGAAGGCCTTTCTCTACTTGTTCATTCAATTTACCTTTTGTTTGTTGGAATTGCAGAAACTGGTAAACCAAGTGTGCTACTATGTAGGATCACTGAGGACTAGGCAACTAATGGCTGATCAAGTATACCAGAGCGCTCTGTTCGACCTTGTCGTATATTTTTCAGATCAAGCATTAGAAAGTACGGAGATATCGGTTAAGAGCTTGCAAAGAAACTATGATGTGGAGGAGGCACACTGGCTTGTACGCTTTTGGAATCAAGGTATGGACATTGACTTTCCATTTCCCAAATTCGAAGCGTATCTACTTAGTTGGGCCGGATATGCCAAGGATCGGTACTTCTACTACGATAGCACGATGGAATTGCCTAATGAGGTAAATGATATCACATGGGCTTGGGCAGATGTGCTGACACTAGGAAGTGATGACGGAGCTCCCGAAGTTGAGCCTGACTCGCCTTAGAGAAGTTGTCGGGATTCGAGTACGATGTGAGGCTACATGAGACATTCCGGGGACTCACATTCTAGGACACCTAGGGATAGGTATACGAGGGACTAAGGCATAGCTGGTTGTAGTTACCAAGTGAAAAGTTGAATCGATGAATACATATGTAGTGTCTATAGCTGAGAGGATGAAGTGAAGAAGTGGTTGATCTGTCAAAGGCTAGAGTGTATCTGTTTTGCTTGTATGTGTGGGAACAGTGGGAAAAGTCCCTTTCTTCCTCTCCCTAATTCTCAGGACCTGGGTGAACTAATTTACTATGAAAAGAAAAAAAAAGAAAAGAAAAAGAAAATGTGTTGTGTGATCGTACCAATGCGCTATGGTGGGCTAGTAGGTGGGTGGATTTATCCTCGCCGGGTGGTTAGGACCACGAGCCGCAGCTAGTTTCGCCATAGGCTTGGGATGTATATGTCTGTGTCTTCGCTACGCGTCACAACGGGTTGGTAGGTGGGTGGAGTCATCGTGGCTGGGTAGTCACGACCACGAGCCGTATCCAGCTTCGTTATGGGCTAGCTGATATATGTTATGTGCTATCATTGTGTGTTTGTGTGTTGTGCGCTGCATTGCGTTGGTAGATGGGTGGAATCAACCTGATCGGGTGGTCAGGTCCACGAATCGCATCCAGTGTCAATGTAGGCCAACGTGTGATTAAAATAAAATTTTCATATGAAGTTATTCCCCACTCCTGAGGGGGAGAGAAAGAGAGGAGAGGGCGATGATCGCCTGGAAGGGAATGTTAGTTGCTTGTGTGATTATTATATGTTGGCTTGCGACAGATCAGCTCACTTTGGATCAACATTCTTGAAGGCACGGAGACTGTATATGTACTTATGGATGAGGCTCTAGCGAGGTAATGCAACGGTAGTGCTTTATAACTTGTGTGCTCTATCTGAGGGTTTTTCTAGTGTTTGGGACACTCTAGGGTTCTGATGTATGTCTTGACTTGCACTCGAGTTTCGATGATTTTTGTAGGACGACGATGGCGATTCTTCGGAAGTGTCTAGTCATGGAATGGTTGTACATAGCGAATAGTAGGTCAATAAAAAGGGTTATGCATTTTTGGTATCTTTGCATCTCCGATTTGATTTATTTTAGTTGTTGTTGTTTATTTTGGTATTTTCTTTCTGTTTTTCGCAATACTAGTTTCATGTGTAAGATATGGAAAGGTATGTGTGTGTCGTTTTGGTTGAGACCATTTTTCGTAATGGAAGGTATGAGCAAATTGATGCATGGCTGAAATGGAATTGCATATATGTGCATGTTCTTGGATCATTTTGGAAGTGACTGATTTGAATGTATTTATGAGTGATTTTTGAGCACTAATAGCTTCGATGAGTGCAGGTTCAGTGGAAATGGCCGCTCGATGGAAAGGTATGTGAACTAATTGAACATTGACAAGTTCATAATCGTTTGGATTTTATTTCAGCATGAACGGCTTGTCGAGGACGACTTCGCAAATAAGAAGAGGGAAGTATGTTAGCTCAGGAAATGGTTGCTTTTTATGCACTAATATGTTTGTATTTGGCAGGGGAATTTGTTTGATTGCAGGTACTTGAAGAATTGATCAAATGGTTGACGAGAGAAATACAACTTGGAATTGGGGGTTCTTTTTTCTGAGCATTTGGCATTGCGAAAAAAAAAAAAAAATCCATGAGAAGGGGGGAGTTATCCATCGATCCGCTACACTCGATGCATATATCTATGTCTTTCTCTGCATCGCAGGGGATTATCTCTTGCATTGTGGCTTCTGAGTTCAGAAAAAGATGAGGTGATTGCAGAAAAAGAGGGGGCCTTGAGTCTTTCTACGTGAACGTCAGACAGGAGCGAAGGGAAGCCAATGGGCGATTGGGATTCTTAAGGAAAAAACGAGCTGATTTGGGTCCCTTCTTACTTTTTTGGTGATTGGCTTTTTATTCACGGTGAAAGAGGGAGGTCGAGAAAGAAAGAGGTTAGCAGATAGATCACAAGGAGTCGATCTGAGGGGTTCCTTTTGGCAGCAAGAGCATTACGAGAGGGGGAAGTGAATGATCTACAGGTGAGTTTTATCTTGTGTTGGCAGGTCATGAAGACAAAAAGGGGAGGCATTGCACATGGATAACGGGAGGAGTCAAAGAAAAAGAGACAAAAACGGTTTTTTTGGAAGTTATCAAAAACGGCGGATGAACAGTGGAAAAGGGGGTTTTCTCTCTGATTTTTTGTCCTGTAGATGACGAGGGTGGCGGTTCTCAGAGGAGAGTCAATCAGCTTCCAGCTATCCTACTAGTGAATGCAGACAAAAAGAAGGGGGACTTTCTTCGAAAAATTTTCTGTTGAGAAGAAACGGAAAAGGGAGGGCTTCTCTGGATTCTTGTGCAGACACGAGGGGGGGTGTCTTCTGTTTTTGTTTTGTTTTTGGTGTGCAGAACCGCAGAGGGAAGTTTTTTTAGCAGCATAAAAGGGGGACCCTTTGTTCAGCGTTTTTCTTCTTCTTCTTGCTTTTTGTGGCCGAAGGCCGCTGCTCTTTTCTGTCGTTTCATCCTGGGGGGTGTCGTCCTCAGTTGGGGCATTGTACTTTGTCCATATATCGTGCTTGAGGAGGAGGAGGAGAAGGGGGGAACCCATCCGATTGGTTGCGGAGGTATGTACGAGAAGAAGCAGATCGGAGTGGGCAATGAAGAGCTAAGCAATTGGGAAATTCAGAGAGCAGGACGGGAACGAAGGCAGAACTGAGGAATAGATGAGCTGCGCTAAAACAATTTAACACCAGTACATGTTAACCGGAATGCTTGTCGAGGGGGAAACAGAAACAGTAGGACCTGATTTGAAGAAGCTGGGCAAATGGACTTGATCAGAAGCTGATTGCGCTCGTCTTTTATAAGTTCCTGAACGTGCTTCAACTCAGAGCAAAATTTTTTGCCAGAACTCTCTCCAAATTGCTTCGCCAAGCACTATGCAATATGTAACAGGTTCTTTTATGTAAGTTCTTCCTTTGAAAACTAATTCGTGCTATACATCTACGTTGAAGTTGGGCCAGTAGTCAAGATATATGAAAAGCGGCGACTGTTGTCTGTGAGGTTCCCACTTGGTTATCCTGTATTTCATAAACAAGGCAGTTGACCATGTACACTTGGGTGAAATCCTATGGAACTCCATTGGTTTAAAGAAGTGCAACTATTTCGAGTAGCTTCTCTGCGTAATTTGAAAGGTAGGTAGCTAAGCTATTGAGCATGCATATATCCATTGATCGCTCATAAGAATAGCGTGTTCTTTCCATATTTAACAACATGAGAGTGTAGATGACTGGCAAGTATACATGCACATTTTAAGGATACTAGTTGCATACGCCATGTGTGTGTTTTCGAATGGATTTTCTTGAAGGGAAATTGGCAGAGTTGATTTTTCTTTGTATAATAAGGTGGATGCACATGTATGCATATGCGTAATTGCAGGTACATGGCATGAAACAATACTTAAATCCTTGGTGTTTGTATTGAGGCTGTGCTGCTAGGTAATAGCGTTCAACATCAGATCCAACACTGGTTTTTATGGATATTGGCTAGCTACTAGACCTTAATTGCAAATAAAAGTACTCTACAGTCTAAAGAAGCGGATAGAATTTTTATCTAATTAGGCAACGATCATTTGTCTTGGATACGAGGACTGCATGGCTGACGAAAATGTTTAGCTGCTGGTATGTTTTTCTCGAATAATACCATTGTTGAGGTGCTAGTGACTCAAGGCAACTAATCTTCCTCCCTTTTGGTTAAAAAGGGATACATGAATACGTTCTGTTGTTTGTCTGCACTCAGGATAGTCTGGGAAAATATGTATGAACGTGTGTTTTAATGCCACACTATGTGTTACAATGGTGTAGAACACAAGCACAACAAAGAGAAGTAAGTTTGGGAGTTGTTACGAATTACTCGTTGGTTTGTGCATATTTGTACACAACGGTATGTCCATGGAATAGGTGTGTTGTGGAGAGTGTTGCTCTTGGTCCTTAAGAAAAAGTTTGAGTGAGAAGAAATAGGAATCAAAATGCATGTGACAAACTATGCCAAAATTTGAGTTGCAGTGGAGACTCGTAGTATGCTCGAACATTTGAGGGGGGGAAGATTGAGAGTGTGCATGGACGGACAAGGGGAATGGGAGAAAGAGAGAGAATGAAAGTGGCTGAGCGTGGAGGTGCGTGAAAAGTATGCGGGTGTACGTGTGCATGTGTGAGAAGAAGGAAAGTGGGAAAGAGGGAACGTAAGCAAGAGCGGGGAAGAGAGAGAAAGTGAATTAGAGCAAGGAAGAAAGAGGAAAAGGGAGTAGGTGAGTAGAGTGTGTGTAATCATTGGTGTGTGTGTGCGAGAGCACACAAGTGAGTGAAAGGGTGCATGTGAAGTGTTGACCGTGCGTGAAGAGGTTTTCGTGTATTCTTGTATGTATGTGAGAGAAAGATTATGGAAGAGTAAAGAAGTGCATGGGAAAGTAAGTGGGAGAGGGGGACAGATGGGCCAAGAGTAAGGGCAAGCAACCAGGGAAGAACGAGAGATAAAGGGGAACAAGAGCGCATAGGTCAAGGGAGGCTTGGGTTATGTTCAAGAACTATCGGGTGACTTAAAGCAATAAGAGTGGACCGATTTCGTGTGATTTAAATCAAGTATAAGCATATATCATCACTCACCCTTGGACAAAGAGGCATCTCCATTTTGGTGCGTTTGCCAGGAAGCATATGAGCTAGTGCATAGACGTAAGAAGAATCCATTGTGAGATAATTATGGGCTCCAGGTAATCCAATTAGACCAATTGCGAGGGGTTTGAACAAAATAAAGGCTTTCACAATCACTTTTTCCGTGGCCGTTAGAGCTAAACACTCCTGAACATGGTGAGTCCTACTACAGTGAGGAACCGAGTGAACCTAATTGGGAGCCCGAGTATACTAATGTCATGTATGCAAACCCCAACTCTAGACCTCAACCTAGGCAAGTAAGACCCCCATTTCCTAGAGGACCATGCTACAGATGTCAGGGAGATCATCTCATTCGTGATTGTCCCTTGCCTCCACCTACACAACCCCTGTCAGTGATGATCCAGGGCTATTGCCAGGAGTGTGGAAAGGAGCATCTCTTACGAGACTGCCCAAAGAATCCTAATAATATGCCGAAAATCACTCCTATCAATGTTGTTGGGTTAGTTGTAGACTCCACAGGAAGTGTGACTTCCACTACACCAGTGCAAGTGATCACTAGAGCCCAAGCCTTGCAGCAGAACCAAAGTGTAGGCCAGGAAAAGAGCCCAGATGTTAGTGAAACGGAGAGCATGACAAAGAAGAGGACTAGAGCTTGGAGAGATAGTTGTGAAAGAATGAAAAGGCAATGGGCAAAGAAAATGAGTGAACTTGAGGAAAGTCTAAGAGAAACGAGAGCCAGGATAACCAAACTCACATCTCAAACTCCCTCTCACACTACCCCACCTCCACAATTCCCAACTCCATCCGACCCGCCACCTTCAACCTGCCTCACATAATCCCACCACCCCCTAGAGTAGGATCAGTCCTAGCAGATCCCACTCCCGAGGACCTAAACATGATGCTTAAAGCATATCAGGCCAGAATCCAAGATGGGCCAAACGTAACTGATCATGGAAAGTGCTACCCTAGAGCAGAATTAGAGCTTGAACGAACTAAAATTTGTGCTAAGATGGTGGAGTTGGCTCAAACCATGTTTGAAGCCAGCCGCCTTTTTAACATATCTAGCTTAGCCAAGACGCAGCTGCACTTTGAAGGACTGTTAGAAAGAATAGAGAGGCTAATTGCACAATCAGAAAAGGAACCCGCATCTCAACATAAGGACAAGGCAAGTGAAAGGGCAGGTCTTCCTGCCCAGGAAGCCTATGTGCCTAACTCTACGGAGCCAGACACATCATCTTCTATGAGTTGGTTCACACCAGAATTCCTACGCGAGATTCAAGAAGACAAATGGGCTAAAGAGAGTGAAGTCCCTCCTCCCATTGAACTTGTGGATGATGCACACGACCAATTTCCACGAGACATCCCATCCATTTATGAGGAGCAGGAGAGCACCCAATCTCAGGAAAGATTAGACTTTGAGTCTAACTCTCTGCAAGAATTACCCCACTTCATAGGCCCATGGGAAGCTAATTCTACTTGTATGAGAGCACCCACAGTCATGGTACGAAATGAGGACTCAGTCATACCTAGGAACACAGAGGTAGTGGAAAACATTAAAGTACAGTGCAACCTCACCTTAGAAGAACTACTCAAAGTGAGGCCAGAGCTATGGAAACATGTAGCCAAACAAGTACCAGAAACAGCAAAACCTCGTTCCCAGGCAGGATCCCAGAGAACAGTGCCAGAAATACCATTGGACAAGATAGGGGACATGAGTGAGGGCGAAGAGGGAAACACATATCTTCCTATCACCCATCAAGGATACACCACCAAGGCCATTCTAGACTCAAGCGCAGGAGTTGCAATTGCTACCACTTCCCTATGGAAGCGTTGGGGCAAGCCAACACTCAGGCCCACGAGGATGAAATTGCAAATGGCTGATGGTCACATAGAGAGACCCTTAGGGCTGTTAGAAGGAATAACTCTCACCACTTGTGGTGTAGAGTTTGAGCACACATTTGCTATATGTGATTTTAGCAAAAATCATGCCTACGAAATGATCTTGGGACGACCCTTTATGCGACAGTTGCAAGTGGTACAGGACTGAGGAACCAATTCCTTATACCTGCAACACTTAGGTGTTACGACCAAAGTGAATCTCAAAGATTACTCTCATAGAGATGTCCCTCCTATCCAATGGAATCCCCTCCATAGAGCCAAAGATGATACGGAATCGGTGCATTCCATAGGATCAGGATCCTCATGGATGCATGAAGACACCCACTTATGGATGTGCAAAGTAGCAGTAGAAGAAGAGAAGAGAGAAAAAGCCTGGGAGGTAGGTGCAAAAGAAACACATAGATCAATTCAAGACCCAGCCTATGCACCTGTAGTCTTTCCTGACGAAGAATTTGAACCCCACGGCTGGGCAGAAATCCTAGCAACAATGGATGTAGCCATCAATGAAGAACAATGGACACCTCACTATGATGAAGATGGCTATGACATTTCAGTCTTCTCCATAGAGCCAATCATGGGAGAGGCAGTGTTAGAAGAGTGTGAACCTAGCCTTGATGCATTTGAGGATGCAAGTGACTCCGATCTAGAGTCAATCATCATGGACCCACCTTTTGCATCAGATGAAGAATATTTCTATGAAGTAGAATTTCAACCCTAGAGGTATGGAGAGCTTACAAATGATGTAAGGATAGCCACACATGTGACCCCGAAGGAAGGAAAGAAAAGAAAGAAGAGAGAAGTCACACCAGAAGAGGAAGAATCTTTGTTTGAGGTCCCGAAAAATTTTAAGAAGTATGAGATAGATGACAAGAGAGTCATGATCAGAATCCCTAAACGAGAGGCGCAATCAGGGGAGGCCTATGATAACAAAGAAACCACCAAGAAAATAGTGGTAGCCGTGGAAGAAGGAGAAGAAAGATGCACATACATATGCCACGACCTCACGGAAGACAAAGAGCACGAATTGATAGCCTTGCTAAGAGAGTACAGAGATGTATTCGCTTGGAGCTACAAGGACCTGAAAGGTGTAGACCCTGACATATGCTCACATACGATACCCATGACTTCAGAGGCTAGGCCCTCTAAGCAAAAGCCATACACATACAATGACAACTATGCGGCCAAGATCAAGGAAGAGATAGATCGCTTGGTTGAAGCTGGATTTATCTATGAAATTGAGCATACTGAGTGGGTATCCCCCATCGTAGTGGTGCCCAAGAAAAATGGAAAGCTGCGTGTATGAATTAACTTGAAGAAGGTCAACGCAACCACAATTCGAGATAACTATCCGCTTCCTATCACAGAACATCTCTTAGAAAGAGTAGCAGGCAAGGAAGTGTACAGCTTCCTTGATGGATTTTCGGGCTACAATCAAGTAGCCATAGCTCCAGAAGATCAGCATAAGACGGCTTTTGCCACTGAATGGGGCATATTTGCCTTTAGAGTAATGCCATTTGGGCTTACCAATGCACCCGCTACCTTCCAGAGACTAATGTGCCATGTATTTAAAGAGTTCCTGAGGAAGAACTTAGAAGTCTATGTTGATGATCTTTGTGCTCATTTCAACATTAGACAAACACACATTCTTGAACTCAGACAAATCTTTGACAAATGCAGAGAATATCAAGTCTGCTTGAACCCAGAAAAGTGTGTTTTCATGGTCAGGCAAGGCAAGATTCTAGGACACATAGTGTCAAAGAATGGCATATCCACTGATGAAGAGAAAGTGAGAGCCATAGCCGAGTTACCTAGGCCAAAGAATGTCAAGGAAGTACAAGCTTTCATGGGGCATTGTGGTTATTACCGACGGTTTATACACATGTATGCCATCATAGCAAAGCCTCTGTATGGACTTTTGACTAACTTTGAGTGGACTGATGAATGTGAGAATTCCTTCAATGAGCTTAAACGGCGATTATGTTCAGCACCAATCTTGACCACACCAGACTGGAATAAGCCTTTTCATGTTCATGTAGATGCATCCAATTATGCTATTGGGTGTGTACTCGCACAACCTACGGGCGAAGGTAATATGGATCTTCCAATTGCCTATGCTAGTAGACAGTTAAATGCAGCTGAACGGAACTATACCACCACCGAACGAGAAGGATTAGGCATGGTATATGCGGTTAAGAAGTTTAGACACTATTTGCTTGCAAGTAAGTTTAAATTTTTTACCGATCATCAGGCATTATTGTACTTGGTAAACAAACCATGCAATACAGGCCGATTAGTAAGATGGTTTCTCTTACTAATGGAATATGACTTCGAGGTTGTGGTAAGGAAAGGGAAGACTCACTTGAGAGCAGACCATCTCTCTAGGCTCACATCAGGAGAAGCCCCACAAGGAGTGTCAGATGACCTTCCTGATGCTTACTTGTTTAATTTGGAAGTGGTGCCGCAGTGGGCTAAACCATTAGTGCCAGTATTGACATACGGGCCTAACCACCCAGTAATAAACACACAGGATAGAGAGGTAGTAAAAGCCCAAAAGTATCACATCATGGCAGGAAGTATGTACAAGCACACAGATCAAGGGATCTTGGCTTGTTGTGTGGAAGAGGATGAGTACGCTAAATGGTTGCAATTAGCACATGTAGGTGCATTAGAGCAACGCTACTCAAAGCAACGAACCCTACAGACACTAAGGAGACTCGGAGTGCATTGGCCTACTATGGAAACTGATGTCCAAAAGTTGTGCAAGGAATGCCCAATCTGTTGCTAAACCACCTGTGGAACATGCCACTCTTTATCAATTGTCCATAGTGCCAGATTGGAGTGAGCCACTAGTATCCTTCCTAAGGACGAATACATTCCCTCCAGACATGAATCTAGCTAGGAAAAGGAGTTTAGAACAAGAAGCCCTGGATTACTCACTCATTGGTGATAATCTATACAAGCGTGGTAAAGATGGTTACCTGAGACTATGTGTCCATGAGAGTGAATATCTCAAGATCTTGGAAACTGCTCACCAAGGTGTAGCAGGAGGACACTTTGGACCGGATCGGGTGATCAAGGCAATACTATTTGCGCGCTTGTGGTGGCCGACCCTTCACATGGATGCACATACCTATGTGAAACAGTGTGATGTTTGTCAGAGAACTCAGTATCCTATACGCAAAGATGAGATGCCACTGAAACCTATGATGGGTGGACGTGCATTCTCTAAGTGGGGAATAGACTTTGTAGGTCCTATTAATCCCCCAACTAAGGGTTCTCATGCTGAATATATCATTGTGGCCACGGATTATCTAACCAAGTGTGTAGAGGTAAAAGCCACAACGAAGAACGATGCTCAAACAACAGCTAAGTTTTTATTTGAGAATGTGTTCACCAGATACGGGTTACCTATAGAGCTAGTCAATGACAGAGGCACTCACTTCTTGAATGAAGTTATTGAAAATCTGCTCCAAGAATTCTTGGTAGTACATAAGAAGTCTGCCCCCTATCACCCTCAAGCAAATGGCCAGGCTGAGAGCACCAATAAGATCTTATGCAATGTACTGATGAAATTAGTGAACAATAAACGCTCTGATTGGGACAAATAGCTACACCACGCTGTTTGGGCATACCGAGTCACCTACAAAACGGTACTCCAAGCCTCCCCCTTTCAGATGGTATTTGGCCAAAATGCACTGCTACCGTTGGACTTCTTAATACCTACATTGAAAGTAGCACAAGAGCATGAATGGACGGGTCATGAACTCTCCTCTAGACTTTTTGACCTTGAACGATTAGGAGAAACAAGACTGAGAGCGGCTGCAAGGATATATGCAGCTAAGAAACGTCAGAAGGCATACTTTGATGCCCACGTTAAGGATAAAGGTTTGAAGGCAGGCGACCTAGTACTAGTATATACTTTGAAACAACATGCGAGGAAACTAGAGAAGAGAGGCTACGGACCCATGATCATTAATAGAATCTCAACAAGTGGAGCAGTGCAAGTAGCCACATTAGAAGGCGATATTCTCTCGAGCTTCATAAGCGGATGCAAAGTCAAGTTATCTCAGGAACCTCTGACGGAAGAGATGCTAAGTCGACTCAACACTGCTAAGAAACGCAAAGAAGAAGAAAAACGAATTCGCGAAGAAGCTCAAGCAGAAGCATTGGAACACATCCGGAGAATGAAGTTGAGAAGACATGGTAGAGAGCAACCTAGGACAGATGCATATGCAGATCAAGGATATCATGTGGCTATGTGTGAAGTTTCAGGTGTTAGCTCTCATAGGATAATTGATCGACGTCCTTTTATAACCTTAGAGATAGGACAAGGAAAGGGTGCAAGGACTGTAAGAGCCTTGATTGACTCAGGTGCAGCCACTAGTGCTGTTAAATTTTCTTACTGTCAAAAGTTGAAATTAACTATCAATCCTATAGAAGCATATCTCATAGGATTGGGAGGTGTGGAAACCCCTTGCATGGGCGAGGTGGAACTTCCCCTCTATATTCAAGACGAAGTAATGACAGTCAAAGTACTAGTGTGTCAAGATGAGGACCTCACTGAGCCTCTTGTCTTGGGTCAGGACTGGATCTATGATCATGCAGTCAACCTAAACCTAAGGAGTGGACTTCTTGAGGTATGGGTAAATCATAGTCGAGTTACAATTGAATTGGAAAACGAGGCACTCAAGGAATTAGGTAAGGCACGAACTCCTGGTCCTTCCAGGGGCGCACATGAAGTTGACAATGCTATTCTTGTCCAAAACTATATGATCCAGAAAGAGGATTGTCTCAACAATGGAGTCAAGGATAAGATGGCACTCCCTTCTGTTCCAAAGGCCAGAGGGATGCAGCAACCAAAGGCAGATCAAATACAAAAGCAGAGTATCACCTATACTGGAGGCCAAAAACACGTGCGAAGCAGAATATCTTAGCCGTTGAAACAAGTGTGGGTGCGAAAAGGTGAACACCCTGTTGCAACCATGCCAACCCCACGGCCAAAACCTCTTATTAGTATTCAACAACACGACACTAATAAGAAGTCTTTCATAAATTCTTCTGCGAAAGTGAAGTCTATTTGGGTACCCACGAAGTCAATGAAGGCCAGCCCACAATCACGACAAATCTGGGTTCCTAAGGCTTGCTTGCAGGCTCAAATAACTACACCGAGGCCACACCCGGCACAACATGTTTCACCCACTCGAACATCAGATGCCCATGCTTATACATCACGCACGGGCACATATTCTTCTATGAGCACAAGTAGAATCACTTGTAAATGGGTCCCTAAAAAGCCTCATTTTCAAGTAGATACCCCTATCAAACTCTTCAGAGTCTCCACAAAATCAAGATCAAAGCCCATCCACTGCATTTGGCAACCTAAAACTTGTAATAAACCCCCAGACCCCAGTTGTAAATCCATGCCCACCTACTAACTACATCACTCTCTCACTACATCATTCCACTTAGCTTCTAGGTCTACCCAATTCCTAACTACACGCACAAGCACTGAGCACTTAATAGCCTACTAATCTCTCCCGAACCTCATGTTAATGTTGTAATGGGGACAAAAACGGTTCTATCTTGTCCTTTACAATGTTAACACTTGTTTCTATATTCTCACAGAGTCAGGAGGCAAGAAGTAACATGGCAGATACGGCAGGAACTACCTCCCAGGCAGGCACCAGCCCCCAAGTCGCGGACATTGAAAGTCTTCCCGTTGAGGAGGAATTGAAGGAACGCCCAGTGGCATTGAGGGCATTACATGCCATACCGATTCAGAATCCTCCACAGGGGCACACAATGCCGGTCAGCAAAAACTCACATTGGTTCAGTGATGTGGCAGGATCTCTGGGTGAGGGCACTTACATGTGGGAGGCCGAGATAGAATTCAACGGGCACTGGGGCAGGTATCACTTCTTCACCAGGGAATTTGAGAGACTGCAGAACAATGAAGGATTGAAACCTATATGGAAGAAGGCGGGACTCTACGATTACTTCAACTTCCAATTGCCAAAGCCCGACTTTCTAAGATGCTCATATTTGATTAGCACCCTCACTCCGAGCAAAGACAAAAAGGGATACAGCACCTTTGTCCTCCCATCTCTCACAAGGGGCAATGAGCTGAAGCACTTCAGGTTGACTATCAATTTGGTGAGGGAAGCTCTAGACATGAAAGGTATGCACATTCCTACGGAGAAAGAGACTATGGTCCCCGACAATATGAAGAACAGGAATCTGACGAAATTAAAGGACATGGTGGCAATGACACCTACAATTGCCATTCACTTGCGAATGGTCATGCAGCATTTTGCATTTCCCACTCAAGAGAGGTTCACAATGCCACCTAAGAAGATATGGTTTAGTCTATACTTGGCCGACGCCTTTGATTTGACAATCAATATGCCCCACTGGATTATCGACCAAATCCACTTGGCTCATCAAAGGTGGTATAAAAAACAAAAGTCTGTACTGTATGGATGATGTGCTCTCACCCGGATTGTGTATAGATGTTTGGCTTATGATGTGCCAGTGCAGAGGGCATTAATTTGGACCACGGTACAGGAATTCCAACGTAGAATATCAACCGCAGGACCACCATCTAAGAAAATTAGAGGCGCAGTTCAGATGCCCTGTGCACAACCCCGCGGTGCGACATTGACACCAGAGACAACTCCACGACTTCCAAGGCGGGTACAACCCTTCACTATCAGATTACCAAGACACAACACTGATGGACCGAATCTGGTGTTCCCACCTGTACCAACCGACCTAGAGTTTCCTCACGGATTCACATTAGAAGACTTAACTAATGAGGAGGTAGCCAAAATAATCGAAGCTATTGACGCGGAAGTCGAGGCAGAGCAAGCTAGTGGACAACAAACTGCTACATAATAACCCCATCCCAGACAACTAGAGGTCGTCGATGTGGAGGGTGAAGAAGAAGAAGAACAAGAGGAGGAACATGATGGACAATCCGAGGAAGAAGAGCAGGAATATGATCAAGAAGCTCTGCAAGTACTTGAGGGTGCCCCGGCTTATACGATGGAATTGAAAAAGCTCTATGATACCATCAACAGGGTTCAAGAGCAACATAGACTGTCCCTCGCAGCAGGAAAAGCTCTCATGAACCAAATCCTTGAGGAGGAAGGAGTAGACGAGCAATACTGTGCCACACTTGATATGATATCTGATGCTTTAGGAGTACCTGAGACGGTGCATACCACCCTTGCACAAGCACGAAGAACGGGGCGAAGATACGGCAGACGTCCCCCTCGATCAGGAAAACAGATGAATGTATTAGTATCAGAACCACAAGGCACATCCACAACCACGGGCACATCACACACCGTTCATGATACTGAGGAAACCCATACATCAAGTGCACCTCCGTCACCCCCTTTGCCACCCCTGCCTCCAACTCCACCACATTCACCGCCCACAACCAGTGTAACCAGTATTGTCACCGCCTCCGAGTCCACTACCCATACCGAAGCGCAGACCGTCAGTCAACCCACACAACCCACACACCCTATCTCCACCTCTCTTGTCTATACGGCCACTGACACAGTAATTCTAACCACAGCCACGGAAAACCTCATTCCCCCGATCACACTTCCTGGCAGTTCGTATTCACAATTGCACACACCACTGTACACTTTCACCACTATCACCGCACCCACAATTCCCATGTTCACAATCACTCCCACCACTGCATCCACTTTTGATTTTATGGACATATCACCCACCCCCGCACCTCTCCCTCCCCCCATACAGCCACCATCTCCCATTCCGCCACCTCCCACTTCACCATTTTCCAGCACCGCATCCACACTCCCCTTCCCCTTCCCCTTCCCCTTCCCTTCTGCATTCAACACCCTTCCCGCATCCACCCCTATTAATATTGTATTTAATAATATGTATCAGTGTATGTCTCAACTACAACAGCACTACCAGCACCTTGATAACCAACATACAAGACTCTTCTAAAGCCATGAAGAACTTCAAGTACGATTCATTGATCTAGAAAGGGAAAAGCGGCTACTACAACAATAGTATGTCACTTTACACGAACAACATGAGCAGTTAGTAGTGAATCCACCCCAGTCAAATGTAGAAGAAAAAAAACAAATGGATGATCTGCTACACTCCGAGATAACAGAGAATCTCAAGCTTCGACGCAACCTGGCCCTCTTACGCAAACACATGTCTACTGCACTCGAGGAGAATAAACGACTACAGAAACAAAACGAAGAAAACTTGGAAGCAGCCATGGAGGGTTCCCCACAGGAAATCGACCTAGATAGATTCAAGGCCATACCCTCAACGAATATGCAAATTGTGTTGGAAACCCATGCCGACCTCCTGGAAGCCCATGCAGCATTAGAAAGAGAAAGAGATGACCTATTAAAGCAGCTGGCAACCCAGCATGAGTCACCAAGCAAAGTCACAACCGCAGTTGACACGTATGAAGAAGTCGAAAAACTCAGAGCAGAACTAGAAGAATTACGAAGTAAAGTCATGCAATACGAGCGTCAACCTTCGCCTCTTGTAGAGCCCAAGCCTGAAGACTTAGTGCCAATCGAAATAGAGGAAACCTTTGAAGACCCATACGTTCCCATGCCTGCACTAGGGGGCAAGCAAACAGAAGAGGACATGGACACCATCGAGATCGAGGCTCCTGAATGGATGCAGAGGTTAGAGAAAGTGGCCACAACCCATGATGACAGAGTGGCAGTTCAGATAGCGTCTATGTCACGTTTGGAAGAGGTAGTCATAAAATCAGATTACTTTAGAAACCTCTCCCATCATCGGTGGATCGGCACATCCGACGACTTGTATGTTCCTTTGTGTGTCTTAATGGCCGATTACAATGCTGAAATCAAGCACCACACCTCAAAAGTACCAACCTCGGCTACACAGTTTGCACCGGACGACATCCCAGCAAGTGCCAAGCAGGGAAATATACACCAACCTACGTGGAGGATTCGTCTGCTGGAAACCTACCCTGAGATGGTAAGGACATGGAATAACATGCCTTTGTATATCAAATACAACCCATGCTACTGCCCTGTATTTCGAAGAAGGTCGTGGCCGAAATACACAAAAACTGTGCTGACAACCAAAGGATGCGAGAAATGGCTCAATTATGTCTACTTAGCACCACCTAAGGGCCAACCTACCATAGGATATATGATTTCGACGATTCGGCATTAGGGGGTCCGGTTCAAAAATGTACCTGATGTCATGGCCCAAATGTGTCTTAAAATTTTTGAACTTATGTTGGTCACCTTCAGAACCTTCAAGAATGTCAAGGAACCTCATCTGTCAGCTCTTGGATTTAATGAAGGTAATCAGGGCCTTGTCTACGAAATGAGCGCAACACCATCTATTAATGTTGTATATGCATGGCACGCGCGTATCAAGTATCTACCAGCCTGCTTCAAACAGACGTTTGAAGAAATGTTTGTCACGGGATTCTGGGAATATCATTCAAAGATATTCATTCCCACACCATCACATTTATTGTAGTTGTTTGCGGTGGAACAAGCTCTCCATTCAGAAAAGTTACGTATACCACATCCAGAGGTTCCTGGGCCGGTAGATTGGGATGCTCTACTCACGGACTTGGCCAAAGGGTTGAGAATTGCAGAACATCACTTAGCACAAGACGTTGTAGAATACTACATCCAACGACCCACCCAACAAGGGTCTGTCAGGGACGACAGACGCGAGAGAGGGGGGGGTCTTGGAACTGAAGGACTCACAAGGCAAGGAAGCTTACGAAGTGAGTCATAGAGGAGGGAAGGCACAAGCAGACAGGGTAGTCAACGACGATCTGGCATGTAGGCCAATATTTTTTCAGGACACTAAAGCATATCGAAGAGGTGGACACACAAGGAGAAGGAGCAAGTAGGGAGCTCGAAGATATGTATGTCAAATCGTTAGAAGAAATCCCTACAACAATAGTGATCTTCATCACTAAGAGCCATTGTAGATACCATTTCATATTTTTGTATCTCCATTTTGTGCAAGCCAAGGAGTCCTTGAGCTTGAGGAGCATTCGAAGTAGCTACCTACCAATTTTCATAATTTTTAGACTTCGTTTGAGTCTTCAAATAGGCCCTAGAACCTAATTTTTAACTAGGCCGGACACTAGGTCTGGACATGGCCAAAACCTAGTCAAAAACTATAAATAGAGCTAGAAAGCTCATTTTTGGAGCTAGCTTGTAATTGATTTGAACTTGTAAGAGCTTTGTGAAAGTAATCTAAGAACTCCATTGCTCCTCACTCTTTGTCTTACCTTGTGTGCGCATGTGTGTGTAAGTGTGTGCATGTTAGTGTGCTTCTCACTCACACACTTGTGCCTTCACTTGCTCGAGGTCTTCATACCATCCTCATGTCTTCCCGGATTGACATTAAAGGAGGTGCTACTCATCACTGAGCTACAACATCTGATTTGAGTCTCAAAGAGAATAGCCATGTCATTCTTGGGCAATGATCAATGAGAGAAACAAAATACATATTAATTCCATCTAATCTTTCTTTTATCTGCACCCAAACATCCATGTGTATTAGTTCTAGGGGATGTTAGCATATGTAGTTATTCTTTTTGAATAGTAACCTAGTTTTCTTACTTGTTCAAAAGCCTTGCATATGTGCCTCAATCCTTAGCTATATAAACTTAGTAGATATTCTCTTCCCCATGTTCATCAATCTGTATGCAGGTTGTTAAGTAATAGCTAACAAGTGTTCTTTCTGTGATACAAATAAAGGATAAAGTGAGCCAACTTTGCTTCCTTTTTCAATAACCATATTGCCCTTTGATATACAAAAGGACTGAGCATACAAGATCACTTTGTAACCAAGGTCATCAAGTTGATCAACTAACATCAAACTGCATGATAACTAAGGTACATGGCATACATTATGCATATTAAATTTTGAACCATCAATGAACTACACAACCACATCTCCAATCCCCACAATGTCACACTAGTAAGAGTCATGAAGTCTCATGGTACCAAGAGACTTTGCTGCATAATAAGAGAATTATTCTTTGTGTGTTGTCACATGGAAAGAAGCACCAAAATCTAGCAGCCATGTGTGGGAAAGAGAGTTAGCCATAAGATCCTCAGTTGGCATAGTGCTATCAAGTGTCAACACATCAGCGTCATCACAAATAGCATTAATTTCTTCAATCATGAGAGTCGAAGTAGATGGTGCAGGTAGCTCTTTAACATGCCCATCAACATTCTCTCCTTTACCTTTAGCATTCTTTAATGCATAAAAATCTTTCTTCATGTGTCCTTTCTTATGAAAATAATGGCATTCGATATCACTCTTCCTTGATTTACTTCTACTCTTATTCCGTTGACCGTTCTTTTCCTTATTCTTGCTCCTACCACATTGTTGATTCTTTCCTTGGTAAGAATCACGAACATTATATGCATCTCCACTCTGAGTGCCAAGCATAGATTTTCTATGAATCTCCTCACTCAGGAGTTCTCCACATATGTCATCATAGACAAGTTTACCACTTGGTGCACTATTGCTAATAGCTATGCAAAACGTATCCCATGATGATGGAAAGGTGCATAATAGCAATACTGCTTTAATTTCATTATCCATATCCATTTTCTGAGCCTATAACTGGGAGAATATAGCATCAAACTCATTTAGATGAGCAGCAACACTATCTGTGTCCTTCATATGAAGGTCGTATTATTTTCTCATCAGATACACTTTATTTGATGCCCTCTCTTTTTCGTATGTATTGCATAACTTCTTCCAAATCTCCTTTATACTTTCAGAGTCTAATATTGTAAAGTAAACATTATCTGCCAGTGCAAGCAAATGGTAGACCTAGCCATTTCATCTAACACATCCCAATAATCTTCATCCATGTCAACAAGTTTCTTTGAAATTCCATTTATTGGCGTCCATTGCCTCCTTTGAATCATCACATCTTTAATCTGATTCTTCCATAGAGAAAAGTTTGTGCCATCAAATTTTCGGATCTCAAAATGGTCTTTGCCCTACAAGTTATAGCTCCTCCTTGGAACACTGGCACTAGACAAAGAACACTCTTCTTGACGTTCTTGGACCTGTGTGAAGAGAGCTATGTGCAAAAGTACTCCAAAATGGCTCCAAGAGACACCCCATAAATGCTTCAAAAATAGGCTTTGAAAGCAAAGAATGAAGCTTTGAGGGACCAAAACATGTTGAGGGTAATGTTAACCTTATTCTTTCCCCTTCTTCAAACACCACAAGAGTGTAGTTTAGTGGCAAGAGATTGCCATGATTAAGCGAGCTCCAGAGGGAATAGTACTAGGATGGATGACCTCTCGGGAAGTACCGGGAACCTCTATCTTCGTTGATCGTTGAGCTCCTCCCTCATGCATGGCCAGCGGTGACTTCGGTGACTCGGATGACAAGGTATGCCAAGGTCTATGCCTTGGTTACCACCTTAGTCATTAGAGGATATAATGTAAGATTTCTAGAATACCATGCAATGTGACCATCTAAGGATAGGCTTAAGTCTAATTGAGGCAAGCAAACATTCATATCAACTTAGGAAGGCTAGGTGAACTACACTATACATAATACCTGTGTTTTATAGGGTTGTAGTGAAGGGAAGTTTGGTCTATCAGTTGCCATGGGATTTTTTATGTGAGTGATGTTTGGGGAAGGTGGTCTTTAAAATCCCTTTCTTTTTCTCCCTAATGCTCAGAACTTGGGGAATTTATTATTTAAAGAAAAAAATTGTAAAAGAAAATAAAAGAAAAAAATTTATATGTATGTGCCAATGCACTATGGTGGGCTAGTAGGTGGGTGGAGTTATCCTAGTCAAGTGGTTAGAACCATGAGAAAAATCTAGCATCACCATAGGCTTGGATTGTAATGTGTGTATATGTGTTTTATCTATGTTCCATAGTGGGTTGGTAGGTGGGTGGATCCATCTTGAATACCACAAGATGCACCCAAATTCATTATGCGG
This sequence comes from Ceratopteris richardii, assembly GCA_020310875.1. NCBI lineage: Eukaryota > Viridiplantae > Streptophyta > Polypodiopsida > Polypodiales > Pteridaceae > Ceratopteris > Ceratopteris richardii. The sequence goes on along the minus strand of CM035443.1, from coordinate 108,801,275 downwards.
ATGGCATGTGTGTGATTAATGGATCATATGCTTTGGGCACTATGTTGTGTTGGTTGATGGATGGAACAAAATCAGACCATTATTCAAGGCCACGAGTGACATCGAATTGCATTATAAACCAACCTGTGAAGGTAAGATACAAAGTAAAAGACAAGAGAAAAATCCCCCTCCTGAGGGGAAGAAAAAGAGAGGAGAGGGGAGTGATCAACTGGATGGGGGAGTTTCATTCATGTGAGGGTATATGGGGACATCAAGGCTTGTGATAGATTGATCGACGCTAAGCCAATGCTCACAAATAGTATGGCTATTATGTGTGTTTATCAGACTAGACATTGACCAAGTTTTTTGGCAATGACTTTGTTAGGAGCTCATAGGCATTACCTAAAGATAGTTATGGTGTGTGTGCCATTATAGGGTTTCATTTAGGCCCTGATTTGTATTCATGCTCGATGGTTTCTATAAGATGACAAAGGGGAATCCTTGGGAACTCTAAGACATAACAACATGTGTAAATAGCAAAAAGTAGAGAAAATATAGGAATGCATTTTTCTTCTCTTGCATTCCCCGTCTTTTTGTGTGGTTTTCTATTTTCATATTTTACATATGTATTTTTTTATCACGATTATCTAAGTGGATTGGTTGAGTGGCAAGGAAAGAAGCACAGAGAAAATGGATGACTAAGACAAGGCATAAAAGGTATCAACATTATTTATGTATATATTGATATATGATCCTTGTGTTTTCTACATATCGCTCCTCCGAGGCGACTTTGCAAACACATGGAGAGGATTATGTTAGCCAAATAAATTGTTCATTTTTATGCACTAACATATTTCCATTTATAGAGTAAATGTTTTACTACAGGTGTTTTGCAAAAGAGAGATTCTTGTTAGTGGTGATAATCTACAATCAAATGAAATGTGGTGGCTTGGATGAGAGTAATAGTCTCCTTTAGTTGCCTATTGTGCCCATAGAGGGGTAGCAAATAGTTTGGGAAATCATTCCATTCTATCAAACCCAATTGCAATGTTGAGGAGGCTAATATGAAGATATATGAATTAAGGAGCTTGTGGCATGGCAGCTCAATGCAATAGGAAGACCACGTGTTCATAGGATTTTGGAAGTAAGGGTTAGAAGAAAATTTTTGGAGTAGCTAGCAAGCTTTTCTCACTCTAGAAGTATCCTTGAGATCTATTGTGTATACATATGGAGATCATTCATGATGATGGGTATATTTCAAGCCCTTTTTTGGGAAGTCTCAAAGTAGAAGAAGTGTGGGGTGGATGTTTTGATCTTAAGTGTAGCTATCTAAGAACCTGAGAGATTTCATAGAAGGCATTCAATCAGATCAAACACACAAGGGGGTGGAAAGTTTGGAACTCCTATCTAGGATCATGAAGAGGGCTCACTCTGTCATCAATTTTAAGGGAACCAAGTGGAGCTCAACACAGCAATTCCAGGCAATTGAAGGAGGAGATGTGTAATGAAACATAAAAGGGGGAAGAACAAATGGCCTTGTTTGGCTTATGGAGTCAAGGCTCATTGGAGTTTTGAGGAATATACATCAACAAAAGATTAATCGGGCTAAGCAATGCCAAGTAAAGATTATTAATTTTTAGAGTAGTATTGTGGTAGGTGAGTTTGTTGTTCCTCAGAATATTGGAGAAAAGTATGTATCCTTCTCTTTGCATGTTGATTTCAATTAGACAATTGTTGTCCTAAGTAAGTTGTGACCACCTATTTCTACCGAGGAATTCATTTTGCAAATTTACATTTTTACCTTATGGGGGGAGATATCCTTTTTTTCTTTTCTTTTTTTATGTAAAATGTGTAGGTGTTTCGAAGCACATACTAGAGGTCATTTTAGCCCATTATTTTGGTAGATCTAGTGATCTAGCTACCTCATCATAATCAAATTGTTTTGGCTCATTGTGTGGTCATGAGGAGAACATCTCAAAGTCGAAAACTAGAGGGGCATTGAGGAGGAGGGATAAAAAGCTAAATAGATCATTGGGCTACTAGAGAATGGAGGGAAATATTAGCATTCAGGTATTTTTAGCAAAAGGGCTCTTCTTTCTCATGTATTGAGCAATACTAGGAGGTCTGATAGAGGAGTGGAGGAGCGACAACAACTAAAGGTAGCATTGGGAAGTGCTAGGGGAGGATGCTACTCTTGATGAGGGATTTTGGGGGTTGCAAGAACATTTCTTTCTTTGCCTTTTAGTTAAAACGAGAGTATGGAAGAACGAGGTTTTGTAGGACACAAAAAGGAGGCATATGACTCTTGGTGATGAAAGCAAGCATCAAGTGTGCAAAAATTTGGGGTCTCCCTCTCTCATTTCTTTGAGGGCAGTGGAAGGGGGAGTCCAATCCAATCTCATGGAAAATAAGGAGGCGTATAAGCTTGTAGAGGGAAATTGAGGCTTTAGATTTGTAAATTATTCTTACACAAGTAAGCAGTTTGGAAACTTTATTTTCTATTGAAGAATTCCAAAAATGCTCATATACAATGTGGAGAGAACATTGTCCCCTACATGGTTCTTTTGTCTATTTTAGATGGTATGTATAAGCATTTCTCCTTAAGCTATTTAATTTGAGAGGAGTGTATAAATATAGGTGATGTAGACATATCTAGATACATGTAAGAAAGAGAGAGAGAGAAAGAGAGAGAGAGAGAGAGAGAGAGAGAGAGAGAGAGAGAGAATCTACGTGTGTTGGTATCCATAAATACTTATTTGACATTACAAGTTATGTTTGTAGTTACATGCAACAATGATGAATACCACATTCAGTCGAAGGCTAAGTAATAGATCATTTGATGCAAGAAAAATTTTGTCCAAGCACCATCTACAAGACTGGGGTAAACACACAGTCAATGATGCTCACTTATCCTAGAGCTTTTTCTTTGATTTAAATGGCTACTATTGTTGTTGTGGTTCTTTTTCTTTACTCCCATTTGACTCATAGGTAGTTTCTTCATAGTAGCTCCCTTGGCTTTGCATGAACATAGAGATAAACTGTGTTTGGTAGAGACATTCAATAGTTTTATATGCTACCCATTCACTGAATAGCAACTAGTCTCCAAAAAGTACTTTATATGATATAATGTCTCTTATGAGGATGGGGTGTCCACATCAACAGAGAGATCCTCCGAATCATGTTTCACTGAGTCTAATACTCTTTTCTCTCAAAGAGTCAAAAGGATATTTGCATTTCATTAAATGAAGGTTGCAACAAAGATCCCTAGGCCTACAGCACAAGGAAGAAGAAGAAACTTGGAGCACAACACACAATACTGAATGTATTACCACTCCAATGTACAAAGATAAATAGCCCGTTAGGGCAATAGGCATATATACAAGCCGAGGGAAAAAAACCTCCTAAAGAGGAAAAAAGTGCCCTGAAGGTCCTCGAGTGTTCACATACATCACTACCTAAATATATCAACAAATCCCCCCTGGGAGTGATGCAATGAACAAGGAGTTGGCACTCATGTATAAGGAAGTGCCAAGCTATGTGGAATCAATCCACAAAAGGAAGTAAGCCCAAAGCTTTACAGAAAGCTTCAAACTTCTCCCTAGGTAGAGCCTTCATAAAAAGGTATGCAATGTTCTCCTACGTGGGCACATATGCCAAGCGGATCTCCCCAGTAGAGAGCCTCTCCTTGACATAATTATAATGAACCTCAATGTTCTTAGTGCGAGCATGGAACACAGGGTTCCTCGCAACTGCCAATGCACTCTGATTGTCAGTGAAGATGGTGTTGGCAAAAGACTAACCAACACCCAAATCAGCCATAAGTCATTTGAGCCACACACACTCAACAGTCACTATGAAAGCTGCCCTATACTCAGCCTCGCAACTAGAACTGGCCACAGTAGGCTGCTTCTTGCTCAAACAAGATATACATGAGCTACCAAGCATGAAGCAAAAACCACTGGTGGACACACGAGTGTCATAGCAACCAGCCCAATCACTATCAGTAAAAGCATGCAAATTTGGCGGTAGTGATCCCCCTTGGGATAAAACAATCCAAGTAGCCAGGTACCACTTAAGTCGTGAAAGATATGCTTAACCACCTGCCAATGCTTGATACCTCGGAAATGCATAAACCTCCTCATCTATGAGAGAGAAAACTGAATATCTGGCCAAGTAATGCATAAGTAAATCAAGCATCCAATAACCTGCTGATAGAGAATAGTATCAAATGCATCTCCAGCATCATGAAGACTCAATCATAAACCTATCTCCATAGGAGTTTCAATAGGCTTACAGTCTTCAGCACCAAAACGCTGCAATAATGTGTCAATATATTTCGTTTGACACAAATTCATTCCACCATCAACTTGCATAAACTGAATGCCCAAATAGTGATGCAAATGCCCTAAATTAGACATCTCAAAGCAGGCATGCAAATTAGCCTTAAAATCAGCAATATGCGTGTCAAGAGGACCAGTGAGCCGCATTTCATCAATATACACCACAATGATCAGAAGCACATCATTTGCACACTTAACGTATAAGGTGCTTTTAGTTGGACTGTTCTCAAAACCATGTGCAATCAGATAGGCATGTATCTTTTCATACCAAGCACGTGCTGCTTGCTTTAAACCATATAATGCCTTCTTTAACCTGCACACCTCGTTTTCATGCCCTTTCTGCACAAAGCCATGGGGCTGAAAAACATACACCTCTTCATGCAAGTCACCATTCAAAAATGTTGTTTTAATGTCCAACCAATGTACATTCCAACCATGATGAGCTGCAAGTGCACAGATGCTACGAATAGTAGTCCTTCGGCAAGTAGGAGCAAAGGTTTCACCAAAATCAATGCCTCTTTCCTGCGCATAACCCTTTGCAACAAGTGTGGCCTTATACCTGTCAACTATTCCATCAGGTTTACGCTTGAGCTTGTATACCCACTGAGTGCCAATGGCCTTCTTGCCAGGAGGCAAGTCGCATAAAGACCAGGTACCATTTTTCATGATAGCATCATATTCAGATTACATTGCAGCCATCCAATGTTCAGAATTTTGTGCTTCATCAAATGAAATAGATTCACTTTCATCACAGAGACTAGAGGCAGCCATAGCATAGCAATCTGATGCAAAAGAGGCACTTTGAGAGCCTGAAGGAGTACGATATGATAGAGGTGAATCTAATTTGTTATTATGCAAAGTCTGCACCAGCCATTTTGGCATAGTTTTTTCCTGCTCTCTCATCAACAAGTGCATCATGTAAATCTGCATCAGAAATGGGATGATCTACATCATCACATGAAACTCACAAAGGCTGAGAAGTCTCCTCATTAGGACCAACATTAGACTGTGCACGCGTAAAAAGAGGTAGCAAAGTATCATACATGTCTTTAGAGCTAACAGATGTCTCTTTAGTACATGAAAGTAAGGGTTGAATAGCATCTTCCATAAAAACAACATCATGGCTAACCAGAATGCATTTAGATTGTGGATGATATAGACAATAGCCTTTCCTTTCAAAAATGTACCCAACAAAAATACATTTTACTACTTTATCATCCAATTTTCTACAATGTTGTTCAAGCAATAATGCATATGCCAAACAAACAAAATCATGCACATGAGCAATAGATGGCTTACATCCATGCCAAGCCTCATATGGAGTGATAGGGTGCAACACTTTAGTGGGAAACCTGTTAAGTACATATGCTACGCACATGATAGCCTCAAGCCAGAAACTATGTGGTAAAGCTTGACTCTTGACCGTACACCTCGTCATCTACATGAGTGACATGTTCTTCCGTTCAACAACTCCATTCTGTTGAGGTGTATATGGCACTGTACACTGATGTTTTATCCCACCTTCAGCCAAAATTCATTAAAGTAAAAAGACATATATTCCCCCCCTCGATCAAAATGGAGGGTGCGCATTTTAGATGCTGACATATTTTCAGCCAAAACCAGAAATTATCTAAAGCGAGCTCCATTTTCCTTTGCCCTTCTTACTAGCCAGGAAAGATTGATCTCCAACATGCATAATAGACCTATTCTGCCTAGACTAGTCTTCCTTCAATAAAACAGAAACTAACTCTTCAAATATTAAGGCATTTGGATTGCCTTTCATCATCAAATGAAGATTATATGCAAAACTTTGATATGAGTCGAGAAGACCATTCAAAATAGTCTGCACAAGTGAACTGTCAGGAAGGACTTCATTTGCAGAAATCAATTGCTCTTTCAAATCCTTGATCTTTATCAAAAAAATTTCCATAGAATCACCTTCATTCATGTGCTCACTCTCCAACTGTTTTCGAAGGTAAGCAACACGAGGCTCATTCCTAGCATGGTACAATGTGGTAAGTGTATCCCAAGCATCCTTAGCTATTCTACAAGAGAAAATGTGAGGAATAATGGCACATTTTACAGAAGAAGCTATCAATGCATGTGCCTAAGCATCTCTGCCATCCCAACAAATTTTCTCTATAGTAGGTGCAACAGAAACAGTAGCATGAACAAGAATCTGCATAATATCACCATCTTTGACACCTTCTACATCAGCCTGAGTACCTATAGGTTTAATAATTGCAAGTGTGATAGGATGTTTTTCAACACCTTGCACAATGTTCCACACTCCTTTTGCAACCAATACATGTCGCATCATATAAGCCCATAACCGGTAGTTGGGACCATCCAACTTATCCTCAACAGCCAACATACGAAATACATCACTCTTTTTAGCCATGGTCGCTGACTAAAATACCTTGATGCAGAAAATTGGCTGTATCTCAAAAAGTTGAACAGAATTGCTTAGATGAATTCTACTAAACCTATAGCAGACTTCGAGATACTTATACTTGAAAACCAAAACTGCTATATATCTTTGGCACAAAAAGAGGAAATAGCCTGCACAAGCGCTATGATAGTGCGTTTGGAGACTAAAAAGAGCTCAGATCATGATTTTGGTGACCTCCTCTGATACCAATTGTTGGACTTAGACGTCTTCAAAAGCACACGAATAGCACAAGGAAGAAGAAGAAGCTTGGAGCACAACACACAATACTGAATGTATTACCACTAGAATGTACAAAGATAAGTAGCCAATTAGGGCAATAGGCGTATATACAAGCCAGTGGAAAAAAAACCTCCTAAAGAGGGGAAAAAGTGCCCCGACGGTCCTAGAGTGTTCACACACATCACACCATGTGTGTTAATCCATTGAAACTAAATGGCTCATCATAGAGTGATTTGGATGTAATAGACTTAAAAGAGGGGATGATCTATGTCTGGATACTGCAACAATTGGATGTGTAGCAACAAGAGTATGTGATTTTATAGACAATTGAGTGTGGAATAAAGGTTAAGGGCATTGCAAGTCCAATTGCAAGAAGTGACATGTCTATGTGACCTCATCAATATGAATATATTCAATTTCTTGAAATCATGGATTACAAATACTAGTAGTTAAAGAAGTCCCTCCCAAGGTCTTCCCAATAGAATCTTTAAGAATCCCTAAGGTTACATGCTACACTGGGGGACTTTGTGGCAGCTACTTCTCACATTGAAGAGGCAAGAGTGCACTTTGAAGGCAATATTCAACCAAATTATGCCACTTTCCTAGACCCAATCAAGTATCTTAGGAGGGAATCGGAAGCACTTAAGATGCAATGGAGCCAATAGGAGGAGAAGGTCACCTTGCCACCTACACGTTACAATGATGACTTAGTAGTGCAACTTTGATGTGAAGTGGAGGAGTTGCGGACTACTCAAGAAATCCACAAGCAAGTATACTGCACTGCAGGCAACAACAATGGCCACTCCAACATGAACTATCCTTATCGAGTAACTTGCCAATTTTGTGGCAAAAATGTGTATATGTTTAGGTAGTGATATGTGTGAACACACTAGGACTGCCAGGGCACTTTTCTCCCTATTTAGGAGGTTTTTTCCCCTGGCTTGTGTATATGCCTATAGCCCTAATAAGTTACTTATCTTAAATTTCATGAAATTTGGTGAGCATACTCTGAGCTCATTTGGGCCTCTGAATGCACTATCACAATGCTTGTGCACGCTATTTCATCTTTTTGTGCCAAAGTTATATACAAGTTTCAATTTTCCAGTATAACCGGCTTGAAGTCTGCTAGAGGTTTAGCAAAAATCCATAGGGTAGTTCCATTCAACATTTTCAGATACATTCATTTTTTTGCATCAGGGTATTTTAGTCAATGGCCATGGTTGAAAGCAGTGATGTATTTTGTATGTTGGCTGACCTTGCAGCGCAGTTTGTTCACTTCACTCAAGCGTGTCCCTAGAGGGAATACTGTCACATGTGCCAACAACTCCTCTTATCCTATTATCAAAGCTGGTAAGATCATTTTGACTACTACTGATGGTAGTTCTTTCACATTTGTCGGATGCTCTATTTGTGCCAAGGATCAAGAAGAATCTGTTATCAGTTTCAGCTTTAGCCAAGATTTGCTTGATTGTGAAATTTTTTGATGACAGATATACAGTTCATGATCTATCAAATGGCGACGTGATTATTGCTTCTAGCATTTTATGTCATGGGTTGTATAAGCTCATAGACTATGAAAAATCTATGAATGATTTAGCATGTGTAGTACATGATTCTCAAGCTATGTCAGATGCAAAGCTTTGGCATTCAGACTTTGGTCATCTAAATTTTCCTAGTTTGCTATGCCTACAAAAATCTGAAACGGTGTCCTCTTTGCCCAAACTTGAGGCACCCAGTCAACATGTCTGTAAAGGTTGTACTTTGGGCAAAATGCAGTGTTCCTCCTTTCCAAAATATGGTTCAGTTCAAGCTACTCAGAAATTGCAGCTTGTTCATAGTGATGTATGTGCTCTTATGCAGACACCCTCTTTTGGAAACTATCTTTACTTCATGAATTTCATCGATGTTTTTCTAGGCATGCATGGGTATATCCATTGAAGGCAAAGTCCAAAGTGTTTATGTGCTTCAAATAGTTTTTGGTTTTGGCTGAAAATCTATCAGCATGTAAAATGGGCATCTTCCATTGTGATCGAGGGGGGGAATATATGTCTTCTGACTTTAATGCATTTTTGGTTGAACATGGGATTAAACATTCGTGTATAGTGTCGTATACATCTCAACAAAATGGAGTTGTTCAATGGAAGAAAAAGTCACTCATGGAGATGATGAGGTTGTTATGTGTGTAGGACATGTACTCAATAGGTGTCCCACTAAAGGGCTACAATCTATCACTCCATATGAGGCTTGGCATGGTCACAAGCCATCTGTTGCTCATCTGCGTGTTTTTGGTTGTTTGGCATATGCATTAGTGCCTGAACAACATCACATAAAATTCGATGGTAAAGCACTAAAATGTATTTTTGTTGGGTACAATTCAAAAAGTAAAGGCTATCTTATCTATCATCCATAGAGTAAACACATTTTGGTTATTCATGATGTTGTTTTTGTGGAATATGTTATTCAGTTGTTACTTTCATGTACTAAGGAGACATGTGTTAACTCCAAAGACATGTATGATACTTTGTTGCCTCTTTTGATAGGTGGATAGTTTAGTGGTTGTCCTAATGAGGCAACCTTTTAGCCTTTGCAAGTTTCATGTGATTATGCAAATCATTCCATTTTGTGTTGCAAATTTACATGATGCACTTGTTGATTAGAGAGCTGATATTGAAGAGGCAAAAACTATGCCAAAATGGCTAGTGCAGACTTTTCATAACAGCAAATTAGATGCACCTCTATCATATCATATTCAGTCAGGCTCTCATAGTGCCTCTTTTGCATCAGATTTCTATGCTATGGCTACCTCTAGTCTCTGTAATGAGAATGACCATGTTTCGTTTGATGAAGCACAAAATTCTGGATGGCTACTATGCAATTTGAATATGATGCTATAATGAAGAATGGCACCTTGTCTTTATGTGACTTGCCTCCTCAGATTGGCACTAAGTGGGTATACAAGCTTAAGCATAAGCCTGATGGAACAATTGATAGGTATAAGGCTAGGCTTGTTGCAAAGGGTTATGTGCAGGAAAGAGGCATTGATTTTGATGAGATCTTTGTACCTACATGTTGAATGACTATTGTTCATAGCATCTGTGCACTTGTAGCTCATCATGGTTGGAATGTACATCAGTTGGAAATTAAAACAGCATTTATGAATGGTGACTTGCATGAAGAAGTGTATGTTTTTCAGCCCCATGGCTTTGTGCAAAAAGGGCATGAAAACTAGGTGTGTAGGTTAAAGAAGTCATTACATGGTTTAAAGCAAGCACCACGTGCTTGTTATGAAAAGATACATGACTATCTGATTGCACATGGTTTTGAGAACAATCCAACTGAAAGCACCTTATATGTTAAGCATGCTAATGATGGGCTTCCAATTATTGTTGTGTATGTTGATGACATGCTGCTCATTGGTCCTCATGACAAGCATATTGCTGATTTGTAGGCTGATTTTCATGCCTCATTTGAGATGTCTGATTGGGGGCATTTGCATCATTATTTGGGCATTCAGTTTATGCAAGTTGATGGTGGAATGGCTTTGTGTCAAACGAAATATATTGACACATTATTGTGGCATTTTGGCCTTGAAGACTATAAGCCTATTGCCACTCCTATGGAGATAGGTTTACGATTGAGTCTTCCTGATGCTGGAGATGCATTTGATGTTGTTCTCTATCAGTAGGTTATTGGATTCTTAATTTACTTATGTATTACTTGGCCAGATATTCAATTGCTATCTTAGAGATGAGCAAGTTTATGCATTACCCTGGTATCAAGCATTGGTAGACGATTAAGTGTATCTTTTGTTAATTAAGTGGTACCCAGCTACTTGGATTTTTTTATCCCAAGGGGGGGTCACTACCACCAGATTAGCATGCTTTTTTTGACTCTAACTGGGTTGGTTGTTATGACACTCGTGTGTCCACTGGTGGCTTTTGCTTCATGCTTGGTAGCTCATGTATATCTTGGTTGAACAAGAAGCAGCCTACTATGGCCACTTTGAGTTTTGAGGCTGAGTATAGGGCAGCTTCCACAGTGACTATTGAGTGTGTGTGGCTCACACACCTTATGGCTTATTTGGGTGTTGGTCAGTCTTTTGCAACCACTATCTTCACTGACAGTTAGAGTGCATTGGAAGTTGCGAGGAACCCTGTGTTCCATGCAGACACTAAGCACATTCAGGTGCATTATCATTATGTAAGGGAGAGGTTTTGTGCTAGGGTGAATAGCTTGGCATATGTGCACATGCAGGAGAACATAGCAGACCTTTTCACAAAGGCTCTACCTAGGGAGAAGTTTGAAGATTTCTTCAAAGCTTTGGGCTTACTTCCTTTTGCAGATTGATTTCACATAGCTTGGCACTTCCTTATACATGAGAGCGATCTCCTTGTTCACCACATCACTCCCAGGAGGATTTGTTGATATATTTAGGTAGTGATGTGTGTGAACACACTAGGACCATTGGGGCACTTTTTTCCCTCTTTAGGAGGTTTTTTTCCCTAGCTTGTATATACGCCTATAGCCCTAATGGGTTACTTATCTTTGTACATTTTAGTGGTAATACATTCAGTATTGTTTTGTTGTGCTTCAAGCTTCTTCTTCTTCCTTGTGTTGTTCGCATGCTTCCATAGATGTCTAACTCCAACAAAAAATGGTCATGAGGCTCACAACTACCACTACCTCAAAGGAGATCAACAGAGAGGTAATTCACAAGTCCCTGACACATTTTATGCTAGCACTTTAGATTCACATAATGGGGAGGAGAACCGCTCAAATCAAGAAGCACCTGTCAAATTTTCAAAAGAAATCCCTACAAAAATAGTGATTTTTATCACTAAAAACCATTGTAAATACCATTTTCTATTTTCGCAACTCCGTTTTGTTCAAGCCGAGGAGTCCTCAAGCTTGAGGAGTATTAGAACTAGCATCCTACCAATTTTCATAATTTTTAGACTCCGTTTGAGCCCTCAAATAAGCCCTGGAACCTATTTTTTAACTAGGCCGGACACTAGGTCTGGACAGGGCCAAAACCACTCAAAAAACTATAAAAGAGGCTCGAGAGCTCATTTTTGAGGTTATCTTGTTGTAGATTTCAGCTTTGTAAGAGAGCTCTTTTGCAATCGAAGATCTTCCATTGTTCCACTCTTTGCTCTTACCTTGTGCGTGTGTGTGTGTATGTGTGTGCATGCTTGTGTGCTTTCACTCACACACTTGTGCCATCACTTGCTCGCGGTCTTCATACCGGCCCTCACGTCTCCACGGATTGACATTTATGAGGTGTATCTCCTCACATTGGTACTCACCATTGTGCTAGAGTGACACCAAATTTGGCGCCGTTGTCGGGGAGAGAGCTTCGAGGATGAGCGTGTGACGGTAAGTCGTAGAGTAGCGACGTTGGAAGGTAAAAAAAATCACGATTCTCAATTCAATTTTTGAGTTTTTCTTCTGCTTCATCTTCATCATCAACACCATCTTCCCCACCTTCATCTTCTCATATTTTCTTCACTTTCGGCTGTGCATTCATCTCGTTTTTCACCTTTGGCTGCGAGGAAGAAGCACAAAACTCATTCAGAACTAAAACGCTGGAGAAATCACCTTGAAATCCACATAAAACATCAAAAAATTGAGTGAATAGCCCCGGACGTGACACGACCTGCGCCAAGTATCATGAGTGCAATATCGCGGTTTTGAAGGGAGGTTTGGCATCTACAGACACACAGGAGTGACAAGGAATACACAAGGTACTCATAGTTGCAGAAATTTTTGAATTTGGACTCCTAAAACCCCAAGTATCGTGTTCTCCCGCGGTTGAGGTATCGCGATACCTGGGTATCGTGAACTCCTGTGGTCGAGTATCGCGACACTTGCAAGTCGTCGAATATCGTGTATCGCTGAGAAACACTCGCGATACCTGACCAATATCGTGTATCGTTGAGGTTCTCATGATACTTGATAAATATCGTATATCGTGAATTTTTCTTTCGCGATACCTGGTAGATATCGAGTATCGTCTGAAAATTTTTCACGATACTGGTCACATATCGAGTATCGTAGAGACCTGAAAATGATACTTGAGGAATATCGAATATCGTGGGAATTCCAAGTATCGTGTATCGTGATTTTTTCACGATACCCGACAAATATCATGTATCGTTGAGGTTGCTCTCGTGATACTTGTGCCATATCGAGTATCGTTGAATTCTTTGCGATACCTACCCAATATCGTGTATCGTGACCTGCAGTGTCAAGTATCGTGAGTCTAACTCTCACCTAATATCGAGCATCGTGTATTGTGGGATTCCTCTTGACAATACCTATGCAATATCGAATATCGTGAGGGTCCTTCCGCGATACTTGTTGGATATCGAGTATCGTGATCTGTCTAGTTGGTTGAGTATCATGTATCGTGTGGCCTAAGTATCGAGTATCGTGGACTTACTTCTGTGTCAAGTTTCATGTATCGTTTAGTGGAGATATCGTGTATCGTCTACTTCCAAGTATCATGATACTTGACAAGTATTGTGTATCCCCTGTTCTGCAGTAATCCCAGAGAGGTCGTGCTTCCCTGTTTTAACCCCCAGAACCCTGAACTGGCATAACTTTCTCATACGAAATCCGTTTGCTGTGATTTTGGTTTTGTTGGAAAGCTCGTGGGGAGTACTACCAAAACTTCCACTGGTTATGTAAAAATAATACACGAATTGTTAGATAGGGTATTTTGAAGTTGAACCTTAGGGAAACTAGAAAACCAAGGAGTTCCAAAGGATTTTGAGCAATATAAGAGAACTTTGGGACTAGAAGCCAAGGCTTATGAACCTGAGATCTGGCAGAAACTTAGGCAACCATAGACAAAGCATTAGATCGTCTGAGGCTAGTGTCAACCATACAGCCAAGTCTTGGGCTCAACAGCTTAGTGGTTATCCTTACACACTAAGTTCAGAAACCAGTGACTCAGAAATGTCTTTTAGCATGGAAAGACCCACACGTAGATCAGGCACTGCGTATTTACAGACACCAGACGGTCCCTATAAGACCCAATTGGAGTATATCAGGACCAACCAATTAGGTGCTCGCATCTATGAGGATGGGCTAAGACGATCAGTGGTTCAACTCAAAAATCTTGACCAACCCTTTGGACTTGAACACCCAGTGGTCAAGTTCAAAGAGGGTGCATACATTGATAAGGAAGGAACCATGTATGTGGTTACCAACTTACCAGACAGGACAGATGAGTTTGGAAACATCATTCCTGAGAACGAGATAGGAGACCTAGAGCAAGGAGACCTAGGATGAGAACCCAAGACCCCTAGAGGTAAGTCAGTTTTGACCAGAGTGATCACCCCAGAATGGGTTTCCCAAGACAACAAAAGCATAGAGCTATTCTTGAATAGATAAATGGAGGAAGCCTTTTGGAGATTTAGGCCAGATCAACCAAGCCCTATAGTCACCATCTATGAGTTCAAGGATCTAGAAACACCGAGGAAAGTTGTCTATCTAGATCACACATCTGAGAAGATGTTCTTGGTAACAGAGCAAGATAGGCATGCATACACTTGGCAGGGTGAATCATTTTTTCCCCCACCAAGATCTAATGTTTCCCAGGGCCTCCAAGGAGTCGGATCATCCAAGGCTCATGAAACCCAAAGGGAAAGAACTCGAGAGAGACCTGAGGTAAGCTTTGCAAACACTATGGGTAGAGACAGATCAAGATATGGAGCAGAAAGACCTGAAAGGGAGAGACATAGAGTTCATAGGCATCAAAGAGATGATCATGATTTCCCATTGCCTAGACCACGAGAGCACTCAAGAACCCTTAGACCCTATCAAGTGGTTAAGACATGAAGAACTATTTTGATGGGTCAGGAGATCCTTATGATCATGTGGCCGAGTTCAAGCAAGTGTTAAGAGCTGAACAGGTCGAGGACTTGTTCACTCAGTTCGAGGCATTTGGTTTGACTCTTAAAGGTACTGCCTTAGCTTGGTTTCAACCCCTAAATAGCTGCAACTATCGAGACATAGGCCAACTGCTAGAAGAATTCATTGTAGAGTTTTCCAAGAGTGGTATCAGGCATAACACATCATCCTTGATCCACAGCTTTAAGCAGACACCCCAAGAAATAGTGTGACTGGCAGGAAGAAGGTTTAGACAATACTTGGAAAGATGCCCTATGCCAGAATTACCCACATCAGCCAAACAAGTGGCCTTGTTTTTAGATGGATTACTGAGCACAAAGTTAAGGTCATATGTGTACTTGAAAGAGCCTAGATCCATAGAAGAGTGTGTGCGAATATGCATTGACATAGAGGACAACTTGGGTGAGGAGTTAGGACAGTCCAAACTCTATAAGGACCCCGACAGTTCTACTAATCATACCTCTAGAACCTCCACTGAGATAGATGAAATAGCTGAGCAGGTGGCCAAAAGTCTAGGATTTCAAAATCGACCAATGCCAAGGGTCATCCCATTGAAGCGATGCTATACATGTGGAGGAGACCACATGGCTAATGTTTGCCCAATGACGACTCAACCCCAAGGGAACCCTAATGCTCTGTATTGCACCATTGAGAGAAAATATACAAATCATATGGCTCAAGATTGTCCATACAATAGGTAGGCTGTCAGACCAAGTTATCAGCAACCTTACCAACAAGGTAGGTATCATAACCAATACCAACTGGCCACAACAACAATATCAGGCACCATACAGGCCACAACCTGTCCTAGGAAACCAACCACCAGCTCCTGCCAATGTGATTCCAGTTAAGTATGCAGTGGCAGAGGAGAACGTTAATAAAGCATTGGTGCCAGTGACCCCTTTAGTCCCAGAAAATGACTCTCATGTTCATGGTTCAGACTACTCCCATGAAGATAGTCCACATGGTTATTACATAGAGTCACCTGAGCATAGTGAGAATTATTCACACCAATATGATGCACCACCTATGGAACAAAATTGGGAGCCAGAATACTCCAATGTCATGTACACAAACCCCAACCCTAGGCCCCAATCAAGACAAGTAAGACCACAAGCCCCTAAAGGACCATGTTTTAGATGTCAAGGTGACCATTTCATTCGTGAATGTCCCCACTCACCGACTCTGGGACAAGGACAAAACATCACAATACAAGGCTTTTGTCTTGAGTGCGGAAAAGAACATCTCCCGAGAGATTGTCCTAGGAACCCCTCTAGTGCATCCAAGGTTACACCCATTAATGTAGTCGGCTTAGTGGTAGATTCAAGTTCAAGCAGCAATAATGTGGCTCCTATACAGGTAGTTACTAGGGCACAAGCTGTACAACAAGAAAAACTAGTTGAGCAATCAGAGTCTAGTGAATCAGGAGAGCCAAGTAAGAGGCAAACAAGAACTTGGAAGGATGGCAGAGAGAAAGCTAATCGCAAGTGGAACAAAAATTTATCTGAACTAGAAGAAAGCCTAAAAGACACAAAAACAAAAATAGAAGACATTGCATCTCAAAGCCCCTCGCATGCCAAAGCTCCATCCACTCCACCTCATCCCACCCCACAACCCATTGTAAATAAAACCCAACCAGGGTCTATTCTTGCAGATCCAACCCCAGAAGGCTTGGACATGATGTTCAAAGCCTACCAAGCTCGACTTCAAGAAGGGCCAACTGCTGCAAACCTAGACAAGAGTTACCCGAGAGCAGATTTAGAGATTGAATGGACAAAAATGTGCATGAAGATGGTAGAGCTAGCTCAGGCTATGCTTGAAACCAGTCAATCATTCAATCAGACAAACTCTGTCAAACCGGATTTGCATTTCGAGGGCTTACTAGAAAGATTAGAACAATTGGTAAACAAGCCATAGGTTTCTTTACCTCGACAGGTTCAACCTGTTGTTGAAAGAGAAAGCTCACAGCCAAGGAAAGCTTATGTTCCTGATTCCATAGATGAGGGAGCACCTCTTTCAATTCAACAGTACCCTCAAGAGTTCTTGCAAGAAATACAAGAAGAGAAATGGGCCAAGGAGAAGGGTAACCCCCCTCCTATTCCTGAAATTGATGATCTTCACGATCAATTTCCCCAAGACATTCCTTCTATCTATGGAGACCAAACAGAGCAACAAGAGGATGAGAGATTATATTTTGAATCTAATTCTTTACAAGAGTTGCCACAATTCACAGGCCCATGGGAATCTGAATCTCTTCAGATCAGAGCTCCCACAATATTGGTAAGAAATGAAGACTCAGTTGTTCCAAGAAACACTGACGTCGTGAAGAACACTAAGGTTCAGTGTCATCTCACTGTGGAAGAGTTGCTCAAAGCAAAACCTAAGCTATGGAATCATATGAAGGATCAGGTTCCAGAACTTGATTCCAATATGCCAAAAGAAAGCTCTAAGCAAAAAATTCCAGAGATACCTCTAGACAAGATAGGAGACATGAGCGAAGGTGAAGAAGGTAATACTTATCTTCCGATCACCTATCAAGGTTACACAACCAAAGCAATCGTAGATTCAGGTGCTGGTGTTGCTATTGCGACCACCTCCTTGTGGAAGCGATGGGGGAAACCCACATTAAGACCAACTAGAATGAAGCTTCAAATGGCAGATGGTCATTTTGAAAGACCTCTAGGATTGCTTGAAGGGATAACTCTAACCACTTGTGGTGTAGAGTTTGAACATACATTTGCTATATGTGACTAAATTGAGAAAAATAATGTCTATGAGATGATCCTAGGAAGACCCTTCCTACGACAATTGCAAATAGTACAGGATTGGGGAACCAACTCCTTGTACTTATAGCACTTAGGGGTCACCACCAAGGTCAATTTGAAGGATTACACCTTTAGAAATTTACCACCCCTACAGTGGAATCCTATCCACAAAGCAAAAGAAGATTCAATCTCTGTGCATTCTGGAAGCTCACCTGATCCATCATGGTTGCATGAAGATACTCACTTATGGATGTGCAAGGTCGCAAGGGAAGAGGAAAAGCACCTAAAAGCAAGAGAAGAAGGAACTCCCCTAGGAGATAGACCAATCAAAGACCCAGCCTATACACCGATGATATTTCCAGATGAGGAATTTGAGCCTCATGGTTGGGCAGAAATCCTAGCTACCATGGACATTGCAGTCAATGAAGAACAATGGACACCTCATTGTGATGAGGAGGGTTATGATATTTCAGTGTTCATGTGTCAGCCCTTGTTGAAAGAATGTGACCCTAGTGACATCATAAAAGAAGAAGAGAATGACGATGATCTAGAGTCCATTGTGATGGATAGCTGCTTCATCTCAGAGGAGTACTATCTAGAAGATGTAGGAGTATTGACTCAAAAAGAAGAAGAACCCCTCACAAGCATTAAAACTGTAAATGCAAAGGATGGAAGTGAAGGAGGTCAAAAGAAAAAGAAGAGAAAAGTCGTGAAACAAGAAGAGGAGGAATCATTGTTTGAGGTACCAAAAAATTTCAAGAAATATGAAGTTGAAGACCGAAAAATTTTGGTACAAATGCCTAAGAGAGAGCCTATTATAGGACAATCATATGATAATAAAGAAAATACAAAAAAATTGTAGTAACCATTGAAGAGAATGAAGAACGATGTACATACATAGGAGATGACCTAAGTGCAAAAGAAGAAGTAGAGCTTGTGGCTCTATTAAGGGAATATAGGGACGTGTTTGTGTGGCACTATAGAGATTTGAAGGGAGTAGATCCAAAAATTTGCTCTCATACAATCCCCATGACCACTGATGCCAAGCCCACCAAAAAAAAGCCCTACACATATAATGGCACTTATGCAGCTAAAATCAAAGAAGAGATTGATAGGTTGATTGAAGCTGGATTTATCTATGAGATTGAGCATAGTGAATGGGTGTCCCCCATTGTAGTGGTGCCCAAGAAGAATGGAAAGTTGCGAGTGTGCATTAACCTTAAAAAAGTTAATGCTGCTACAATTCGAGATAGTTATCCGCTTCCAATCACCAAACATTTATTGGAGCGTGTTGCAGGCAAGGAAGTTTATAGCTTCCTTGATGGATTTTCAGGTTACAACCAAGTAGCCATTGCCCCCAGAAGATCAACACAAAACGGCTTTTGCCACAGAATGGGGAATCTTTGCATTCCGTGTGATGCCATTTGGGCTCACCAATGCGCCTGCAACATTTCAAAGGCTTATGTGTCATGTCTTCAAAGAGCTCTTGCGAAAGAGCTTAGAAGTATATGTAGACGATTTATGTGCTCATTCCCAACAACAAAGATACCACATCCTTGAGCTCAGACAAATCTTCAACAAGTGTAGAGAATATCGAGTGTGTATGAACCCACAGAAGTGTGTGTTCATGGTACGACAAGGTAAAATCTTAGGTCACATTGTTTCTAAAAATGGGATATCAACAGATGAAGACAAGGTAGGAGCTATAGCAGAGTTGCCAAGACCAAGGAATGTTAAAGAGGTACAAGCCTTTATGGGCCATTGTGGATATTATCATAGGTTTATCCACATGTATGCCATCATAGCTAAAGCTTTTTATGGGTTATTGAGTGGAACGATGAATGTGAGAATTCCTTCAATGAGCTGAAAAGACGTTTGTGCAAAGCACCAATACTGACCACTCCAGATTGGAGCAAACCCTTTCGTGTCCACGTAGATGCCTCCAATCATGCCATCGGATGTGTGCTAGCACAACCAACAGGTGAAGGAAATTTAGATTTGCCTATAGCATATGCTAGCAGGCAATTGAATGCTGCTGAACGAAACTATACCACAACTGAGCAAGAAGGATTAGGCATGGTATATGCTGTGAAAAAGATTAGACACTACTTGTTGGCCAACAAGTTCAAGTTTTTCACCGATCATCAAGCTTTATTATATTTGGTCAATAAACCTTGCAATACAGGACGCTTAGTAAGATGGTTTCTCTTACTAATGGAATACGATTTTGAAGTGGTTGTTAGGAAAGGTAGGACCCACCTTAGGGCGGACCATCTTTCTCGCATCACTTCAGGAGAGCCACCGCAAGGAGTGTCTGATGAATTACCAGATGCTTATTTGTTCAATTTAGAAGTTGTTCCTAAATGGGCGAATAAGTTGGTACCTGTCCTAACCTTCTTCGAACCTGCAAATAAGAACGTAAAAACAAACAAGGAAGAAATTGTACGATCACAACAATATCAAATCTTGGCAGGAAGCATGTACAAACAAGATACAGAGGGTGTATTAGCTTGTTGTGTCGAGGACAACGAACATAGTAGTTGGTTGCAACAAGCCCATGAAGGTTTGCTAGGAAATCACTACTCTAAACAACGAACATTGCAGAATCTAAAATGTTTAGGAGTATATTGGCCTAGCATGGAAAAGGAAATTCATGAGTGGATTAAGAATTGTCCAACGTGCAAAGAGAGACCCCCAGTGGAGCATGCCACTCTTTATCACGTGTCGTTAATTCTAGAGTGGAGTGCTCCATTGGTAGAATTCATGAGATCAGGAGCATTACCCAATGAGGCTAGCCTAGCATGACGAAGGAGCATGGAACAAGAGGCTCAGGACTATGCCTTAGTAGGACACAACCTATATCGGAGAGGCAAAGATGGTTACCTAAGACTGTGTGTTCATGAATCAGACTATTTGAAAGTCTTAGAAACTGCACATAGCAATGTTGCAGGTGGGCACTTTGGGCCTGACCGAGTAATTAAGACCATCCTATTCTCAGGACTTTGGTGGCCCACTCTTCATATGGATGCCCATACCTATGTGAAGAAATGTGACACATGTCAATGAGCACAACATCCGATCAAAAAAGATGAGATGCCTTTGAGGCCAATGATGGGAGGACGCGCATTCTCGAAGTGGGGTATAGACTTTGTAGGTCCTATTAACCCCCCAGCCAGAAACTCCCATGCAGAATACATTATTGTAGCCACAGATTACCTTACAAAGTGGGTGGAGGTAAAAGCCACAACCAAGAATGATGCTCAAACGACCGCGAAGTTCTTATTCGAGAATGTCGAGATATGGACTACCAATAGAGTTGGTTAGTGATAGAGGCACACACTTCTTGAACGAAGTCATTGAAAACCTCCTTCAAGAATTCATGGTGATACATAAGAAGTCTGCCCCCTATCACCCACAAGCTAACGGACAAGCCGAGAGCACGAATAAGATCCTATGTAATATATTGACAAAACTCGTCAATAATAAATGCTCTGATTGCGACAAACAACTTCATCATGCTGTTTGGGCATATCGAGTTGCCTACAAAACGGTACTCAATGCCACCCCATTTCAGATGGTCTTCGGACAGAATCTTGTGCTACCATTAGATTTCCTAATCCCAGCTTTACGAGTAGCACAAGAGCATGAGTGGAATGGACATGATTTGTCTTCCAGGATCTTTGACCTAGAACGCTAAGGTGAGACGAGGCTTTGAGCAGCAGCAGGCATTTATGCTGCAAAGAAACGGCAAAAGGCATACTTTAACGCCCATATAAAGGATAAAGGATTGAAAGAAGGAGATCTCGTGCTGGTTTACACGCTAAAGCAACATGCCCATAAGTTGGAAAAACGAGGATATGGACCCATGATCATTAATCGAGTTTCCACTAGCGGTGCGGTTCAATTGGCCACTTTAGAAGGTGTTATCTTGCCGAACTATATAAGTGGTTGTCGAGTCAAGTTATATCAAGAACCTCTTACAGAGGAAATGCTAATGAGACTCAACACTACTAAGAAGCGAAAAGAAGAGGAGTTAAGGGTTAGAGAAGAACACAAGCAGAGGCTAGAGAGTGCATCAGAAGAAATAAGTTACGACGATTAGGCCTAGATGTCAACACAAAAGCTCCAAAATATCACATGGACATGTGCCAAAAATCAGCCATGACTACTTCTCGAATAACTGATCGACGTCCCTTTGTGACTATAGAGGTAGGACAAGGAAAGAGTGTAAGGACTGTGAGAGCATTGGTTGACTCAGGTGCACCAACTAGTGCAGTTAGACTTTCATACTGCGAAGACCTGCAATTGGACATCAAGCCCATAGAAGCCTATCTCATAGGATTGGGAGGTGTGGAAACCCCTTGTTTGGGCGAGGTGGAACTTCCCATTTACCTTCAAGATGTCCCAATGAAAGTCAAAATGCTAGTGTGTCATGATGAGGACCTTACAGAGCCACTTGTCTTGGGTCAATATTCGATTTATGACCATGCAGTCAACTTGAACTTAAGAAGTCAAATTCTTCAAGTTTGGGTACACGAACAATGCATTACATTAGAATTAGAAAATTGCATGCTCACAAATCCTGATGTTACACCTTCTCATAGTTCTTCTAAGACTAATTTAGCAAAAAAGATGTTGTATGTGTCAAGGGCTCTATGTTCCAAAAGCACTCAATCATGGAAGAACAGGCTCAAAGACAAGCGAACTCCTCCTCTTGTGCAAAGACTAATGTTGTCACCACAACTCAACCAACAAGGCAAGCACAATGGTATATGACAACCGCTATATCAAATAGACAAAGAGACTTCAAGAGGAAATTAGTTCCGGACATGAAGAGGATCTGGGTACGAAAAGGAGAGCAACCACAAGCCTTGCCAACACAATTCCCACCTAGGCAAGCTAACCATGTGAAGACAAGAACCAAACCACCAGGACCAGCTCAACGAGAAGGCATATGACAAATTTGGGTGCCTAAGAAATTAGTTGCAGTTCAACAAGGACAATCACATATGTGGGTGCCCAAGGCGCTCTTACACGTTCAAAGGCCTATACTCCCCACCATGCAAAACGTCTCAACAAAGAAGCCAAGGAGAGAAAAGGGTAAGAATAGAGCACAAAGACCAAAAGAGGATAAACTCAACCCTTTTGCAAAAGTAAGCAGGCAATCATCAAGGATATGGTTTTGGAAGCCAAAAGCATCAGCAACATCCATAGAGCCAAAGAGCCAACCACACTGGATACCAAAGTTTGGAAAGCATCCAAAGATGAAGTGACCTGAGGTGATCTCTACAGGGCCAAATCCTATTCTAAAATGGGTTCCAATCAGGAGGATTACATCATTTCGAGATCCAATCGACACCTCCAATCTAAGAATGCATCAAGTATGCAAGTGACATCAAAAGCCTCAACTGGCAACAACCATGTGCCTTTGGCATAACCCTGTCTCTTGCACCATTCAGGTCATGCATTTCCAAAGTATGCATCAATATAGGGCCACATTACACGGCCATGCATAGACACAATTGAGAAATCCCAGGCACATGAGACACACTTGACATATGTAATATATTTGATTGATCCTAACCACCTTCTTCTTGTTTTGTAATTGTTTAAAAAAAAAAAGAAAAAAAATGAACAGGTCCATGCGCTCAACGACACTCATCGGTGAACCATCAAAAAGGACGTTCATCAACCAGAAAGACAAGTCAATCGTCAATCACCGTGATGGGCATACAACACGAAGAGACAAAAATCAACTGACCTTTTACCATGGTAAACACAACCTACTTCGGCAACATGCTCACCATGATAGATTAGGAAGCCTCTTCGTCAGCATACCCTTGAGCACTTAGCTCAAGATCCAATCTCTTGCACCATACTTCTTCCCATGCATTTTCCAAGCACGCATACATAGGGCCACATTACAAGGCCATGCACAAGGCACATATTTTGTTCAACCCATGCACTAATGCACTTACCCACCATCCCTTATGGGTTACAAGTACTTGGCATGACAACTATGAAAGCCATCTTTGGAAGAACCAGACGACATCAAGGTGACAATAACAAGAGCAAGGAAGCAATCCACCACTGAGAGTTGCTCATAATCAACATTGACCGCCTCCTTTGAGCAGCTAGCAGTTTTGGAAAGCTCACAAATGCACCATCAAGCCGGAACACGAGGAAGACCTACATACAAAGGGACTACAACCTGCAAGAGCTAGCAGTGGCAAACTGAAAAACCAGACAATCGACCATGCTACATTGGGAAGATGGACCGCTACTGTTGATACATGGAGGACACTACCTCTCAATGTACTACATGGAAAAACCACTACAACAAGGGTCTGTTAAGGACGACAGACTCAAGAGGGGGGGGAGTGTTGAAGCTCAAAGTCAAGGACAAAGCATGGAAGCACATCAGGCAAGTGGTCACACAAGAAGAAGAAGCAAGTAGGGAGCTCCAAGAAGTACCTGTCAAATTTTCAAAAGAAATCCCTACAAAAATAGTGATTTTTATCACTAAAAACCATTGTAAATACCATTTTCTATTTTTGCAACTCCATTTTGTTCAAGCCGAGGAGTTCTTGAGCTTGAGGAGTATTAGAACTAGCATCCTACCAATGTTCATAGTTTTTAGACTCCGTTTGAGCCCTCAAATAAGCCTTGGAACCTATTTTTTAACTAGGCCGGACACTAGGTATGGACAGGGCCAAAACCACTCAAAAAACTATAAAAGGGGCTAGAGAGCTCATTTTTGAGGTTAGCTTGTTGTAGATTTCAGCTTTGTAAGACAACTCTTTTGCAATCGAAGATCTTCCATTGTTCCACTCTTTGCTCTTACCTTGTGCGTGTGTGTGTGTGTATGTGTGTGCATGCTTGTGTGCTTTCACTCACACACTTGTGCCATCACTTGCTCACGGTCTTCATACCGGTCCTCATGTCTCCACGGATTGACATTTATGAGGTGTATCTCCTCACGTTGGTACTCACCATTGTGCTAGAGTGACACTTGGCAATTGGGTAACAAGCCTTCTTTTGTGCAAATTGGGCCAAGTTTTCTAGTAGAGCTAACTCCTTTTGTAAAACAAGTTGGATGGGTTCATTTTTTGTAGATACCTATTGGGAGGAAAGTGCCTCCTTTTGGGCTACTTAATCAAAGTGGCTAAATTTTTTCAAAAGGCAACATTGCATTGTAATGCTAAGAGAAACTAGATAATCAGTCCAAATACAATAGTCTTATGGATACAGGTCTAAAAGATGTAGAATGTGGCAGACACCTCAGGCCACATCTTATGATCTAATAGTGCCAAAAGAGTTTCTATTTCCAAAAATTTCATCAGGATGGACCAAGGATCTAGTCATAGAGCATAAGATAAGTATAAACCCTGCTCCTATTAATGAACATTTGTGTAAAGAAGAGGTATTTATGCATGTCATGCATCATAAAGAGGATCAAAATCATTAGTTGATGAATCCATGAAGCAAAATGACTATGGTACTATATCGATACACCCCACAGGTAAGCTTGATTTTTTCCTACAAGATGGCTAGGACATGGAAGAAATCCAAGAAGAATCCTGATTCTACAGAATTTCATTGGTGATAAAGCCCAACCTTCACCATATATATTTTAATTTTGCAAGGATTCCAAAGTCAAAAAGGTAGAAGAGGCTATGCTTAGGGATATCTCATCATATCGATCCAAAAATAAGGGCACCATAGCCCTATAGGAATGCAAGAAGGGTGCAATGAGAACATTTTTGCAACACCAAGAAGCGAAGAAAAGAGCCTATGTCAAACACTCAACAACCAAGGAAGAGATGCTTCAATGTTCCATGCAACAATTGGAAGACTTGGAAGAGGATAAGATGCTTCAATGTTCCATGCAACAATTGGAAGACTTGGAAGAGGATAAGATGATGCTAGTTAGCATTTCTAGGGTGAAGGCTTACTTCAATTGAAGTAATAAAGATGGAATTCATTCATTGTACATAACGCCATTTTATTTCATTTTTGCATTGTAGTTCATTTTGAATAGAATAAAGAATTTTCAATTGCAAAAAATAAGAGGGAAGCTTGCATCGGGACAGTGCAAAGGCTTGATGCAAGGGTCTATAGTTCTATGGACATAACTTTATGGATGCTTTGAACCAATCAATTTTTCACTCCTTCCTTGCAATGGGAGTGAAGCCTGAATTTCATGAGTAGCATGGGATAGCTCTTGCCATTCTTCTGCTTGAAGGTCACAAGGGGCCACCACCCGCTCAAATGATGTTTGTGGCCACACCCCTTGCCCTCGGGCATGCTGGATCAAGATGTTGGCCACCACTCACCCTGACTTGTAAGGATCCTCACTTGCCCTATGTGCATCTTCAATGATTTGAAGGTGACTATGCACCTTTGTGGCAAAGGGAAAGGTGAATTCTATGCCCATCCTATTTTGAGCTTGCATTGGGTGGCATGGTGCCTTCATAAGGCATGGGTAAGGGAAAATTTCTTCAATAGTGGGAAGAAGTGGGGAAACCCCATGCCCTTGAAGTGATTTCATCTTTCCAATAAATTGACAAGGCATGTCAAGGTTGGAAATAGGGAGAGATGGTTGAACAAGCTTAGTGAGCACATACAATGGAATATTGTGGTCATAAGTATGAAATTTGGCATCTAATTCTCATTTGATCTTACTATGAACATGCGTATAATATGCTTGATGTCTCAACAGATCATAAAAAGTTGTGCCACATCTAGAGGCACCCTTCTCTCTTATGGCCCACTCGCCTAGATTAAATACACTCACCCAGCTAGGAAGTGAAGTGGAACCCTTGCCCAATTTTGGCAATAGGACTCAAAGAGGGCACACCATCGCCCTTGTGCAAGCTAATGATTATGTTCTTGCGGTAAAATCTCTTATTGAAGCATTAGCCTCTATTGATTCATCTCATAGTGAGGATATAAAGTTTAATAGCATGTTAAATGGCTTTAGGGAAGATGAAAGATGGAAGTCTTTCATTACATCTATCATGACTCGAGAGAATCTACCATCCTTTGAAGATTTACAAATGCTCATGATGACTGAAGAAATCAACATAGAAGATGGCAACTCTTATCATTCACAAAGAGGTAGTCAAGGACAAGATCTTTATACTTCATCAAAGAGAGCAAGAGGTAGAGGAAATTGGAGAGGAGGAGGAAGATTCAACAACAATGCAAGAGGAAGAGGAAGCTTTAATGCGACTAGAGGAGGGAGAACAACACAACAAAGTCAATAGACTCAACCAAATCAACAAGGTAACTTTACTTGCCATTAATGTGGTACAGTTGGTCATTATGCTAGGGATTGTTTCTCCAATCCGAATAGTGCAAGAGGAGGCTCAAACACAAAAGGAAAATATTCTTATGGCTATGCATACAGAGACACATAAGAGGAAGGTAAACAACAAAACTTGGTATGTAGATAGTGGTTACTCAAACCACATGAGTCACAACACGAATATGTTTGTGAACTTACACAAACCAGATTCAAGACTCACAGTTGCTACAGGAGATAGTACTGAGCATGAAGTAGTTTACATTGGTGATTGTCCACTTAATGAACATGTAACTCTTAGAGATGTTTTGTTTGTTCCTACTATTACAAGAAATTTGATTTCAGTTGGACAGATGGAGGACAATGGAGTGAAGGTCGATTTTGACAATAATCAATGGCACGCTTATCAGAAGAAGGATGGAAATTTTATTATAAAAGGACAAAAGGTAAACAGATTATATACTTATGAAGTTGAAGTTCGAGATTATGCAGGTTATACAATGGTTAATGGGACTCAAGTAAGTCAATTGGACTTATGGCATAAAAGATTAGGACACATCAGTGTTGGCAGGTTCAAGGATATTGCAAAGAAATCATTGGTTGAAGGTTTACCACAACTACCTAAGCAAGATTTGGATTTTGTTTGTGAGGCATCTCAGTTTGGAAAACGGGTACGAAGTCCTTTTTCAAAGAAGGATTGCAAAGCAGAGGTATTTTGGACTTGATTCATATTGATGTATGGGGTTCATCTCAAGAAGAGTCCATGGCAGGTAGCAAGTACTTTGTAACATTTATTGATGACTTCTCAAAGTTTACATTCATTTATTTATTCCGAAGTGTTTGATATGTTCAAAAAGTTTAAATCATTGGTTGAAAAGAAAACAGGTCAAAGCACAACAAGGTTGAGATCAGATGGAGGAGGTGAATATTTTTCTAATCAGCTTCTTGCATTTTTGGAGGAAGAGGAGACTACAAATAGATACACACCTCAACAAAATGGTGTGGCCGAAAGAAGAAATAGGAGATGGGTAGGTGCATGTTAAATGAAAAGGACTTACCACTTACTTTTTGGGCTGAAGCATGCAATATGGCAGTTTATGTGATGAACAGGTTACCACCTACTCAAAGTTATGTACAAAAAGCACCTTATGAAATTTTTTATGGATCAAAACCAGATATTTCTAGTTGGAGATCTTTTGGAAGCATATGTTTTGTTCATGTTCCACAACAGTTAAGGTCAAAGTTGGATCCAAGGTCACAAAAAATGTTTTTTATTGGTATGGCAAAAGGGCAACCACGATATAGATGTGTGAACCCAGATATAGGAGAGGTAATTGTTTCGAGAGATGTTATTTTTCATGAAGATATATCTTGGTATAAACATGAAGTGAAGGTAGATGAAGAAGAAACTATAAGAAGTCACGAAGAAGAGCCAAGTTCTCCAAGCTCACCTGAGAGTCAAATTACACATGAAGAGGTAACTCCCCCCAATCAGAAGTTGAAGAAAATTCTAGATTTAATTTCAAAGGAAATTGAGTCACAGGAAGAAGAGAATGAAGGTTCTACATCAAGAAGAACTCAATCTCGAAGGCAAGAAAAGCATGGTAGGACAAGAAGTCAATCAAGGTATCCAGTGAGAGAAAGAAGGCAACTGCAAAGATTTTCTCATGAAGCTTATATGGCAAAACTTCTTGAGGAGCAAGAACCAACAACTTTTAAAGAAGCGTCAAAGGTAAAGAACTAGGTTAAAGCAATGGATGAAGAAATGACAGCTTTGTATGAGAACAATACATGGAGTTTAGTTCCAAGGCAACCTAACATGAAGGTAATCGATAACAAATGGGTGTATAGGATAAAGAGAAACAGTGATGGTTCAATAAGTAGATATAAAGAAAGGCTTGTTTGTAAAGGTTATGCACAGAGTTATGGCATCGATTATGAGGAGACATTTTCTCCTGTTGCCAAGATATCAACAATAAGGACATTAATAAGTATTGCTGCAAGCAAGGTATGGAACCTTTATCAATTAGATATAAAAAATGCATTTCTCAATGGTGATTTAAAAGAAGATGTGTACATGGAGCAACCAGCAGGTTATGAAGATCCCAAGAAGCCTACGCATGTATGTAAACTCTTGAAAGCATTGTATGGTCTTACACAGGCTCCAAAGGCTTGGAATTTTAGATTGGTAAAGTTTCTTGAAAAGCAGGAATTGAGGTGTTCAAATGCAGATACTTCTTTGTATGTTAAGGTTGAAGGATCATTGATTGTTTATATCGCAATTTATGTGGATGACTTTAATAACAGGAAACAATGAAGGTGAGATAGCCAGGATCAAAGTAGAGCTTGGATCTGAATTTAAAGTTTCAGATTTAGGAGAACTGACGTACATTCTTGGAATCGAAGTTATGAAGAAGGACGATAGTATATATCTTCTACAAAGGAAGTATGTTTTAGATTTGTTAAAGAAATATGGCATGGAACATTGCAAGAGTATCAGTAATCCGCTAGAACCCAATGTGAAGTAGAGTGCTGAAGATGGTGAACCTTTAGAAGATCCACTTATCTACAGGTCTTTGATTGGTTCTCTTATATATACAACTTTAACAAGGCCGGCTATTACATTTAGTGTAAGTACATTGTCTCAATTCATGAACAAACCCACAAATGTTCATATGCAAGCATCTAAAAGGGTCTTGAGATATTTGAAGGGTACATTAAATGAAGGTCTGGGCTATAAATATCATGAAGGTTTGGATTTGAAAGCATACAATGATGCAAATTGGGCTCGAAATAAGGATGATAGAAGGAGTACAAGTGGATATTTGATATTTGCAGGTAATAATTTGGTTTCATGGAGTTCTAAAAAATAGCCTACAGTAGCACTTTCAAGCACAGAAGCTGAATATAGAAGCCTTACAAATGCAACATGTGAGATTATGTGGTATTTGAAGCTTTATGAAGATATGAATCTATCTACAACACGTGCATTAGGCTTTGGAGATAACATAAGTTCATTATAGCTCGCGTCTAATCTAGTGTACCATGCAAGAACCAAACACATTGAAGTACACTATCACTATATCCGAGAGAAGGTGGTGAATGAAGATATTGATATTCAACATGTTGGAACTAAACATCAATTAGCAGACATACTCACAAAATCAGTGGATGCTCAGAAGCTCAAGCGAATCAAAGTTCTACTTGGAGTCAAAGCTTTGGATTTAGAGCTTGAGGGGGGCAATGTTACATAAGAACAAGCTCTAAAGTATTATTTTTTAGGCTTATGGAGTTTATTATTTGTGATAAATAACATCTGGAGGCACTCACATCTCCAAATCTAGAGTAAAAGTAAATAAAAGTAAGAAGGAAAGGAGAGGTGTCTACTTTTAGACAAGAAAGGTGCTTCTGTTGATAGCCTCTCAATAAAAAGAGTGGTTCTCTTAGTGTAGGTGTCCCAATTGAGTGATTCTTGCTGCGTTGCGAAGCTTATAACTTTTACTATATAAGAAGATCAGCTTTTTGTACAAATTTCAATGAGAAAACTCCGTGCAATTAGGTGGTTTTGCAGATCTTCTTTCTTGTGTCTATCCGGTGTCTCATCAGAGACATACCTCTCTTCAAACTTTCATATCTCAGTCGTTATGAAGTATTCTTGAGTGATTTCACTTGGAGGCATTTCTTAGCTCTCATGCTTTCTATCTATATCAAAATATTCCATAGATCTTTGAGTTTCCTTGCTGTTATACATCAGTTTTCAATTTAGATAGTTATTCATACCTTGCTATTGTAGGCCTCCGGATACCTTGACTTCAAACTATTCGTTTGGGAGCTATCATCCACCTTTTTTTATGTTTTTTTTTTCTAAACCATGCTACTCAAAGTTTACTTTCAGAATATGTCATTATTTTTTACTAATTTTTTTCATAGAGTTTCTGATAGTTATTTTTCTACAATGACCCATTTCTGTGTTTGAAGAAAAGTTTGATTTTTGAAGTTTGGAAATATTTGTTTGATCTTTTGAAGATCTTGGGAGGTCTAATCATGTTTCCTTGTGTACGTTGATGTTTACAAGTTTGTATACATAAAACATTATCATTATGTCAAGGAGAGGTTCTCTACTAGGGAGATTAGCTTGGCATATGTGCCCACACAAGAGAACATTGCAGACCTTTTTACAAAGGTTCTATCTAGGGAGAAGTTTGAAGCTTTTCGCAAAGCTTTGGGCTTACTTCCTTTTGTGGATTGATTCCACATAGCTTGGCACTACATTATACATGAGTGCCAGCTCCTTGTTCACCGCATCACTCCCAGGCGGGATTTGTTGATATATTTAGGTAGTGATGTGTGTGAACACTCTAGGACCGTTGGGGCACTTTTTTCCCTCTTTAGGAGGTTTTTTCCCCCAGCTTGTATATATGCCTATAGCCCTAATGGGTTACTTATCTTTGTACATTCTACTAGTAATACATTTAGTATTGTGTGTTGTGCTCCAAGCTTCTTCTTCTTCTTTGTGTTATTCACGTGCTTCCACAAACGTCTAACTCCAACAATTAAGGTTTTGTGGTTTTTTCATCATTGTATTCTTCATTTGAAAATTGTCTTTCTGCACACATACATGTTACAGGGTATATTTCCCTAAGCAAGAACCCCCCTTGAGTAGAAGCATTCCTTGAAACTTTTGTTTGTACCTCTTCTGAAAAGAGGTCTCGGATCTCACTTCTACAAATATTATCACTAGGCACATTGTTGCAGAGAAAAGAGGCAAAAAAGAAGAGCCCCAAAATTTTCAAATTAATGAGCATAAATTTCCTCTTCAAAATTCTAGGAAATTCGCGTGAAGCTATGTAAACGCACTAGAGGAGTCCTCTTGATGCATAAGCCCAACTCATTGTAATATATTTCTTATAAAATAGTGGGAGATTAGAGATTAGCCAATAAAGTGCCAGTCACTTGTGTGAAAGGACCATTATTACGACACATGCATATAAGTCACTTTGTGACTCTTTGTAAAGACTTTTTGCCATTGTGAAGAAGGAGAACTGAAATTTCGAATTTTCTTCTTTCCTGCTGATTTTCATCTTCTCTACGATTTGTTGTGTGTGTGTGTGAAGCTTGGAATGAGTGTGTAGGACTGTTATCTATCTCTTCCCATCACTTTTGAACTATTGTATTGTGTGTGTGAGCAAATACGAGTTGTAGAGTGAGTGAAGGTGTGTAGCTCGATGATGAGTAGCACCTCCTTTAATGTCAATCAGGGAAGACGTGAGGATGGTATGAAGACCTCGAGCAAGTGGCGGCACAAGTGCGTGAGTGAGAAGCACACTAGCATGCACACACATACACACACACGCGCACACACGGCAAGACAAAGAGTGAGAATCAATGGAGCTTTTAGATTACTTTCAAAATGCTCTTACAAGTTCGTTTCAATTACAATCTAACCTCTAAAATGAGCTCTCTAGCTCTTTTTATAGTTTTTGACTAGCTTTTGGCCCTGTCCAGACCTAGTGTCCGGCCTAGTTAAAAATTAGGTTCCAGGGCCAATTTGAGGGCTCAAACGGAGTCTAAAAAATACGAAAATTGATATGTAGGTACTTCTAAGGCTCCTCGAGCTCAAGGACTCCTTGGCTTGCACAAAATGGAGCTACAAAAATATGAAATGGTATTTACAATGATTGTTAGTGATAAGAATCACTGTTAAAAGATGTAGATTGGAAAAATTGAAGGGCCTATCTGCCAGATTTGCGTCGACTGCTTTGTCTACTTACTCCTTCACCTTGTTCTGACTCTCTCCGTTGGCTTCCTTGTCTCGTCAATCCTTGTATGTCTTTTGATTTCTGCATTATAATCAT
This sequence comes from Ceratopteris richardii, assembly GCA_020310875.1. Lineage (NCBI taxonomy): Eukaryota > Viridiplantae > Streptophyta > Polypodiopsida > Polypodiales > Pteridaceae > Ceratopteris > Ceratopteris richardii. Next base: position 108,768,441 of record CM035443.1, on the reverse strand, counting down.
GTAGTAAGACAAAATAAGGCATGTATTGCGATTCTGATGTTGTGATTAACCGTTGATGGGATAATTGTTGAAAGTAGGAAGACCGAAGGACCGTTTCTTCCAGATTCGTGAGAGATTGCATTTGCACGGCCACACGATCATCATGTGTCTTACCCACTTTCTCGACCCTTCTGACCCAATCTGGAACTTGAATTTCTAACGTGTCTTGTCCTTCTTCTGTAGTTCGACCACCAGGCGTCGGCATAGGCTCGTATGGCTCTTCGTAGCTGTCCTCGACGGGGATTTCCACTACTGTTTCAGGTTCTGGTTCTTCAATGGGCGAGGGGGGTCGTTCATATGGTAGGAGGCGTGCTTGGAGTTCTGCCACCTGTTTCCGAAGGGTCTCCATTTCTTCTGTAGATTGTTGCAGGATTACCGGCTCCTGTTGAGCAGTGGGTACACTGGCTAACTGTTTCTTTAGATCGGCACATTCAGTCTCTAGTTTTTCATATGACTCCAGGAAATTTGCATGCTCCTCAAGTAAAATGCGGATGTCTTCTGATGGAACTGCTCTATATCTGGTAGGGCTAATGGGTGCTCCTACGGTTCCTTCCATAGCCGCTTCAAAGTTGTCTTGATTTTGTTGTTGAAGTCGTTTGTTCTCTTCTAGTGCTGCGGCCATATGTTTCCTTAATAGCCCAATGTTGCGTCTGAGTGTAGCGTTAGATATCATTTGCGCTTGAAGCACTGTTTCCAGTTCCTTGACTGCTTGGTCATCTACAGTTGATGCCTTTGCTTCCAATTCGGAGTGAGCCTGCTGTAGTGTGGTATGCTCGTCTAGGAGCGTCAGGTAGTCAGCTTCAAGAGTGGTGACTCTAGCTTGGAAACGTTGAGATTCTGCCTGGAGGGCAGCATTGCGTTCTTCCAATTGATGGTAGTCTTGTTGTAGCTGATTTGCACACTGAAGTAATGTGTCGAACGTGCTATTTACATTATGAGATGCAAGGGGAAAAGTTTGAAATGCAGAGGGGGTGGGATTGGGTAGGGGGGTAGTGAATGCTGTGTGTGCCAATGATGTGAGTGGTGAGGTGGGGGGTAGTGGAGGGGGAGAGGGTGGAATCGTGGGGAGAGGTGCTGTGGTGGGTGAAATGTCCATTGGGTCAGACAAGATGGTGTGTGCAGGGGCTACCATATAGGTGGGTATGGTAGGTGAAGTGAGTGTGGTGTCCGTGTAAATTAATGTCGTTGCGAACATCGGAGGAAGGTGCCTTTGAAACATGGGAGAGCGGAAGAACTGCTCCACAAAGGACGGGTATTGGGGTGGTGAGGTCCGGTTGAAAGAGGTGTAGGGGCCAGCTGGGAAGTGAGGGTTATGGAATGGAGGTACTCGTATTGGGGGATAGGTCGGGAAACACAGGGTTCCTTCCGTGGGCGCTGGGTTTCCAACTACGCTGGTAATTATGGGATGGCCAGTCATGGGTTCAGCGGATAGATGGGACGAAGTGTACAAGGGATTGGTGACGAAGGAGAAGAGGGTGTCTTGTGAGGTGGGTTCTCGAAATGAGAATGATTTGAATGAGGATGGATTATAAGTGGAGGTAGAGGTGATGACTGTCGTTTCCTCCAAGGTGGGAGGTGGTGGTGGGGGCGGAGAAGGTGGTGATGGAGGATGCTGGGGTGAGATGGGTGATGTCTGAACGAAGGTTTCAGCGGAGAGGTCAGTGGTGGTTATGGGGGTGGCTGTGGTCTCAATGGGTACTTCCGGTTCTGTGACGGGTATCCTGATAGTCTTACCTGCTCGTGGTAATGTGTCCACTCTGCGTTTGTCATACCTTACGGACTGGCGGACTGCGGTGTGGACGGCCTCTGGAACTCCTAAGGAGTCTGACACTAATTTGAGGGTGTCAATGAAATGTTGGTCCACTCCTTCATCTGATAGCATTTCTTGCATCAAAGCTTGACCTGATACCAGAGAGAGCTGATGCCTTTCTTGTACTGCTTTGATAGTGTCGTATAGCCTTCGTAGTTGAGATGTATATGCGGGTGCACCTACAAGTTCTGGCACTTCTTGTTGCTCCTCTTGTTGCTCTTGATCATACTCCTCCTCCTCATCCTCCTGTTCTTCATCTCCGTCATCTTCTTCCTCCACTTCAACCGGTGTGACAGGTGCTTGGGAGGTTGTGGCCTGCGTTTGTACATTTTCCGCTTGTTGTGCCGCTTCTGTCTCCAGCTCTACATCTTGTAATAGTTGTTCGAAGTCTTCATTAGTGAGTTCTTCCAAAGCTGCACCACTAGGAAATTCGAGATCCGTTGGGATGGGAGGAAATATCAAAGTGGAACCATCGGTGCTGCGTCTTGGAAGTCGGAGTGTGAATGGTCGGACTCTTCGGGGTGGCGGGGTGACTTCTGGTGTTAGGGTGGCTCCACGTGGCTGAGCACATGGGACTTGGACCGTGCCTCTCATCTTCTTAGAAGGGGGTCCAGTGGATGTCCTGCCTCGAAACTGCTCTACCCGATTCCACATCAGGGCTCGTTGGATTGGGATGTCATAAGCCAAACACCTATAGATGATTCTTGTCAGAGCACAGCAACCATATAAAACCTGTTTCCGCGGCCAGCGTTTGTGAGCTAAGTGTATCTGATCAATTATCCAGTGGGGTAGGTTGATGGTGAGGCTCTGTGTCTCTGCCAGATACAGGCTAAACCAAATCTTTTTGTGCGGCATGGTGAATCTATCCTGCGCCGGGAAAGCAAAGTGTTGCATGCACATGCGAAGGTGTATTGCAATATTAGGCGTCATGGATACCATGTCTTTTAGTTTGGTGAGACTTCGATTCTTCACGTAGTCCGGTACTAGGGGTTCCTTCTCTGTAGGAATATGCATGCCGCGCATATCCAGAGCTTCTCTCACCAAATTGTTTGATAGCCTAAACCTCTTGAGCTCATTCCCCTTTGTCAGAGATGGAATCACAAATGAGCTTGCACCTTTTGGGTTCGGATTTGGAGTCAAGGTGTTGATGAGATAGTAGCATCGCATGAAGTCAGGTTTTGGGAGTCTGGCACTGAAGTAGGCACTCAATCCGGCTTTTTCCCATATCGGACGTAGACCTTCCGCATTTTGTAACTTCTCAAATTCTCTTGTAAAGAAATGGTATCTGCCTTGCTTTCCATTGTAGTCCAACTCTGATTCCCATAGATACGTTCCTTCCCCCAATGGTCCTGCTACCTCGGTAAACCAATGTGAAGTCTTTCCCACGGGCATGGTGTGGCCACGCGGAGGGTCCGCAATAGGTATGATTTTGACGGCCTGCAACTCTTCTGGTCTTTCAACTGTCTCAGGTAAAACGGGTAAACTGTCCAAGTCCACCACTTGCGGGTTTGTTTCTGTGTAAGAGCTAGTTCCTGCTGCCTCCGCCATGTTGAAAATGTCGCAGCTGATTCTGTGAGAATATATGAATAAACGTTAACATTGCAATGGACACAAAAATGACATGGTGTCCCTTGTTACAATATTAACTTAAAGTTCTGGAGTGGTTAGGAGTTAATAAGTGCTCGGTGCTGGTGTGTGTAGTTAGGAGTTAGGTAGACCTAAGAGCTAAGCGAAATGATGTGAATTAAGAGTGAAGCGGTTAGTAGGTGGTCATGGATTTACAATAGGGCCAGGGGGTTTGTTACAAGTCTTGGGCTTCCAAATGCAGTGGATGGGTTTTACTCGTGGTTCCGTAGAGATTCTCGAGAGCTTTATAGGTGTGTCAGCTTTAACCTGAGGCCTTTTAGGGGCCCATTTACAACTGATTATGTTCGTGTTCATGTGCCTTGGTGTTGAAAATGAGTGGATGTAGGCTGTGCGAGTGAATGGATCATGCTGTGTAGGGTGTGTTCTCGGTGTAGCTATCTGAGCCCGCAAACAAGCCTTAGGCACCCAAATTTGTCTTGATTGTGGGCGAGCCTTCATCGACTTTTTGGGCACCCAAAGAGATTTCACGTGAGCCGAAGAATTTCCGGAAGACCTCTTATTAGTGACGTGTTGATGGTTATTAATAAGAGGCTTCGCCCGTGCTGTTGGCGTGGGTGCAACCGGGTGTTCGCCTTTTCGCACCCACACTTGGTTCACTTGTTGAGACATTCTGCTACGCAGGTTCTTTTGATGTCCGGCATAGGTAGTACTCTGCTTCTTCTGCCTTCGCTCCACCGTTGGTTGTTGCCTCCTTCTGGCCTTTGGAAAAGAAGGGAATTCCTTTGCATCCCTGACTCCTTTTTTGCAAATATCATTCCTCTGCAACACATAGTTTTGGACAAGAACAGCATGGTCATCTTCATGTGTACCCCTGGAGGGACCAGGAGTCTGTGCCTTTCCTAGTTCCTCGAGTGCTCCTTTATCCAACTCTATTGTAATTCGACTATGATTGACCCATACTTGAAGAAGTCCACTTCTTAGGTTTAAGTTGACTGCTTGGTCATAGATCCAGTCTTGACCCAAGACAAGAGGTTCAGTGAGATCCTCATCTTGACACACTAGTGTTTTAACTGTCATTGCCTCATCATGAATGTAGAGGGGAAGTTCCACCTCGCCCATGCAAGGGGTTTCCACGCCGCCCAATCCTATGAGATATGCCTCCACAGGATGGACAGTTAACTGTAACTCTTGACAGTAAGACAACTTAACAGCGCTAGTGGCGGCACCTGAGTCAATCAAGGCTCTTACGGTCCTTGCACTCTTTCCTTGTCCTATATCTAAGGTTACGAAAGGACGTCTATCAATTATCCTATGCGAGCTTGTTCCTGCAACTTCACACATGGCCATAGGAAATCCTTGGTCTGCATAGTCATTCGCTCCAGGCTGATCTCTACCTTGCCTTCGTAATTTCATCCTTCTGATGCGTTCTAAAGCTTCAGCTTGAGCTTCTTCTCGAACTCGCTTTTCTTCCTCTTTGCGTTTCTTAGCAGTGTTGAGTCAACTGAGCATTTCCTCCGTGAGGGGTTCCTGATACAACTTGACTCTGCAACCGCTAATATAATTTGGGAGAACATCACCCTCTAATGTGGCCAATTGTACTGCTCCGCTCGTGGAGATCCTATTGATGATCATAGGTCCGTAGCCTCTCTTTTCTAGCTTCCTCGCGTGTTGTTTTAGTGTATAGACTAAGACTAGATCTCCTGCTTTCAAGCCTTTATCCTTTACGTGGGCATCAAAGTATGCCTTCTGTCTCTTCTTGGCTGCATATATTCCTGCGGCGGCTCTCAGTCTTGTTTCTCCTAATCGTTCAAGGTCAAAGATCCTAGAGGAGAGCTCATGACCTGTCCATTCGTGCTCTTGTGCTACTCTCAATGTAGGAATCAGGAAGTCCAAGGGTAGCACAGCGTTTTGGCCGAATACCATCTGAAAGGGGGTGGCTTGGAGTACCGTTTTATAGGCAACTCGGTATGCCCAAACAGCATGGTGTAGCTGTTTGTCCCAATCAGAGCGTTTAGTGTTCACTAATTTTGTCAGTACATTGCATAAGATCTTATTAGTGCTCTCAGCTTGCCCATTAGCTTGAGGGTGATAAGGGGCAGACTTCTTGTGTATTACCAAGAATTCTTGGAGTAGATTTTCAATTACTTCATTTAAGAAATGAGTGCCTCTATCACTTACAAGCTCTATAGGTAGCCCATATCTCGTGAATACATTCTCAAACAAGAATTTGGCAGTTGTTTGAGCATCGTTCTTTGTCGTAGCCTTTACCTCTACCCACTTGGTGAGATAATCTGTCGCAACAATGATGTATTCCGCATGAGAACCCTTGGCTGGGGGATTAATAGGACCTACGAAGTCTATTCCCCACTTAGAGAATGCACGTCCACCCATCATAGGTTTCAGTGGCATCTCATCTTTGCGTATAGGATACTGAGTCCTCTGACAGACATCACACCGTTTCACATAGGTATGTGCATCCATGTGAAGGGTAGGCCACCAAAAGCCCGCAAACAATATTGCCTTGATCACCCGATCTGGTCCAAAGTGTCCTCCTGCTACACCTTGGTGAGCAGTCTCCAAGATTTTGATATATTCACTTTCATGGACACATAACCTCAGGTAACCATCTTTACCGCGCTTATATAGATTATCACCTATAAGTGAGTAATCTTGGGCTTCTTGTTCTAAACTCCTTTTCCTAGCTAGAGTCATATCTGGAGGAAATGTGTTTGTCCTCAAAAATGATACTAGAGGTTCACTCCAATCTGGCACAATGGATACTTGATAGAGAGTGGCATGTTCCACAGGTGGTTTAGTGCAACAGATTGGGCATTCCTTGCACAACTTTTGGACATCCGCTTCCATAGTTGGCCAGTGCACTCCGAATCTCTTTAAGGTCTGTAAAGTTCGTTGTTTTGAATGGTGTTGCTCTAGTGCACCTACATGTGCTAGTTGCAACCATTTAGCGTACTCATCCTCTTCTACGCAGCAAGCCAAGATCCCTTGATCTGTGTGCTTGTACATGCTTCCTGCCATGATGTGATACTTTTGGGCTTTTACGATCTCTCTATTCCGTGTGTTTACCACTGGATGGTTGGGCCCGTATGTCAATACTGGTACCAATGGCTTAGCCCACTGCGGCACCACTTCCAAATTAAACAAGTAAGCATCAGGAAGGTCATCTGACACTCCTTGTGGGGCTTCTCCCGATGTAATCCTAGAGAGATGGTCTGCTCGTAAGTGAGTCCTACCTTTCCTTACCACAACCTCGAAGTCGTATTCCATTAGTAAGAGAAACCATCTTACTAATCTACCTATATTGCATGGCTTGTTTACTAGGTACAACAATGCCTGATGGTCCGTAAAAAATTTAAACTTATTTGCAAGCAAATAGTGTCTAAATTTCTTGACTGCATATACCATGCCTAATCCTTCGCGCTCTGTAGTGGTGTAATTCCGTTCAGCCGCATTCAATTGTCTACTGGCATAGGCAATTGGAAGATCCATATTACCTTCTTTAGTAGGTTGTGCCAACACACATCCAATAGCATAATTGGATGCATCCACATGAACATGGAATGGCTTATTCCAATCTGGTGTGGTCAAGATTGGTGCTGAACATAATCTTCGTTTAAGCTCTTGGAAGGAATTCTCACATTCATCCGTCCACTCAAAGTTAGTCAGAAGTCCGTACATGGGCTTTGCAATGACAGCATACATGTGTATAAATCGTCGATAATAACCACAATGCCCCATGAAAGCTTGTACTTCCTTGACATTCTTTGGCCTAGGTAGCTCTGCTATGGCTCTCACTTTTTCTTCGTCGGTAGATATGCCATTCTTTGACACTATGTGTCCTAGAATCTTGCCTTGCCTGACCATAAAAACACACTTTTCTGGGTTCAGGCAGACTTGATATTCTCTACATTTGTCAAAGATTTGTCTGAGTTCAAGAATATGGGTTTGTCTAACATTGGAATGAGCACAAAGATCGTCAACATAGACTTCTAAACTCTTCCTCAGGAACTCCTTAAACACATGGCACATCAGCCTCTGGAAGGTAGCTGGTGCATTGGTAAGCCCAAATGGCATTACTCTAAAAGCAAAAATGCCCCACTCTGTGGCAAAGGCTGTCTTATGCTGATCCTCTGGAGCTATGGCTACTTGATTGTAGCCAGAAAATCCATCAAGGAAGCTGTACACTTCCTTGCCTGCCACTCTTTCTAAGAGATGTTCTGTGATGGGAAGCGGATAGTTATCTCGAATCGTGGCGGCATTAACCTTTTTCAAGTTAATGCACACACGCAGCTTGCCATTCTTCTTGGGCACCACCACGATGGGGGATACCCATTCGGTGTGCTCAATTTCGTAGATAAATCCAGCTTCAACCAGTCTATCTATCTCCTCTTTGATCTTAGCAGCGTAATTATCGTTATATGTATAAGGCTTTTGCTTAGAGGGTTTGGCGTCTGAAGTCATGGGGATGGTGTGCGAGCATATGTCCGGGTCAACCCCTTTCAAGTCCTTGTAACTCCAAGCGAATACATCTCTGTATTCTCTTAGCAAGGCAATCAATTTGTGCTCTTCTTCTTCTGTCAGGTCATGGCCTATATACGTGCATCTCTCCTCTCCTTCTTCTATAGCCACTACTATTTTCTTGGTGGTTTCTTTGTTATCATAGGCCTCTCCTGATTGTGCCTCCCGTTTAGGCATTCTTATCATGACTCTCCTGTCATCTATCTCATACTTCTTAAAATTTTCTGGGACCTCAAACAACGATTCTTCCTCTTCTGGTAAGGCTTCTCTCTTCTTTCGTTTCTTTCCTTCTTCCTTAGGAGTCATATGCGTTGCTAATCTTACATCATTTGTAACCTCTCCATGCCTCTGGGGTTGAAATTCTATTTCATGGAAGTATTCTTCATCTGATGCAAATGGTGGGTCCATAATGATTGACTCTAGATCGGAGTCACTTGCATCCTCAAATGCATCAGGGCTAGGTTCGCATTCTTCTAGAACTGCCTCTCCCATGATTGGCTCTATGGAGAAGACTAAAATATCATAGCCATCCTCATCACAGTGAGGTGTCCATTGTTCCTCGTTGATGGCTACGTCCATTGTTGCTAAGATTTCTGCCCAGCCGTGAGGCTCAAATTCTTCGTCTGGAAAAACTACAGGTGCATAGGCTGGGTCTTGGATTGATCTATGGGTTTCTTTCGCACCTACCTCTCTGGCTTTCTCTCTCTTCTCTTCTTCAACTGCTACCTTGCACATCCATAAGTGAGTATCTTCATGCATCCATGAGGATCCAGATCCTATGGAATGCACCGATTCTGTGTCATCTTTGGCTCTATGGATGGGATTCCATTGGATAGGAGGGACGTCTCTGTGAGAAAAATCCTTGAGATTGACTTTGGTTGTAACACCCAAGTGTTGCAGATACAAGGAGTTGGTTCCCCAATCCTGTACCACTTGCAACTGTCGCATAAATGGTCTTCCCAAAATCATCTCATAGGCATGATTTTTGCTGAAGTCACATATAGCAAAACTATGCTCAAACTCGACACCACAAGTGGTGAGAGTTATTCCTTCTAGCAATCCTAGGGGTCTCTCTATGTGACCATCTGCCATTTGCAATTTCATTCTCGTTGGCCTGAGTGCTGGCTTGCCCCAACGCTTCCATAAGGAGGTAGTGGCAATTGCAACTCCTGCACCTGAGTCCAAAATTGCCTTTGTGGTGTAGTCCTGGTAGGTAATGGGAAGATAGGTGTTCCCTTCTTCACCTTCGCACATATCTCCTATCTTATCCAAGGGAATTTCTGGCACTGTCCTATGGGATCCTACCCGGGAATGAGGTTTTGCAACTTCAGTTACTCGACTGGCTGCACATTTCTGCGCGTTTAGTCTATCCTCATGCAGTTCTTCCAAAGTGCGATCGCGTTGCACCTGGGTGTTCGTTATTACCTCCGTGTTCCTTGGTATGACTGAGTCGTCGTTCCTTACCATGACTGTGGGTGCTCTCATACATGTGGACTTTGCTTCCCATGGGCCTGTGAAGTGGGGTAGCTCCTGTATGGAATTAGACTCAAAGTCCAATTTCTCATTAGACTGAGTACTCTCATGTTCCCCGTAAATGGATGGGATGTCTTGTGGGAATTGGTCGTGTGCATCATCCACAAGTTCAAATGGAGGGGCGACCTCACTTTCGTTATCCCATTTATCTTCTTGAATCTCTCGTAGGAAGTCTGGTGCAAACCGATTCATAGAAGAAGAAGTGTCTGGCTCCGTAGAATTAGGCACATAAGCAACCTGGGAAGGAGGGCTTATTCTATCGTTGGCTCCCTCCTCGTTCCCACAAATGGCTGGAGCACAAGCTTCTTGTAGAGGATTACTTATTCTATTACTCTTCCGAGCAGGCTCATACGCTCTCTGAGAAGGAATGTAGGTCACCTGTGGAGGTACGTAAGCTTTCGGGGTAGGCTTATCTGCCTTTTGGGGAGGAAGATAGGCGTCTTGAGGAGGCGCGTGGGCTTCCTGAAGAGGCTGGCTTATCCGTTCTCTTGCCCTTTCCTTTCTTTGAGGGGCAGGTTCCTTCTCGGATTGTGCAATCAGCTTCTCTATTCTTTCCAGCAGTCCATCAAAGTGTAACTGCGTCTTAGCTGAACTAGAAATGTTGAATAGGCGGCTGGCCTCAAACATGGTCTGAGCCAATTCCACCATTTTGGCACAAATCTTCGTTCGTTCAAGCTCTAGCTCGGCTCTAGGGTAGCATTTGTCATGATCAGTTACGTTTGGCCCTTCTTGGATTCTGGCTTGATATGCTTTAAGCATCATATTAAGGTCCTCGGGAGTGGGGTCAGCTAGGACTGATCCTACTCTAGGGGGTGGTGGGATTTGATGAGGCGGTGGGGAAAGTGGTGGGTTGGATGGAGGTGGGAGTGGTGGAGGCGGGGTAATGTGAGAGGGAGTTGGAGCTGTGAGTTCAGTTATCCTCGCTTTAGTTTCTCTTATGCTTTCTTCAAGTTCGTTTATCTTTTTTGCCCATTGTCTTTTCATTCTTTCTCGACTATCTTTCCACGCTCTAGTCCTTTTCTTTGTCACGCTCTCGGTTTCACTAGTCTCTGGCCCTTTTCCTGGCTTGCCTCTTGGTTTTGCTGCATTGCCTGAGCTCTAGTAACCACCTGCACTGGTGCAGTGGAAGTGACACTTCCTGAGGCATCCACGACCAACCCAATCACATTGATAGGAGTGATTTTTGGCATATTATTGGGGTTCTTTGGACAATCTCGTAAGAGATGCTCTTTTCCACAATCTTGGCAAAAGCCTTGGATCGTCACGGACTGATTTTGTGTAGGTGGAGGTAAGGGACAATCACGAATGAAGTGATCCCCCTGACATCGGTAGCATGGTCCTCTAGGAAAGGGTGGTCGTACCTGCCTAGGTTGAGGCCTAGGGTTGGGGTTTGCATACATGACGTTCGTGTAATCCGACTCCCAACTAGGTTCACTTGGTTCTTCACTATAGTAGGACTCACCATGTTCTGGAGACTGCATGTAGTAAGCTTGGGGACTATCGACATGTGTAGAATCAAAGCTATGGTCACTCGGGTCACTTTCTGAGATCAATGGGGTTACTGGTACTATGGCCCTATTCAGGTTTTCTTCTGCCACTGCATACTTTACTGGAATCACATTAGCGGGGTTTGGAGGTTGTTGAGCTAGCACCGGTTGGGGTCTCTGTTGGGCCTGATATTGTGGTTGGTAGGTTTGTTGGGGTCTAGCATATTGTGGTGGTGGATTTTGGTTCTGGTATCGGCCTTGTTGGTAGGGCTGCGGATAGGGTTGCCTAACTGCCTGCTTGTTGTATGGGCAATCTTGTGCGGTGTGATTGGTGTATCTCCGTTCTATGGTGCAGTACTGGCTACTAGGGTTTACTTGGGGTTGAGCCATAATAGGGCAGACATTCGCCATGTGGTCGCCACCACAAGTATAACATCTTTTCACAGGGGCAAACCTAGGAATTTGTTTGCTAGAGACGCCTAGTTTTTGTGCCACTTTCTCTGCGAGTTCCTCAATTGATGTGGATTGCGTGGAAGAGTGACTAGAAGCACTATCTGAATCTTTGTAGATTTTGGAAAGCTCTAGTTCCTCCCCTAGGTTATCTTCAATGTCAATGCACATGCGTACACACTCTTCTATAGTCCTAGGGTCCTTCAGATACACATAGGATCTCAATTTCGTACTCAGCAATCCATCAAGGAATAAGGCTACTTGTTTAGCAGATGTGGGTAGCTCCGAAATAGGGCACCTTTCCAGGTATTGTCTAAATCTTCTTCCTGCAAGTCTCACGGTCTCTTGAGGGGTTTGCTTGAAGCTGTGAATCAATGATGAGGTATTGTGTCTTATGCCACTCTTAGAGAACTCTACAATGAAAGCCTCTAGGAGTTGGTCTATGCTCCTGAACTGACGCTCATCCAATGGTTGAAACCATGTAAGTGCTGTGTTCCTAAGGGTTAGACCGAAGGCATTGTACTGCGTGAATAGATCCTCAACCTGTTCAGCTCTCAAGACTTGCTTGAACTCCGCCACATGATCATAGGGATCTCCTGTGCCGTCAAAGTAATTCTTCATGGACTTAACTAGCTGGGTGGGTCTCAAAGTTCTTGCGTGCTCTCTAGGCCTCGGCAGAGGGAATCCATCTACATTTCTTTGGTTCCTGTGGGCTCTATGCATCTCAGGAGGTTCTACCCTATTCGTCTCCGTTCTCGTTCTTTCTCTGCCCACTGGGTTGGCAAAACTTACTTCTGGTCTATCTCTACTTCTGTCTCTTTGCGTACCATGAGCTTGGGAAGTTCCAGCCCCAGGGTGACCATAGGATACATTTGATCTTGGTTGAGGGAAAATAAATTCACCCTTCCAAGTGTAAGCATGCCTATCATTTTCTGTCACCACAAAGATCCGTTCTGAAGCATGATCTAAATAGGTCGCTCTGCCTGGGCTATCCGGATCCTTAAACTCATAGATCATGATATTTCCTATGTCTGTCGGCTGATTAGACTTATACCTCCAAAAGGCTTCATCAGTTTCTCGATTGAGGAGCAACTCTATGCTCTTGTTGTCTTGGGGGACCCATTCAGGCGTGATAATCCTAGTGAGAACTGATTTACCTCGAGGGGTTCTAGGTTCCGCACCCATGTTCCCTTGTTCCAGGTCACCTAAGTCCGCTTCTGAGATTACATTCCCAAAGTCATCGGTCCTATCAGGGTGACTAGTGACTACATATATAGTTCCTTCTTTGTCCAGGTATGCACCATTTTCAAACTTCACAGCTGGGTGCTCTAGTCCTATGGATTGGTCACGGTTTTTAATCTGGACCACCGATCTTCCTAGGCCGTCCTCATAGATGCTAGCACCTAGTCGGTTGGTCCTAAGGTACTCCAGCTGCGTTTTGTAAGGGCCTTCTACCCTGTACAGGTAAGGCACTCCTGAACTTCCTGTAGGTCTGTCCATGCCTTGAGACATTTCTGACTCACTGGTCTCAGAGCTAGGGTAGTATGAGTGGTGGCTCAACTGCTGGGCCCAAGACCTGGCAGTGTGATTGACACTAGCCTCTGAAGACCTAAGGCTTTGTCTTTCCCTTGCTAAATGTCGTCCTGATCTAAGGTTCATATGCCTAACTGATTAGCCCAATTTTTTTTTGGAGTACAACCTCGTTGCCGATTAATTGGTACCAGTCACTTGATTCTTTTTAGTTATTTTATCACGTTTGAGTTCTTGTCTGATATCACGTCGTCAGGAATGTTTGAATGTTGTTTCGCACTTGCAATTGATCGTTCCACGTTAGGTTCTTTTCCTTTATGTTATCGGCAGTACAGAGATGAAATTTTTAACTTGAACTTGAGTTTTTAGGTAGTCTTCAACTTGATAACTGCCTATCGTCGCTCTGACTTACTCCTACTTCTCGTCGTTCTTAGCCTAAGCTATGAATTGACAGAGGCGGTTAAAAGTGTCCAACCTTTTGTTTCCTGCTCGGTTGCCCTTGAGTGCCCAGGAAATGTGTTCCCAAGCTCGCACTTACACTTGCTAAGAACGCCTCTCGATGCTCTGTAAGAGTTTCAAAGTTAGCTTCGAAATTTACATTCCAAAGACAGCACCAATTATTTTCATTCATGTAGCACAAACACAAACTTGCATAGTGATTTTCAAGAAAACAATCCTAAGGACCCCTGACTTTGATCCCCCTGGGTATGGTCAACTTCAAAATACCCTACCTAAAAATCAATGTATTATCTTTATAAAAAACAGTTGAGGGCGTGTAGTATATGCTACGAGCTTTCCAACAAGCCCTAGAGCTCAAAAAATGGATCTCGTATGAAAAAGTTGTGACCGTTCAGGGTTCTAGGGTTAAGACAGGGTTCAAACAGGATCACTGTGCAACAGGTTTTCCCCAAGTTGTTTTCCTAAGGCTTCCCCATGTGCTCAAGGGCATAATATTTGTGCCCAAAATTAGCCCAACTTTTCAATTAACAAACCTAAAAAATTTGGCTAAAATTGGCTGTCAATCGCGATGGATAGGGCTGTCAATCGCGATGGACAGGCAGTCAATCGCGATGGACAGAGACTTCAGTCAATCGCGATGGACAGGCAGTCAATCGCGATGGACAGAGACTTCAGTCAATCGCGATGGACAGGGGGTTGAGTCAATCGCGATGGACAGGCAGTCGGTCGCGATGGACAGAGACTTCAGTCAATCGCGATGGACAGGGGGTTGAGTCAATCGCGATGGACAGGCAGTCGGTCGCGATGGACAGAGCTGTCAATCGCGATGGACAGGGCTGTCAATCGCGATGGACTGAAATTTTGCAAGATTTTCAAAAATTTTAGTGGGAATGTGGTGTGCAGGGTCTCTAGTCCACTGTGGTGCACTCAGATTTACCAACAAGTGAAAATTTCTGTCAATCGCGATGGACAGAAGGCGGCGACTGCGAGACAGTTTCGTCGAGTTCCGTACCTGCGCGGAAAGCTGGAGATGGTGATGTGACCTGTACCTGCAAGACAGCTCAGAAAACATGCAAAAACAGCACATGCAAATTTGCTCTCTCGCTCTCTCTCACAAGTGAAATGAGGGAAATGAGGTGGAGGTGGGGATATAGTCAAAAAACTGAAATTTTCACGATGATGGAGATGGACGTGGGAGATGGTGATGATGATGATGGTGATGAAGATGGTGAAGAAAGTAAAAGAAAATCGATGAGAGTGAAGAAAATACCTACAACTCCAACGCGTCAACTCTACGTCTCACCATCACACGCTCGTCCTCAAAGCTCGATCCCCGGCAACGGCGCCAAAATTTGGTGTAGCTCGATGATGAGTAGCACCTCCTTTAATGTCAATCCGGGAAGACGTGAGGATGGTATGAAGACCTCGAGCAAGTGGCGGCACAAGTGCGTGAGTGAGAAGCACACTAGCATGCACACACATACACACACACGCGCACACACGGCAAGACAAAGAGTGAGAATCAATGGAGCTTTTAGATTACTTTCAAAATGCTCTTACAAGTTCGTTTCAATTACAATCTAACCTCTAAAATGAGCTCTCTAGCTCTTTTTATAGTTTTTGACTAGCTTTTGGCCCTGTCCAGACCTAGTGTCCGGCCTAGTTAAAAATTAGGTTCCAGGGCCAATTTGAGGGCTCAAACGGAGTCTAAAAAATACGAAAATTGATATGTAGGTACTTCTAAGGCTCCTCGAGCTCAAGGACTCCTTGGCTTGCACAAAATGGAGCTACAAAAATATGAAATGGTATTTACAATGATTGTTAGTGATAAGAATCACTGTTAAAAGATGTAGATTGGAAAAATTGAAGGGCCTATCTGCCAGATTTGCGTCGACTGCTTTGTCTACTTACTCCTTCACCTTGTTCTGACTCTCTCCGTTGGCTTCCTTGTCTCGTCAATCCTTGGGTTCCCTGGCTTCCTTGTCTAGTCAGTCCTTGGGTTCCCATACTGCTCTCAACAAGGTGTTTCCTACCATTCACTGTTTTGGCCATAACTTGAAGAGCGGTTGTCAGATTTGAGTGAAAATAACACCAATGGATGTTTTCCATCGAGAGCTTCAAAAGAAACCCGCTATTGGCCATATTCAGAGTCCGAAGTTGGGAGAAACATTCGAATTTGTATTTATTGTTGTAAGTGGTATCGCGGCAGATACTTCCCGAGATTTAGTGAGTTGGAGAGGTAAATTAGTCTTTTCATATGCATTTTAGCTGAGCCACTTCACTTTCCATCACGTGTGCACACGTCCTCATACACTTGATTCATGTGGTTCTTTGGATTGATAATTAAGTGTGTGTCAATCCACCACTATATGCACTTGTGGGGCAAATGAGATTTAGTCTCTTTGACACAAGTCCCTAAGACCTCGTGACTTAGGTACAGACGTTTTTGGTGTTGTTGTCAGGGAACAAACTCAACCAAGGTGCCTTCGTGATGGTTATAGCTCTGGAGTGAAGGAATCGTACTTGTAGAAGTGAATTCGTTCAGTGGCAAGTAGTCAGGCACTTCAATACTTGTTACTTCACATCCCTGAGGTGTGTGTAATGAGTTTTTAGGGGTTAGGAGTGAAGGAGAGAAGGAAGAGTTAGGGTTAGGTCAAGGAGAGAAGAGGAGTAGTAGTAAGTTGAAATCACCAAAAAATTGTCAAGTTAGTGTAGAATAGACTTCAGGCATGACAAACTATAAAAACCAAAAAAATTAGTTCATTTGACACTTGCTCTAGAACTGGTATCGTGTGCAGACAGCGACAAGTATCGCCTGAGCAGTATCACGCTATACAAGCCCAAAAAGCCACTTTGTGAGCTCAAATCTTAAGCAAGACATCCTTAAAGGTAAGCCTCAACAAGATACAACATCAAATTTACTTTAAAAACACATATGCACATGATTAAACTCATTTCTGGTATTGGGGGGGTGGGACAGAGTGATTGGAGAGATCCTTTGACTGAGACAGAGGGTCACGTGTAAAGAGGGGTGAGAGTTAAGTACTTTGGTGCAAACATTTTTGTGTTTTGAGCAATTTTGGTTGTAGTATCACGGTCGATTGAGTTTTGGTATCGCGATACCTAAATTCCCTAGTATCGCGATACTCGCCAAGTATCGTATCATCGCATACCACTTGAGGTATCGCGATACCATATTTTGGTATCGTATCGTCAAGTTGGTATCGGGATCATGATCTACCAGTGGTATCGTATCGCGATCCACTTGGTATCATATTGTCCCAATCACAGTATTGTATCCTCAACCAAGCAGTACCGTATCGCACACAATACTGGTATCGTATCATGTACCTAGTATCGTATCGTTGAACCTCCATAATATCGTATCGTGATGAATTTTAATATCGTATCGTGATGAATTTTAATATCGTATCATGCAAAACCCCAGTATCGTATCATGCAAGGTTTCAGTATCGCATCGCCACATGCACTGGTATCGTATCGCGAGAGTTGTTAATATTGTATCGTGCAATGTAGCAATATCGCATCGTACATTCACGTGGTATCATATCACCTGAACCCTCAAGTATTGTATCGTGCAGTGCACTGGTATTGTATCGTGCAGAGAGTAGTATCGTATTGCGTAGATTTTGGTACTATATCGCCGCCTGCAAAGTTATCGTATCATGGTAAATCCTGGTATTGTATCATCTCAAGCCTTGGTATCGTATCGTGGTAAGATCGGTATCGCCTAGTACAGTATCGCCAGAATATTTCAAGCTATCTGAGGATAATATTAGAGATAAATTGAGGAGCCAATTAGGGGATAGTGAGAAACCCATATAGCCCCAAGAGGGTGGATGAACTTGAGATCAGGACGGGTGCTAAGTAGCAGGAGAAGTGTAATTTCGTCAATAGGAAGTGCAACTCAGGCAAGTCATCACTCTATCTATTCTGACACCTCTAGTGACTCAAAAGAAGAGATACCAATGGCCTCAGAAGACATGCAAGGTTCTGTCCCCAGGAGAAACTTCATGTCTACAGTAGAGGGGGAATACCATACCTCTTTGCAATATGTGTCCACTAATTCCCAGGAGATTCCCATCTACCTAGATGGTTTAAATAGATTAGTAGCCAGGATGGTAACTTCCACTGATTCTACAATAGTGCCTAGATCAACAGTCAAGTATGAGGGAGGAGTGTACATGGACAAGTTAGGTCACATCTATGTGGTAACAGAACACCCAGACCAAATCAATGAGAGAGGAGGATTAGAAGGACAAGGAAATTCAGGAAGACCGGACCCTAAAGAGTTGATAACTACACCCAGAGGCAAATTAGTAGTAACTCGAGTCTTGAGAGGGGATTTGATACCTCAAGATGATTACCTATTAGAGGTCTACTTGATCCATGGATCAGACTTACTGTTACAAATTGACTCACCTACACGCAGACAAGAGGAAAGTCCAATGACCTTTTACGCGTTAAAAGATCCTGAAGATGAATCTAGGGTCACATACCTAGACAAGAACCAAAGAAGGTATTGGCTTGTTCATGCCATTGATAGGGCTCAATTGAAGTATATGGGTTTGCCTGTATTCCCTCAGCGAGAGCAGGAAACTACCTCTCAAAATCCCTTCGGGACACAACAAGAGTCAAAAAATACAATGTCGGGACAGACAAGCCATCGGAGTATTCCCAACCGCACTCATGTGCAATTCACCATGCCAGGAGTACAATCACACAATCAAGCACACCTTGGACTAGGCAACCAACATTAGCCACCGGTGAGGCCAAGACCACCACTAGGAGTGCAACCTGGAATGCCTCTGATTAGACCAGCAATTCCTCTAATGCCTAGGCAACCATAGTATATAAGAAGATTAAGACCAATCCAAGTGGCTAAGTGTATGAGAAACCATTATGATGGAATGGGAGAACCCTACAATCACATAGCTAGTTTAAACAAGTTCTAAGAGCTGAACAGGTGGATGATTTCTTTGTGAAGTATGAGTCCTTTGGACTCACTCTCACAAGAACGGCTTTGACTTGGTTCCAGCCATTAGATCCCAATCAATTTGGAGATATTGAGCAATTCTTTCAGGTAGGGGAATTCACTAAGAGAGGGATTAAACATAACTCTTCATCTTTAATCCATAGCTTCAAACAAAACCCAAATGAAACGGTGAAAATAGCTGCCCGAAGATTCAATCAATATGTTGATAGATGCCTAGTAACAGAAAGACCTATACAGCACAAACTGATATCATTATTCCCGGAGGGGCTGATGAACGGAACCTTGAGAGCTTTAGTCTATGTGAAAAGGCTACAGACGTTGAGTGAATGCCTTCAAGAGTGTATTGGCCTAGAGGATAATCTAGCGGATGATCTCAAGAGTACACACAGTCCTACAAAATCAGAAGACACTAGAAGCACCGTGACATCCAAATCTAGTAATCTAGAAGAGTTAGCAGAGCTGGTAGCCAAGAAGTTAGGATTCCATGGACAGCGGAACTACCAGCATCCACCAATGAGAATACCCATGTTACGAAGATGCAACCTATGTGGAGGAGACCACCCCACTCACATGTGTGTAATAGGAGGAACAGGCTTGCCTCAATTTTACCCTTACAATAGGCAGACACATCAAGGAACCACCCTGTATTGTCATATCGAACAAAAATACACTAATCATACCACTGAGAATTGTCCATTCAATAAGAAGACACGACCTTTAAATCAACCTCAGTATAGGCCATATGGATACCCACCTAGAGAGCCAAGAAGGGAGATTCCCAGATATAATCCCTATCCAGGACCACAAGGAGCACCTAGGCCATATGAGCAAGGGCAATATGCACAACCTTAGCCAGTGTTAGGACACCAAACGCCATTTCCACCAAATGTAGTACTAGTGAAATATGCTCAACCAGAGGAAAACTTGGAGAGATCCATAGTGCCAACATCACCATTAACCAGTATAGAATCAAGGAGCCCAGGATAGGAGTAGACCCAAGGAGATTACTATCCCTATGACACCAGTATGATGGAGTACGAGCAAGCTTATGACATGCAATACTATGGATATGAGGGATATGACAATGTCTATGGACCAAAGTTGGCAACACTAATGTACACCCCACCCAAAGCACCAGCACCCATGAGACCACCCATTAGACTGCCCATGCCAAAAGGACCGTGCTATAGATGTGGAGGAGATTGCTTTATCAGAGAATGCACTTGGCCATACAACCCACCACCCCTTAGGACTTGGGAAGGGTATTGCAACGCTGTGGAAAGGAACATCTCTTTAGAGATTGCCCAAAAAATCCTAATAAGGCTCATGACATTGCACCTATTAATGTAATTGAAGTAATTGAATCGTCAGGAAGTGACAAGAAATACACAGTACCATTAAAGGCCATCACACGAGCAGAAACAAAAAGACAAGAAAGAAAATGAGTAGAACTAGAACAAGAAAAGAGTAAAACCCTAGAACCTTGAATACAAGTAGTGGAAGATTCAGAGGACCCACATGAGAATGTCCAAACAACAAAAAGCCAAAAGTGAAAGGAGAGGAGAGAAAAACTCAAGGAAAAATGGATGAAAAATAAGAACAAGGAAGACAAGAAGGACACACGAGGCAATAAGAAAGCTAAAGAACCCGAAATGCAAGAAGAAATTCCCATTACACCCCACACACTAGAGCCAGACAAGCCAAGATCAATTCTAGCATACCCAAAACCAGACGATTTAGACATGTGGTTGAAAGCTTACCAAGCTAGAATCAAGAATGGACCCAATGTGGAGCAGCACAAAAAGCTATACCCACAAGGGGAGTTAGAAATGGAGAGGCTAGCGATATGTAGAAAACTCATAGAGGTAGCTCAGGCCACCCTAGAGAAGACTATCCCAGCCCTCCCTGAGACGAGAATACCTGAGAATCAATACAAGGCTTGTCTTAAAACCAAGGACCAAAAACTCAAAGAGAGGGAGGATAAGGAAGAACTACTGAACACCCAGAACAAACGTATGTCCATAGTCCCTAATTTAGAAGCTGATTGGCCAAGAGAGTTGTGGACTAGAATTCGAGAAGAGCAATGGAAAAAGAATGGAGTTGCAAAACCACCTTTTGAGGAATTAGATGTGGAAGACTATCAACCACCACCAAACATGGGAGAAATATATGAAGAAGTTTCTAGGCTAGACCAAAACAGGGAGGAATCCCTGAGCATTTCTAGCCTACCAAACTACCTAGGATAATATGAGAAGGAATCCATGATCTTCTGTGCTCCCACAGTACAAGGAAAAGAAAAGGGGACCTCAGATAAGAACTCACACAATCTAACAGAACTCAAAAAGGCCAAAGTACAATGTCAGTTGACTATGGAAGAATTACTTCGTGTTAAATCACAATTATGGAAACAATTAGCGGGATGATTGAAGAGAGAGCAGGAGAAGAATGAAAAGGAAAGCAAGGAAAATGAAAACCCTTCTACTGTATAAATCCTTGTGGATAAGGTTGGGGAATTTAGCGAAGGAGATGAGGGCAACACATGTTTACCCGTCACATACAATGGATACATGACCAAGGCTATACTAGACACAAGAGTATGAGTAGGTATTGCCACTAGAGAGATTTGGGAGAACTGGGGAAAGCCAGCCCTACGACCTACTCATATGAACCTTCAATTAGCAGAAGGCCATGTTGAGAAACCTTTGGGAATATTGGAAAAAATTAGATTAACCACCTGGGATGCAACCAAGTAGCTATTGCTACTGAGGACCAACATAAGACCGCATTCACGACTAAATGGGGGGTCTATGCTGTCAGAGTGATCCCTTTTGGGCTCACTAACAGCCCTGTCACGTTCCAAAGGTTGATGTGTCACATTTTCAAAGAATTCCTACGAAAGAGTATGGAAGTATACGTAGACGACCTATGTACATATTCAAATCAGAGGCAGGAACATATTCCGGAATTGCGAAAAATATTTGATAAATGTCGACAATATAGAGTATGTCTAAATCCTCAGAAGTGTGGTTTTATGGTGGCTGCTTCCACAACCACATATTTGATTAATAGGCTCCCATCCAAATCCTTGGATGGAATGACACCCTATGAGGCATGGAATGGTAGGAGACCCTTGTTAGACCATTTGCAAAATCTTTTCATGAATTGCTTATGCACATATTTCCTCACAATTTAGAGGGAAGCTTGATCCAAAAGCTGAAAAGTGTATATTCATTGGCTATGACCAAAACCAGAAGGGATATAGGTTATACAATCCCACTAACAAAGGGTTTAGAGTTAGTAGGGATGTAGTGTTTGATGAAAATAATTCATGATTTGAAGATGATTGTAGGAAGATCAAGTTACCTTATGATTTGGAAAGTGACTTTCCAACTCTCACTCAAGAAGATCAACAAATACCAGAAGATGTCAATTCAGAGGATGAAGAACAAACTAATTTCAAGGCTTGAAAGTCAAAAGGAAAGAACAAGTTCAAGCAATTGGAAGACATCCTAGAGTCCTCCAACCAAGTACTCAGAAGATCTCAAAGGGAGAGTAAAACACCCATAAGGTATGGCTAGGACACATCATTAGTCACCAATCATTCTCTGTACATCACTAAAGACTCTATGGTAGAAGAACCTTCTTCATTTGAAGAAGCTAATGAGAAGAAGGAATGGAGAGAAGCCATGCACGAAGAAGTTGAAGCACTTAAGGAAAACAATACTTGGGATTTGGTTCCCAAGAAACCAAGCATGAAGGTAATAGGATCCAGATGGATATACAAAATCAAGAAGAATTCAAATGGTTCTATAAACAGGTACAAAGCAAGGCTAGTGGCAAAAGGGTTTCCTCAACCCCATGGAGTGGATTATGAAGAAACTTTTTCACCTGTGGCTAAGATGCCAACAATTAGGGTTTTGGTATGTGCTGTTGCTTCTAAGAATTGAAACCTATATCAATTAGATGTTAAGAATGCATTCCTAAATGGATGGATCTCAGAAGAAGTGTACATGGCTCAACTACCAAGGTATGAAGATAAGAACAAACCAGGTTATGTATGCAAGCTATGGAAGGCACTCTATGGTCTAAAGCAAGCTCCTAGAGCTTTGAATCATAGGCTAGTTACATATTTGCAGGATCAAGGATTTGTTGTTAGCAAAGCAGACTCTTCTTTACTCATAAAGAAGACCAACTCAAAAGTTATATACTTATGTGTCTATGTGGATGACATTATCATTACAGGGAATGATGCTAATAACATCAAGCAAGTTAAAGCTCAAATGATGGAAGAGTTTAAAATCAGTGATCTTCGTTTCTTAACATACTTTCTTGATTTGGAACTTGTGTATACAAATTTTGGTGTGTTTATTACTCAGAGGAAGTACATACATGATATGTTGGTAAAATTCAAGATGGAGAACACCCAAATTGTAGGTACACCCATGGAACTCAATCACAAACTTAGTTCTCATGAGGGAGAACTTCTTGAAGACATTACAAGTTACCAAAATCTTGTTGGGAGTCTCAATTATGCAACCCTAACAAGAGTAGACATTTGTTATGAAGTACATTAAGTCAGTTCATGCATACACTAGAAAACCTCACTTGGCAGCTGCCAAAAGGATCCTAAAATATTTGAAGGGTACCATTAATAAAGGGCTATTTTATCCATTCACTTCTAATTTGGATATCAAGATGTATTCTGATGTAGATTGGGCTGGCTCCAAGGATGATAGGAGGAGCACCTCATGAGGATACTTGTCTTTTGTAGGATCAAAGCTAATATCATGGTCATCAAAGAAGCAACCAACTATGGCATTGACATCTATAGAGGTAGAATATAGATGCTTAGCAAATGCAACACAAGCGGCTATGTGGCTCAAACAACTCTACACAGATATACTCACAAATTCTTTAGATGTAACTAAGATGAATAGGTTCAAGATGATGATTGGATTGCAGGAAATCAAGGAGGAATGAATACCAAGCATGTTAGGCTTGAGGGGGAGTTGTTGGTGCAAAGAGGTCAGGCCTACATACTTGGATGATTAGCATATAGCTCATGTAGTCACATATGATCAATCCCTTGTAAAAGTAAATTACATTTTATCTTTGTAAAAAGTGCTTATACTTAATGCACTACTACCTCGAGGAGTTAGGAGGAATAAAATCTCGACTAACTTCATGGATGAATGATGAGGGAACATATCCTATAGTTTAGGACTCACTTTTTTGCTGAGAATCTGAATTTGAATTCAAAGCTTGGCTCCGAACTCAACTATAAAAAGTGGATCGAAAGACTCACGTGGTAGCCTCGATTAGAAGATCATTTTGAGAGGGATACATCGTGATAAGTGAGCTCATTCCATAGCTCCTACACCACCCTCACATTGTGCAATTGATCGTTACCAATGTCATTGTATTACTATGTGATGTAATACATACATTTTGATCATTCATCTACTTCACTTCTCTGTTATGACTACCTCAGAATAGTGATCTTCTTAGAGCTTGTTCTCAGTGCATGGTTAATCATTTTATGTGATTTAAAGGGCTTTTGTAATGATGGTATGAGCATCAATATACATGTCGATATATACACCGATATACACATCCATATATGCATTGGTATATGCATCCATAGATGCATTGGTATATACATCCGTATATGCATTAGTGTACATGTTAATATACATGTTGGTATATGTGTATATGCATCGACGGTATACCCATTGGTATATGTTGATATATGTGTCAATATACACATAAGTATGTCTTTGGCAATACTAACAATATAAGTGGTTGTATGTCAATTGCGATATTGATGTCTGTATTAGTGACCATATTTGTAAAATCGTTTTTGGGTAGAGTGAAGTGTCCCTTGCTACAACAACATGATAATGCTATTGTGTAGCAAAGGATAGTACACTCTGCCCAAAAAAACCGAGCACATGTAGTGACATGTACTCTAGTGGTTGCCGGTTTAAGGTCTAGATTACCGGTAACCGAAACAAGATTTGATAAAGCAAAACACATTGTGGAACATAAAAGAGATATGTAGGAGCACAATGAACCATGAACCATGTAGAAAGAAGATATCTCATAAATGAACCATGTACAAAAGGGATATTCCATAAATGAGCCATGTACAAAACTGTGGAAAATGACTTCCATATATAAGCCAAATACAAAACTTTGGCAAACCACTACCATATATGAACCAAATACAAAACTGTGGCACACCACTTCCATATATGAACCAAATACAAAATTGTGGCACACCACTGCCATATACAAAAATAGAGGGATCAAAGCCTCTATATCTACAGTCTTGCAACAAAGCACATTCATGACTAGATGAGGTTGATGCAGAGTTTTATGTCAATGTTTATGTAAAGGTTTATGGATATGATGTTTGTATATAGGTTTGTGCTATTCATGTTGTACAAGCCTATGCAAAAACAAACAGATGGTAGCTTGCATACGCTTGGGAAGCTTTTTTGTTTACTCCTATGAGCCATATCGATGGCAATGGCATTAGATAACGCAATCCCTTTTTTGGTATTTTTTTTAGTTGAAAATGGTCATTTTGTTATTTTTAATTGACCAACATTTTTTACTTGTATACTGATGGTATGTGGAAAAGCAGCTGACGGGACTTTAGAATATTATAACAAGGTGTATTTTGATGTTTCTATGAAATACCTATTTACTTTCTCATTTGTGAATTGTGACACATAGTGTTACTCCACACTTATGACGTTTGGAAGTGCCTATTGTCTCACTATAAATTTAACTTATTCCACAAAAGACTTCAACACTCTATCTCGCAAGAGAGAGAAAAAAAAAACTCTACAACATTCATGATTGAAGGAGACTTCAACATGCTGAACTTTAAACCAACATATTGTCTAATAGCATAGAGTTCACATAACGTAATAACCACAGGATGCATAGACACCATATATTAATAATGTGTGTATTTCAAAAAATGTATGGCCCAATTCTCCCCATGTTATAGAAGCACAATAGTATTTGGACACACAACTCTTTCATTAAGTCACTCATTTGTAAATTGTAATGTCACGGGAATGGTTACACCGACATCTACATGGATTTGTCTTCGCCCATCTAATGAATGAGGGTTGTTCATATTTATGACATTTCTTACATTTCTAGAGTAATATTGTGCTTCATATCATGTATGAGAGCTCTTGCTTGTCTGCTAGCATAGATAAGGTAAAAAACTTTAACAAAAGAACACGGTGTTGAAGATAAGACTTTGAACATCAAAATTCCTACATGTCAGATCCGAAGGTTGCATGAAGATTGGGATAAACTAAGACAAGGAATGTTAAGGCGTCTTATCGAGGTAAGAGCAGAACATACATTTCACAATTTACATGCAAATGTTCATATAAGGCGATGGGTTTAGAACAATTTAGAGGATTAGGTTCAATTAATTGAAAAATACAAGTGAAAGTGGGCATAGTATCCTATGAAGCATGGATTAGATGCTTGGCACTACTAGGATATGAAACATGAAGGTCACCTGAGTTGATATCGGCTACCGTCCTGCATTTAAAGAGTGGAATCAAATAGATAAGAGGGTCATCTTCATTATATATCAACATATAAGCAATAGTATGATAGGACATATCCGAGACTTGGATACATCTATGAAGGGTTGGGAAATGTTTGGAAAAACTATACTCTAAATTAACCAATGCGAGGAAAATCCAACGGAGTAATGAGCTAAGAAACTTGAGTAAGACACCTAGTAGCAATATAAATGAATTCATCTTGAAAGTGAAAGAACTAAGCGATTCCCTAGGGTCGATAAGTTTTCCCATAAATGATGATGACCATGTTTCCTACACCCTCAATGGTTGAGGGCTCATGACAAGTCAAAAGCCTTTATCAGTTTTCTTTATGACAAAGAAAATCTACTTGAATGTTAAGAGCTACTGGTCTTGCTGCTCACTCAAGAAATGAATATAGAGGATATGAGGCAAACAAAAATGAGGTCCAGACACATTATAAAGCTCATGGAGGCAACGTATGGTAAATAGATAGTGATTGTAGAAACCATATGAACTTCACCAGTTTCTTCCCAAATATGTAGGTATCACCCGCTAATGGGCATTCTTGAAATAGGCAAAGACACTACCTATGACATTACTCACATTGGTGATGTGATGTCGGTCGAGACATGGGAGGAAGGAACTTTGTGCAAAAACCAAAGGATGCATACAAGCTTGTTTGTACAGGAAACAAGTAAGGTAGTATCTTCACATTGGAAGGTAGGCCCAACCCTACTCACACAATCTACTTCACTTTTAAAAAGAGAAAGGTTGCTGAGATGGACCTTTGGCATAAGATACTTGGACATATCAATGCATACAGATTGATGAACATGGGGAAGAGAATATTGTTGAATTGACTACCAAGTTTGCATAGAAAAGGATTGAGGTACATATGCAAGGCTTGGCAACTAGTTAGCAAACTAGGTTACCATTCAAAAGGATGAACTAGATAAGCTAACACCCCCTAGAACTAATACACATGGATGTATGGGTGTAGATAAAAGAAATATTACATGGAAGTAATATGTATTTTGTTTCTTTCATTGATCATTGCCCACGGATTACATGGATATTCTCTATGAGATTTGTTTTATTTCAAGCAGTCCAAAATCCTAGTTGAAAGGTAATGTCATAGGTACATCAAATGCTTAAGATCCGATGGAGGGTGGGAATATTTCTCTCTTGAACTCTTTGATTTTTTCCAAAGAAATGACATTAAGGGGAAATATATTTGCAAGTATACAACCCAAAAAAAATGGGTAGAAGAGAGCGAGAACATATATATGATGAATGTGTTAGGTCCATGATGAAGGAGATCCTCATGCCAAATATGTAATTGAAAATGTAGAAACCATTAATATATAAATTATGAGTAGAGATCCTACATCAAGTATATATTGTTTTACAACTTTTGAAGTTTGGTAAAAAAGGAATCTAGATGTTTTACATCTTAAAGTATTAGGATGCACATGAAAAACTCTTATTTAAAAGGAGCTAAAGGTATCAAGACATGTGAATTTTGATGAATGTTATATATATATATATATATATATATATATATATATATATATATATATATATATATATATATATATATATATATATATATATATATATATATGTGTGTGTGTGTGTGTGTGTGTGGGGGGGGGGGGGGGGGGGGGGTAAATGAAGGTGAAGAAGTGGAAATCCTAGTGAATATAACGAACCATTAAGCATGCATCTCAACGGACCTCAAAAATCAAGCAGATCAAGCATGAGAAGACACTCACCTTGGAGTGGAGAAAGCCCTATATAGATTCTAGTAAGTGATCCAAGGAATAAAGTTCAAAAAATGAAGATGATGATGGTATAGAACGAGATGTTGTGTGGAATAGTGGGAAGAATATGTTGGGGGTAAAAATTTCTCAATGGAGATCTAGAAAAGGTTTTATACATGGATTAGCCTTTAGGGATTGAAGATAAAAAGAAACTGAGGTTAAAGAAGAAATTATATGGTATTTAATAAGCATCTAGGACATGAAATGAAAGAATTATGGACTATCTGAATAGTTGTGTCTACCATAAACAACATCAAATGCATCTCCAACATCCTGAAGAGTCAACCATAAACTTGTTTCCATAGGTATTCCACCATCAACTTTTTTTGAAACATAGATATTCCACCATCAACTTGCATAAACTAAATGCCCAAATAATGATGAAAATGCACCAAATATGACATCTCAAAAGAGGCATGCAAATCAGCCACAAAATCATGCTGCTCGCTAGGACTAGTGAGTAGCATGTCATCAACATGGATAACAATGATCAGAAGTACAACATCTACAAGCTTAACAAATAAGGTGCTCTACATTGGACTATTCTCAAAACCATGTGAAATCAAGTAGCACTACAACATATCAGGGGCATACCGGTCCCTATATCGGTGCAAATACATGGCGCTATTTGTGCATCGGCACCGGTATAAGCATCGGTATGCCCTGTGATACTATATCATTGATATGAGCATCAATATAGGCATTGGTATAAGCATCGCTATTTGGTTGGTAACACTGACACTCATACAGGTGCTTATACTGACAACCAAATCTGCAAAAAAAAATTTGGGCAGAGTGTGTTGTCTCTTGCTGCAACAACATTGCCATACTATTGTGTAGTAAAAGACAATACACTCTTCCCAGAAAAAAACCGAGTACATGTAACATGTACTCTAGTGGTTTCTAATCTAGTGTTTAGATGATCTGCAACCAAAACACGATTTGATAAAGCAAAACACTATCAAACACAAATGAGATGAGCAAAATGAACCATTAGCCATGTACAAAAGTGTGATAAAGAGATATATATTCCATGAATGAACCATGTACAAAAGTGTAGCAAACCATTGGCATATATGAGCCAAATACAAAATGTGGCAAAGCACTACCATATAAGAATTGAATACAAAATTATGGTGCACCATTGCCATATATGAGTGTAATATAAAATTGGGGAAAAGCACTACCATAAATATGCCCAAAGGAATCAAAACCTTTATATCTATAGTCCTGCAACAAAGCATGTGTGAAATGAGACAAATTGACATGGTATTTATAAACAACAACTAAAAACACCAAAGTAAGTTTATAAGCTCACCTCATCATAGATGCTCCCATGAAATGATCACACCGCATCCCTCCAAGTCCTCCAATAGTGCAACCAATCCATGAAGATATCCATAAGCCTCCTTGGTTCACGTCGAAGGATGACCCACTACTAACTCCTGCAATAAATATGCAAAACATTAGATGAACATACATGATGTGCTTAACACAAGCAAATTCAATAATCAAAATGATACTTACAAACTCGTAAAGCAGTGTCATATCTGCCACTACCCAAAGAAATGATCACACCGCATCCCTCCAAGTCCTCCAATAGTGCAACCAATCCATGAAGATATCCATAAGCCTCCTTGGTTCACGTCAAAGGATGACCCACTACCAACTCCTGCAATAAATATGCAAAACATTAGATGAACATACATGATGTGCTTAACACAAGCAAATTCAATAATCAAAATGATACTTACAAACTCGTAAAGCAGTGTCATATCTGCCACTACCCAAATGTGATGATCCGATCGTATCTAGATGTGTGGCCGTTGTACCTCACTGCTCACAATATCGATCAGGAGTATGTTGCTACTCATTGCGAATCAATTCCCACTTCTCAGCATCTAATCGTACAGGCTTTGGTGAGCCTTCTTAGAAAGCATCACGAGCCTTAGACTGTCGATGGGACATCACCTCATGTGCTGTATGCTGAATCCACTCTGAGCTGACAATAGGATGCCCAGGTGTTGGCCAGTACTCTTGATATATCGACTTTGTGATATAATTTTTGGAATCTTTATACTGTTCACTCCATTTCAACATGACAAAATGTCCAAGCTGTATGGAGCAAAGTTGTCATATATGCTGATGCATGAACTTTTCAGCCACATCCATCAATGAAGCTCCATCATGTATATGATACATCTTGGAGTCACCATGGTCATGAGCACCCCAAGGTGTATATGGAGATGCCATCTGATCCCATGTGTATATGTAACATGTATGTGAGTGTGTATGCATATATATGTGAGTGAGTGTGTATATATATGTGTGTCTATGTATATGTATATATGAATGCATGCATTCATGCATATGCATGTGTGTATGTATACGTGTGTGTACATGTATGTATATGTGTGTATGCATATGTGTGTGTATGTATGCATACATATGTGTGTATGTATGTATGCATATGCATGTGTGTATGCATACATGTGTACATGATAATTAATTGAACATGCCCTCTATACACAAGTAAGTTGAGTCTTTTGTGTGTGTGTGTCTATGTATGTATGTATGTATGTATGTATGTATGTATGTATGTATGTATGTATGTATGTATGTATGTATGTATGTATGTATGTATGTATGTATGTAGGTATGTAGGTATGTATGTATGTATGTATGTATGTATGTATGTATGTATGTATGTATGTATGTATGTATGTATGTATGTATGTATAAATATGTGTGTGAGTATTTATGTGTGTATATAAGTATGTAGGTATGTATGTATGTATATATGTATGTAAGTAATAAAGTGAATAATTAAGTAAGTAATCAATTAAGTAATTAAGTAATTAAGTAATTGAGTAATTAAGTAATTAACTACTTAAGTAATTAAGTAATTAAGTAATTAAGTAATTAAGTAATTAAGCAATTAAGTAATTAAGTAATTAAGTAATTAAGTAATTAAGTAATTAAGTAATTAAGTAATTAAGTAATTAAGTAATTAAGTAATTAAGTAAATAAGAAATTAAGTAAGTAAGTATGTATGTATGTTTGTATGTATGTATGTATGTATGTATGTATGTATGTACGTAAGTAGGTACATATGTATGTATGTATGTATGTATGTATGTATGTATGTATGTATGTATGTATGTATGTATGTATGTATGTATGTATGTATGTAATAATGTCTGATTGTGAAAATAATTCTGGTAGCATTTCCCCTAGATGTGGAACTAAAATAAAATTCATGTAAGGCATGTGGGTATGTAACCAAATAAAGCACATAGGCCATAATAAACACCACCTACAAAAGACTTCTTTTTACACTTCCTAAAAATCAAATAAGATCGTCTTGACATAGGTGAATCTACATGCAGAAAGAAAATCAATTGACAAGAAACATTCTAGTTGTAAAATTAAACATTCTACTTCATGTACGTGTATATGTATGTATGTATAAGTATGAGTATATATATCTTTGTATGAATGTGTATGTGTATGTGTATGTGTGTGTATGTGTGTGTATGTATGTATTTGTGTATGTATGTATGTATGTATGTATGTATGTATGTATGTATGTATGCATGTATGCATGTGAGCATGTGTGTGTATAGATAGGTGTGTATATATGTGTGTTTATGTATATGCATGCATGTATGTATGTATGTATGCATGTATGTATGTATGTATGTATGTATGTATGTATGTATGTATGTATGTATGTATGTATGTATGTATGTATGTGTGTATGTATGCATGTGTGCATTTGTGTGTGTATCTATGCCTCCATGTGATTATATGTACATGTATGTATGTGTGTATGTGTGTATGTGTGTGAGTATATGTGTGTATGTATGTGTGTGAGTGTATGTATGTTCGTGTGTATGTATGTATGTATTTGTGTGTGTATGTATGTGTCTTTGTCGCACATAACCTTTTAATATATCCATAAATTGCTACATAAAACATCCATTGAGTGTTTACAACTCTTGCAATCTCTATTTCATCCACATGATAAATCAATAAATGAACTTGAATATTAAAAAATAATGTTGGAAGCTCTTTCTCTATCACACATAGTAGCTCCCTACATTCATGTTTTTTTTGTGGGATTGAATATTTTTCTATCTCTTTCGATGTAATCTACCTATTATCAATCATAAATTAAATTATAAAGAAATTAATTTGTAAAGAAAAGATATCAAATAGTCTTATATGCATAAAAGTATGATAATTACCTTATAAGCGATCCAAGATAATAGAACATGTCCCATATGCCTTTCATTGCACATACATCGATAAAAAGAGGTATAATGTGCTTCAAAAAGTTATGACAATCATGTGTCTTTAACCCAAATAAGCCCCTGTCATCCAAAGTAAACATGTTTTGGAAAGATGCTCCATATCATGTGGGTATTTGGATCGATTGAATCCTATTGTTAATAGTTTGCATCTCCTTTGTCGTAAGAATCCAAGGAGTAGGTTCATAAGTGGTTTCCAAAAATTGGCCATAACTTTGGTTTTTAGTTTGATCCTTTAAATTATTTATTGATGATGTTGTGTCTTTCAATCCAAGAAGATGTTGCCATAATGAATAACCAACATTCTTGAATATATGCATGGATCAAGAAGATGACACATCTTTAACTCTCTCCAATACTCCAAAGAATACCATACTACATATTCTCTGCTATTTTGATTTACCTCTAATCTTCACATTCTAAGATTTCAGATTGTGGATCTATAAGATGCCCTTTTATCCATTTCTGATACCAATCCATGGTTTTCATTGGTTTTGGACACTGACCTATTTCAATCTTTCCATTGAAATGTATCACTTCTCTTTTGCATTGTAATGGATGATCGTCACGCAAGAACCATCGATGTCGAAGATAAATGTTTTTGTTGATATTCTTATGATAAACTGATCTCAACCAATCACCACAATAAGGAAAATCCTTAGATCCCTTAGTAGATGTTCATGCATACATGAAAACCATAAAAATACAATTAGATTAACTCACATACAATTGTATATATATTAAATAAAAAATTACATCATTACCTGAACAGATGCCATATCCTAGAAAATCATGTATAGTCGAAGCCACAATTCCACCAACCATAATGTGTTTTTTATTTATGCTTTTCAATACATCAATGACATTAATACCTCTCCATAACTCTTGGAGATCGTGTCTTTAACTCGTCTTTTTCGTGGGATTAAAAGTGAAAGCATTAAATGATCCTTCTTAATGATCAATGTGTTGAACTATCTGGTGGTCTCATTACTCCATTAGTACTTTTATGATCAAATTCCCATGTCAAAAGCTTTGATAATTCAAGGCTTTGAAACATATGTTTAATTCATGAAGCTAATGGAAAATGTCTTAATACCATTTTTGGGATTTTACCCTCTTTCTCCTTATATCCAGGAGATTGACATTTTGGACAGGCAAAGAGTCTACATATTCACCTCTATATAAAATACAATGGTTAGGACATGCATGTATAGAATGATAATATATACCAAGATTGTTGATTATCTTCTTCATTTCATCAATTGATGTAGGAAGAACATTTTTGCTTGGTAAAAACGTTTCAAATAGTAACCTACAAGTTCATGAGAAAAAAGTATTGTGAATGAAAATAAATAAATAAATATGTGTGTATGTGTATGTATATGTGTTTGTATGTGTATGTTTATTTGTATGTGTGTGTGTATGTGTATGTTTGTGTATATGGGTGTATGTGTATATGTATGTATGTGTGTGTATGTGTGTATGTGTGTATATGTGTGTATGTGTGTGTATGAGTATGTGTATGTGTGTGTATCTGTATGTGAATGTGTATGTATGTATGTGTGTATATGTGTATGCGTATCTATGTATGTATGTATGTATGTATGTATGTATGTATGTATGTATGTATGTATGTATGTATGTATGTATGTATGTATGTATGTGTGTGTGTGTGTATGTATGTGAGTGTTTATGTGCATGTGTATGTGTGTGTGTATATGTGTGTGTGTATGTGTGTGTGTGCATATAAACACACACACACACACACACACATATATATATATATATATATATATATATATATATATATATATATATATATATATGTGTGTGTGTGTGTGTGTGTGTGTGTGTGTGTGTGTGTGTGTATGTGTGTGTGTGTGTGTGTGTTTGTGTGTGCGTCTATGTGTGTGTTTGTGTATTTGTGTATGTGTGTGTATTTGTATGTATATGTGTGCATATGCATGTATATGTGTGCATATGGATGTATATGTGTGTATGTGTGTACATGTGTATGTATGTTTATATATAGTTTGTATGTGTGTGTATGTGTATGTGTGTGTATGTGTGTGTATGTGTGTGTATATGTGTGTATGTGTATGCATGTATATGTGCATGTATATGTGCATGTATATGTGCATGTATATGTGTATGTGTATGTATGTGTGTATGTATGTGTGCATGTATGTATATGTGTATGTATATTCTTGAGGTAAAGATACTAAGAGTTCTAGGTTTGGAGTCCTATTCCACATGTCATGCATGAAGACATGAACCATTTCTCCTTGTTAGTAGCTATGGAGAAAAAGACAAAGTGATAAAAGCTAAGGTGACAACAAGAACCCGCATCAAATGAACACTTTTTATCTACCCATCCTCTAGATGAAAATGCAAGGAAAATTAACGCGAATTTACATTTTCAAGAATAAAAAACATCAATCAATTCGACAACTTATTCTTTCAACCTTTTATAGGTACAATGTACTTGAACTATACAAGATATCAGTCAATAATTGTATAAGTATATCATTATTAATCCTTTAAGAACCCAAGAGGTAAGAAAAGTACCTAACATAATAGAATGTGAAGAAAATGAAAGGCACCTGTAAGAAGAGAATCAAATTCGGCTTTTTGGCCTCAAATATTTTTCCATCTTTTATTTGGAAACCTTCAAAATCTTCTACATAAATTTTCTTCTCCTATTTTACATACAACCTTATACGTGCCTTGCTAACTGCTTCGTGAACTTTGAAGACAAATATGTAAGTCTCAGATAATGTGGTATGGCCAATGTGGTCATGTGAGATCTAATTGTGCTTCTTGATACATTCTTGCATTCAAAAAATAGATGTATCGAAAAACACAAATAGATCTCACATGACCACATTAGCCATACCATGTCAACTAAGACTTACATATTTGTTTGCAAAGTTTATGAAGCAATTAACAAGGCAAGTATTAGGTCGTCTATAAAATGGGAGAAGAAAATTTATCTGGAAGATTCGAAAATTTCCAAATCGAAGATGGAAAAATATTTGATGCCAAAGAGCCAAAGAGGATTCTCTTCTTACAAGTGGCTTTCATTTTTGTGCATTATATTATTTTAGGTACTTTTCTTACCTCTGAGGTACTTCAAGGATTAATAATGATATGCTTGTACAATTATTGAATGCTATCTTGTGTAGTTTACCTATTGAAGGCTGAAATGAATAAGTTTTCAAATTGATTGATGTTTTTGTTATGGACAATGTAACCTCGTGTAGATTTTCCTTGCATTTTCATCTATAGGATGGGCAAACAAAAAGTGTTCATTCGATGCAGGTTCTTGTTAAGACCTTATCTTTTATCGATTTAGCCTTACTTTCATAGCTACTAACATGGAGAAATGGTTCATGTCTTCATGCACGACATGTGGAATGTGACTCCAAACCTTGAACTTTTGGTATCTTTACCTCAAGAATACATAGTAGAAACCACATTAGTAGACCTTCAGGTAAATCTTTTTCATCAATATAAACTTCTTTCACTAAGAATCAATGCCTACAGAGAAAATTTCAACTAAATTAGGGAAACCTTTATTTTAAGTCTTAATTCATTGATCACTTCATAGATATAGGAAGGCAACATGTTTATTTTAACTCTTGTGTGTATGCATGTATATGTGTATGTATATGTGTGTATGTGTGTATATGTGTTTGTATGTGTGTGTATATAAATTTATATGTGTACGTGTATGTGTGTCTATATATAAATAGATAGAAAAATAAAAATTATACCTTAATAGTGGTGAAACATATACATTACTCCATGCAAAGCAATTTTGAAGATTGAGAAAAAGTAAGCTTGCAGTTAGTTGTGTCAAGCAACTTCCTTCATATACATGCTTTAGACATTCTTCTCGAAGATATTCCTCATTTTTAAAAGTATCAACACTTTCGTTGTCATTTTTATACCAATCCTCAATAAAATCTAACATTCCATCATCATCGCAAAAATCTTGTCTTTTATCTTCCTTGGAATATAGTTCTTTCAATCTTGCACATTCTACATGATCGCTTTTGTGTAGCCTCCTCATGGATGCTTCTGATAAATAAGGTTTTACTTGTAACTCTGAATGGTGTGGTGGGATTCCATACATGAATGAAAAATAAACTTAAAACAAAAATATAAATACGTAAGTTAATTTGAAAAGAGTTTCAATTAATTAGAGTTTTCATTGCAACATAGAATAGATGGAAAAAAAGTTTTCATTGCTCTCTAAAAGGTGCTCTTGGAGATATACACCATCCATAATTAACTAA